>BLSH010464798.1:2100872-2115112 GCA_018402905.1 Glandirana rugosa
CCTTCGGCGGTGCCTTGGAGACGATAGTAGGCATGATGCAGCTATATGGTTCCTGCGGCCCCGGTTCGGCCTCGATGGGTCTAACAGCCCTAAAGGAGGCGGAGATGGTTCGCATGCTGGGCACCATCTCGGAAATCTCCTCCTTTTTACGTGTCGTCGGTTATGACGGGAACTCCGTACACTTTGTGACGGGGGGCTGCCTAGTCTCGGTGGAGGCGCCGACAACGACGCGAAAAACAAGGCGGGACTACCAAATGCATGCGGTGGAGGCACCGTAACTGGCTGACTTGGTCTTGGCCCGCCGCGTCGGGATGTTCAGTCGGTCAATGCCACGGAGGTGGCGTACGTAAACCATCAGGGCGGAACAAAAAGCGCAGCAACAGCCGCGGAGGTGGCTCTGATCCGTCGGGGGGCAGTGTTTCACATGCCTCAAGGGCAGTATTGGCTGCTGTGCATTTTTCCTCCTCTAAAGGCTCTACCACGGGTCGTACGCTTGGTAGAGGCGGAGGAAATCCCGACAATCTGGGTAGCTCCGGCTTGGCCCCGGCGTCCTTGGTATATCGACGTAGTACGGATGATAGCAGAGGTTCCGTGGCGGCTTCCGCTTCACGGGGACCTGCTGTTTCAGGGGCCCATCTTGCACCCTGCTTTACCCTCACTGGCTTTGACGGCTTGGCTATTGAGTTCCAGGTATTGAGGGATAGGGGTGTCTCTGACTCCATAATCCCTACTATGATAAAAGCACGTAAGAGTTCCTCACGTAAGATTTATCATAGGACCTGGAAGGCCTACATTACCTGGTGCGAGGCAGGGGGTTGGAACCCCCGCTCTTATAGAGTATCCAGAGTACTGTCATTTTTACAGCAAGGTCTGGACAAGAACCTGGCGTTAAGTACGCTTAAGGGGCAGATTGCGGCCCTGGCGGTTCTTTTTCAACGGCCCTTGGTGTCTCATTCATTGATCCGTACATTTGTACAGGGGGTTCGTCATGTGGCTCCTCGGATACCTTTGGCACCTTGGGATTTGAATCTGGTGCTTTCTGTGTTGCAGAAACCGCCATATGAAAGGATTAGGGATATTCCCTTACAGTTGTTGTTGCAGAAGGTGGCCTTTCTGGTAGCTATCACATCCGCCAGGCGGGTGTCGGAGTTGGCAGCATTATCCTGCAAGTCACCTTACTTTGTCCTCCATAAGGACAAGGCAGTTTTGCGACCTTCCCCTTCGTTTCTTCCGAAGGTGGTTTCTTCCTTTCATTTAAATGAGGATATTGTTCTTCCCTCATTGTGCCCGCACCCATCACATCCCAAAGAAGTTGAGCTGTATTCTTTGGATGTGGTGGGGGCCTTGCGGGTGCATTTAAGTTCTACAGCTTCCTTTCGGAAGTCTGATTCTTTATTTTTGCCGACGGAAGGGTCGCGCAAAGGTATGGCGGCCTCGTCAGCTACCGTGTCTCGTTGGATACGGAAGACCGTGACTCATGCATATGAGATTCGGGGTAAGGTTCCCCCGTTTCCAGTCACAGCTCATTCCACCAGGGCAGTTAGTACGTCCTGGGCGTTTAGACACCAAGCCTCGGTGTCCCAGGTGTGCAAGGCGGCTACTTGGGCCTCAGTGCACACGTTTACTAAGTTTTACAAAATTGATGTTTCAGCATCCTCGGATGCTGCTTTTAGCCGCAAAGTATTACAAGTGGCAGTATAGGCGCAGTTAGCGCCACCTGAGAGGGCGCTTTTCTGTTGGGTACAGTTGTTATGATTTTGCCCACCCCTCTTGATTGGCACAGCTTTTGGATGTCCCCATGTGTCATAAGAATGCTGCGTCTGTCAGTGAACGGAAGAGAAAAAGGGATTTTTTGTATAACTTACCGTAAAATCCTTTTCTCTGAGTTCACTGACAGACGCAGCACCCACCCCTCTGCGTTGGTTTTGTACGGCTTGTTACGAACTGATGTGCTGTACAGAGCAGGGTTATTATATGCTAAGGTGAGGACGGCCCCCTGGGGGGGGCCAACCTACACTTTTGTTTGTTTTGCCTAGGCTACTCCTAGTAGGATGAGCATAACCCCATGTGTCATAAGAATGCTGCGTCTGTCAGTGAACTCAGAGAAAAGGATTTTACGGTAAGTTATACAAAAAATCCCTTTTTTTTTGGGTCCCCTGGCGGCGATCTTGGCTCCTCTTAGTGTGTCTCCATAGCAAGCCGTTTACTATGGAAGCACACAGTGTCCGCTTGCTCCCAAGCTGTGTTTCTATAAAGCCGCTCTTCCTGGTGATGGAATCTTTCTTTTCCTTTTATTCAAGGTCTCTCCAGACTGCTCCTTTCTTCTTGGAATCCTGCATAACAACCAGTACTGCTCTTTTGGGTTGAGCACATGGTTGTGTTTCAAGTCCTTTCCCCTCCCCCTACTTTCTGCCAACATCTTCTCCTGTCCTGAGCGTTGTTAACCAGTCCAAAGAGTTCATTAGCATATGCATAGGAGAATCCTAGCTTCTAAAAACAGTGAATGGTAATTCAAATGTACTACTAGAAAAATGGAGAAAAAGAATATCAGTAGAGTGTACTAATGCTTTAATGCCCTTGGTTTCCCTTTATTAGGTTTTTGATGCTGGGCTGGTTCTCCTGTGTTTTTTAGTGTGTGAGCCCTCAGTTTGGGCTGCTTTTGGATGTCCCCTCATATCAAGCTGCGTCCCTCCAATGGAAGATAGAAAAAAAATGTAATTTTTTTTTTATTTCTTGTCCCCTAAGGCCCCTTGCACATGGGGCGTCTAGCGACTGTAGATGGAATCCCACATTTTTAGTGCACCTGGGAGTTACAGGTGCAGCGTCCAGTCCCACTGCCTTCAGCCTATCAGTGTATTGCAGGTTGAAATGCACAGCCACTGGACAGGTCTAAACAATGTACTGAGTGGAACTCTTATTTGGGCCCTATACATACGTTCAGGGATGTATGTCCAGAATGCAGGTATTCTGCGTTTGGGAATACATCCCTGAACCCATGATGCTGGGTCACTGGAAATGTTCTCTTATCTATTTTCCTATTGCACGCATTCCTGGCAAACAAGGCACTTTCAAGGGTGGGTGCTGCAGCGATTACCAGCTGGGTCCTGGACACGTCATGCAAGTGTACATATTCGCCAGCACACCGTGGATCACTGTCCAAAGTTACTTTATTGTAGAGAGATCACATCACAGAGAAGTGCAACGTTTTGGTGCCATGCAGGACCCCTTCGTCAAGCATGTGATGATCACATGCCTGACGAAGGGGTCCTGTGCGGCTCCGAAACGTTAAACTTCTCTGTGATGTGATCTCTCTACAATAAAGTAATTTTGGACAGTGATCCATGGTGTGCTGGCGAATTTGTAAACTGGAAATGTTCTCTGACGCAATAAAAAACTGCAAACTGGCTCCTAAATTGCACTTATATTTGTCTCCTTGTATTCCATTAAATATATGTTTTTATTGCTTTCTCCCTCTGTCTGCTTGTTCATTGCTGTCACATGGACACTGTGGCACGATACAGACTGACACCATGTAAAATCCAGTTACTTACACTGCATTAAAAAAAAAATACATTTAAATATATAGCTTTTTGACAGCTGCATTTTTTGTGTATTTTATATATGACTGGAGATCAGTTGTATTTGTATATCCAATGAACCGTGAAAGCATACAGTGAATATTGCTAGTTCTTAAAAACGTCTTCTTATTACCATGCCTACAGCAAATACAAAACTATTTTGTCATTTTACTTCTACACTTCGTTTTACTTTATAGTGACATGAATATTTGACCAGCTCACCAATTATAAGCTCCCTTTATGACCTGGCTCCAGGATGCAATGCTCCTTCATGTTAAGAGGACTCAACTTGTCAAAGAATATTAGCATTGATGAAGTGATAGATAAAATCCAAGAATTTATTCGATCCATAAAAACATCATCCTGTTGATGCAAAAAAAGCTGTGTTCTTGTAGAGTATATAACAGTGCATTTCACTCACTAGGTCTTTATCAAATCTCAATTGATGGGTTGAAATGTGTTGTCTGTACAAGAGCACAGTGTCTGGGCACCAGAATTTGATGTTTTTATGGCTGGAATAAAGTCTTGAATTTTATCCTTCACTTCAGGAGTGCTGATCGTCCTTGACAAGCTGAGTTACTGTATAGTTAAACTAAGCAAATGGGCTGTGGAAATTAATTAGAGCTTTATGTTTAGTAATGTAAAAACAGGGCTCACAATTTCCAAGCCAGGCCTTAAGAGTTGCACACCATCAGTTGACCCACCCTGCCCCACCCCACCCCTAATTCCGCCCCTAAACGCTCCCTTATAAATTATCTCAGAAGAATCGGCTCCCGTGCAACCCCGCTTACACTCGCCCTCAGCTTCTTTCCACTCACCTAATGCGAACAGGCGAGTGGAAATTTTGAGGGCTATAAATAAATTCAAACTTTTTGATTGCTACATTTTGCTTTAGCTGCACTTATATAAAGTATTATCTTTTTCTCCATGACAGGTGAACTGGACCCCAAATGTTTCTAAGGAGAAATTAGTCAATGGACTTTTACCTGATGTAGAGGTGTCAAATTTAGTTAATGATGTTCGCTACTGCCAGGTCACCTATCATGATGATAATGTTTCATTGGAGAGTGCTTTCACAGTCAAGTATGTATTGCAGTTTCTCATGTACAAAATATGCTGCCACATTTGTTGTTTGTTTTTTGTTTTTTTTAGGCAGAACTTTATGTAGTGCTGATAAGCCAAGAAACTCTGCTTTGTTAAATTCAGGGAAGATTCAGTGAAGGGCACACAGCAGTGTCTGATTAAAGGAAAACATATGCTTACAACAGCTGTTTATTATAGATAGTGCAGTTTCTCCATCCATCACTTATGAAATGAATTCATGAAATGCGATTAGCTTTTTGAATGGCAATTTTTTAGTTTATTATAATTTCATTCAGTTAACCTTGAACTGTTTGATTTAAACGATAAGGTGACTAAACATGCCGATTAGAGGAGAGAGCGCGGTGCTGGTATTCTTTATTGTCCAATCAGCAGCCTGGGAATGTGTTCCTGAAAAAGTTGTACTGATAAATTTATAGTCATAGCTGTTTACCCTGAAAATTCAAGGTATACAGGCAAAACCTGAATGTGGCACCTAGTAAAGTAAAGCTATTCTTTTACTGCGGGAAGAGAGCAGTCCTCTCCTGCTTCAATACATACAGTATAATGCAAAGATTTCGGAAAATGTTGTTGCAGACGTTCACCTGTAGCTTTTTTTGTAAATATCGCCACACACATTCCTTCCATATCACATCATCAATCCCAGTGTTAACTCTGGGGATAAACTGAATACTTTATGCAATCTTTCAGGCCTCTCCCTGACGAGCCGAAATATTTGAAATGCAAGTTAACTGGACCTAATGTTATCAAAATGGGAGAAGAGCTGAAGGGTGAAGTTGGTGAGTGGTAATGGTACATTAACTGACATTAAACATTTACAAGTAATTTTCTTATCATGGATTGAATAGAAATGGTCACAACTCTGTTCTAAAGACACAGCATATGTGATTTATATAGAGCAGCTAAAAGAACATACAGGCTGTAGCGGTTACATACACATTAATTCCACAGTTATCTACTTGTATGTATCAGTCAAGTTATGGTGATAAAAATTCCAGTTATCCCACCAGGCAAAAACTTAGCAGACCAATGTCAAGAGGCTGGCTGTTTAGAAAACTGATTTTTGCATATGATTTTCACAGGTTGTAATAGGCAGATTAAGTTCCTTACTTTATATTAATAAACAATATATGGTGTGATGTTACGTTATGCAAGGCGCCATAATGGATGGGCGATATTTGTCGCCTCGCATGCGATCACTTGGAGGCGACTAAAGAGTGTCCGACCCCGGTTTTTCCAGCCACAGTGGCAGAGCTGGTTCTGGCCCAGACTTTCTGCTCCACCCAAAGCCCCTCTCCCCCTGCATTTAATACTCAGAGATCTCATTGGAGCTCAATCCTGGATCTCAGAGGGAGAAAAACTGAGAGAGCTCTGTGTGCTAAATTGGACTTTAAGAATAAGGTTTGCAATGTGCTTATGTTTTGTGGGTGTCGGGGACAGCCCCACACTATATAGAGAGGAATCTGTTTGTTTAGTTTAGACACCAGAAGGTGAGGTTTTGTTTTCTGTTGTACTTGTTTGTTCCTGCAAACCTTTTATAATAAACCATGCAACCCGCCGGATTTTAAAGAAGTTGGCCTGCCTGCTGAGTACTTTTCCGCCAAAAAGCGATCCCCACACGCTAATCTCCCACACGTGGTGGACTCAGCGGGCAACTTCCAAAGATAGAGGAAATATTGAAGGCCCTGCTACAAGCCAATGCAGCCCAGCGGGTAACCAACAGAGGCCACTGCAGCACAGCAAGAAGAGACTCGCCATGCTATCGCAGCACAACAGGTGGCTCAAGAGGAGACAGACCGGCAGTTTGTGTAAGCCCTGCTGGGGTTAATAAGGGGTTCCGCATCTCCTGTGACAGTGGAACCAAAGTTGGTACACGCCTCGTACCACATGCAGAAGATGACACCTGCACGACCTCACGAACTTTGAGAGAGTCGCTCTTCGCGAAGAATGACCAAAAGAACAGTGGACAGGACTGCTAGCACCATTCTTGACCAGCAAACCCCAAGAAGCCTACTATGAGCTGGAAACAGGACTATGAGACTCTAAAGGCAGATACTCTCGTACGCTTGGGGGTCACCATGGCAGTTCGGGCCCACCGCGTACATTAGTAGACCTAGCACACCGACAAGTAACCCCGTTCGCAGATATTCAACCTAGTTCACCTTACCAGAAAATGGCTACAGCCAGAGTCTTTGCCAGGTCCCCAGATCATGGAGAGCATGATCATGGACCGCTATCTGTGGGCGCTCCCCGTTGCTTTGAGGAAATGGGTCAGCCATGGTGACCCCAAAACTGCAAGCCACCTGGTGGACCTCGTTGCGCCCCACACCAATGTCTCTAGAGGTGAAAGATTGCCCGGCTGACCCGGTAAGGCTGTTACAGGGTTCAGGGACGAGGCGAAATTTGATAAAACTGATATGGTTAAAGAGACTGGGGGGCTCTAGACCTAGAGACTGGCCAAAGAAGCCAGGAAGGTCTTGGAAACCTTTGAGTGGACTGGGTATAGAACACATACAGTGCTACCGATGCCCTCATTGGGACATATTGCTGCCAATTGTCCCCTGAATGATGAACCCATGCAATGTGATAATGCTTATATAAAAAGACTAATTTCTTTGTCTGCACAGGTCGCATGTGTAGCATCATGTTCAAGTCGCATAGAGAAGCAAATGTATGTGATTGCTATTGATGGGAAACCTGTCATTGCGCTGCTTGACTCTAGTAGTGTGATAACGTTGGTCAGCTGTGTAAATCCGGCAAGGTTACACCCTAGCACTGTTGGGGTCATTTGCATCCATGGGGGCACTCGTGACTATCAGACGGCGCTGGCCGAGATTGACACCCCTTTTGGCAGAGTGACCCATTCAGTGGGAGTTGTACCTTCCCTGCTTCATGAAGCCCTAGTGGGGAGGGATTTTCCCCATTTTTTGGAGGTTGTGGGAGGGCACAGAGAGCCTGGAGGAAAGATCCCCCCCCCCCATACTGAGGAGGCACGGGAGTTCTCACCAGACCCTTTTTGCCAGACGGTAGGGGAGATCGGTGGCAGGACCGAGGAGGAAGAAGACCCTCTTCCTTTTCCTGTAATGGCCGCAGAGCCTGAAGAGCCAGAAAATTGCTCCCAGCTGGTGGTTAATGATCTAGAAAATGTCTGACCCTGACTGTGAGAGAACAGAATGTAGTACCTGACTAAGAGGTCCAGAGAGAGGACTTCTGTACAGAGCAACGGTATGTCACTCTCCTTAGAGCCAGAGAAAATGTGAAGGTGATGGATGGGGAACCTGTGGACCTGCGGAGCTGAAGAATGATCTGGACTGCAGCAGAACGCTTGAGGCATCGCAGAAAGCAGAACACGAGTTTCACTGTATCAAATACCTGTGTGATGCTGCTCTAGACCTGCTCCCTATGTTGTCCAAAATGTCTGTTTTTGCAGTCATTATCAGACGGGTCCTCTGGTTGCGTTCGTGGTCGGGTGACTACACATCCAAAAAAGGTCTAGCGGACCTCCCTTTTCAGGGTGGCCGTCTCTTTGGGCATCAGTTGGATGAAATCATTAAGGATTTCACTGGCGGGAAGAGTACATTTCTTCCGGAGCCCAGGCTGCGAGACCAGGGGGTGATCGTGCCGGTGCCTCAGTCAGAGAGGTTTCACGGTTTCTACTTGAACCTATTTGTGGTCCCCAAAAAAGGTGGGGGGGGGGTAAGGCCAGTTTTGGACCTGAAGGCGCTAAACTTTTATGTGAAATCGCAAAAATATTCCGGATGGAATCGGTCCACTCGGTCGTGGCCGCCCTACATCAGGGGGACTTCCTGGCATCCCTGGACATCAGGGACGCGTATCTCCATGTTCCCATTTGTCTCCGACACCAGCGCTTCCTACGCTTTGCGGTGGGAGATCTCCATTACCAATTTGTGGCACTGCCCTTCGGTCTGGCCTCGGCTCCTCGGGTCTTCACCAAGTTGGTGGCCCCAGTGCTGGCGCTACTGAGGCAGAGGGGCATTGCGGTGGTAGCTTACCTCGACGACTTGCTCCTGAGAGCAGAGCCTGCCTCAGCCCTGGAGGAGAGCGTAGCTATCACCATGGCCTCGTTAAAGGACTTAGGTTGGCTGATCAATCTGCAGAAGTCGACATTGACCCCGTCTTGTCACCTGGAATATCTGGGTCTGACTCTGGACACGGAGCAGGGGAAGGTGTTCTTACCTCCGGCCAAGCTGCGGTCACTGCAATCAACAGTGCAAACCTTACTGTCTCACCGGCAGTCATCATTACGGTTCTGTATGCGGGTGCTGGGGCTCATGGTGTCAGCCTTCGAGGCGGTACCTTGCGCTCAGAGCCACGCTACTTCAGCTAGCGATTCTGTCTCTGTGGGACAGATCCCCACTGTCTCTGGACCAGTTGGTCCACTTGGATCATCAGACCAGGGCCTCCTTGGCCTGGTGGCTTCAGGCCCCAGCCTTGACGCGGGGAAAATAGTTTCTTCCCCTTACGTGGTCGATAATCACGACTGACGCCAGCCTGTCGGGCTGGGGGGGGGCGTCCTGGGACATCTGTCGACCCATGGCCGGCGCAGGAATCTCGCCTTCCGATCAATGTGCTGGAGCTAAGAGCGATCAGACTCTGCCTATCCCGATGGACGGCGAGGTTGCAAAGGCTCCCGATTCGGGTTTAGTCGGACAATGCCACAGCGGTGGCATATGTGAACCATCAGGGGGGAACGAGGAGTGCGGCAGCAGCTCTCATTCTGCGTTGGGCAGAACTTCACGTACCGGCAATATCCGCCATCTACATTCCAGGCGTAGAAAATTGGCAGGCGGGCTTCCTCAGTCGCCAGACGCTGGATCAGGGGGAATGGTCCCTCCTTCCAGAAGTGTTCAGCCAGATTTGCCACAAGTGGGGCACTCCAGACGTGGACCTCATGGCGTCTCGATTCAACCACAAAGTAAAGACCTTTGTGTGCAGGACAAGAGACCCATTGGCGGTGGCCACAGACACGCTCGTGGCACCTTGGGGTCGGTATCGTCTTCTGTACGCCTATCCTCCCCTCAAACTTCTCCTGCGTCTACTGCGCAGGGTAGAAGCGGAGGGAATTCCGATGATACTGGTGGCTCCGGATTGGCCTCGGCATCCGTGGTACGTCGACGTGGTAAGAATGGTGGCAGATGTTCCCTGGCATCTCCCGCTGCAAGACGATCTGTTGTCTCAGGGACCCATATTGCACCCTGCTTTACACTCGCTGGCTTTGACGGCCTGGCTATTGAGTCCCAGGTGTTGAGGGACAGGGGTGTAGACGACTCAGTGGTCCCTACCATGCTGAAAGCGCCCAAGTGTACTACGCGCAAGATTTATCATCACACCTGGAGGGCATATATTGCCTGGTGTGAGGCGGGGGGTTGGACCCCTCGCTCTTATGTGGTATCCAGGGTCCTGACTTTTTTTACAACAGGGTCTGAATAAAAACTTGGCCTTGAGTACTCTCAAGGGCCAGATATCGGTTTTGGCGATACTTTTTCAACGCCCTCTGGCGTCACATTAATTGATTTGTACATTTGTACAAGGTGTGCACCATGTGGCTCCTCAGGTGCGGTCGCCTATGGCACTGTGGGATTTGAATTTGGTGCTTTCAGTGCTTCAGAAGCCACCATATGAGAAGATCAGGGATATTCCCTTACAATTGTCACAGAAAGTGGCTTTCTTGGTGGCCATTACATCCGCTAGGCGGGTGTCTGAGTTGGCAGCGTTGTCCTGCAGGTCTCCTTACTTGGTCCTGCATAGGGACAAGGCAGTCTTGCGCCCGTCGCCTTCTTTTTTGCCGAAGGTGGTTTCTTCTTTCCATATTAACAAAGATATTGTTCTTGCTTTGTTGTGTCCGCACCCTTCACATCCTAAGGAGATTGAGTTGCATTCCTTGGATGTCGTACAGGCTTTGCAGGTGTATTTGGCGGCTACAGAACCTTTTCGGAGGTCTGACGCGTTGTTTGTCTTGACGGATGGTCCGCGCATAGGAATGGCGGCCTCGTCGGCTACTGTCTGTCGTTGGATCAGACTGTGACTCATGCGTATTCTGTAAGGGGCAAAGTGCCTCCTTTTCCAGGCACGGCTCATTCTACCAGGGCTGTTAGCACTTCCTGGGCTTTTCGACACCAGACCTCGGTGTCACAGGTGTGCAAGGCGGCCACTTGGGCCTCGGTGCACACGATTACTAAGTTTTATAAAGTTGATGTGTCCGCATCTTCGGATGCTGCTTTTGGCCGTAAAGTTTTACAGGCGGCAGTGTAGGCGCGTCTGGCGTCTCTTCAGAGGTTCTGTTGGGTACAGTTGTTGTCGTTTGCCCACCCCTCTTAATGACACAGCTTTGGGACATCCCCACATGTCAATGGAGAGCTGCGTCTGTCAGTGAACGTAGGAGAAAAAGGGATTTTATTAAAACTTACCATAAAATCCTTTTCTCTGAGTTCACTGACAGACGCAGCACCCACCCCTCTGCGTTTTTTTCGGTACGGCTTGTTACGAACTGATGTACTGAGCAGAGTAGGGGGATTATATGAGAAAGAGATGACAGCCCCCTGGGAGGGGCCAGCTTGCTTTCTTTCTTTGCCCAGTTAACTCCTAATAGCATCTGCATATAGCCCACATGTCAATGGAGAGTCTTTCAGTGAACTCAGAGAAAAGGATTTTACGCTAAGTTTTAATAAAAGCCCTTTTTTCCCTACATGGCTCTTAAAAATAATTTGTTGTATCAGGTGGTAAAACATGGGGGAGACTAAGTAGAACAGCTAGGGTTCCCAAACCCTTCCGCAGGATAGTGCTGGACCTGGCCCATGGTCATGTAATGGGGGGACATCTGGGTATGGAGAAAACCAGGGAGAGAATAACCCAGAGATTCTTCTGGCCTGGATTGTATGGAGACGTCATCGATTACTGTGAGTCATGCCCTAAGTGTCAAGATGACGGCCCCGTAACCCCATTTTCGTAGTTTCCTTGTCCCACTTCCCATAATTGAAGTGCCATTTGAACAAATTGGGACCAGTAGTAAAATCTGCCCGGCGACACTAGCACATCCTGGTGATTCTGGACCATCCGACCCGTTATCCGGAAGCCATACCCTTGCGGAACACCTCCACTAAGTCTATCGCCAAGGAGCTGGTCCAGGTGTTTAGTCGGGTGGGGATCCCTAAAGAGGTCTTGACGGATCAGGGTACCCCATTCATGCCCAGAGTGACTAGAGAATTGTGCAAGTTGTAAAAAATCTCCCATCTCCGTACCTCTGCTTACCACCCCCAAACTGACAGTCTGGTGGAAAGGCGTCTACTGGGTATTCTCCCTTTGAACTCTTGTATGGTAGACACCCCAGGAGGCTGCTGGATGTCGCAAAGGAGACATGAGAGGGAGAGGCCATCCCATATAGAAGCCTCATAGAGCATGTCTCCTTGATGCAGGATCGAATCGCAGCTGTCCTGCCCTTCGCTTCTGGAGCAAGCCCAGGAGGCCCAAAGAAGGGTTTACAATCGGGGGGCCAAAACCGAAACTTTCAACCCCGGGGACAGAGTGTTGGTGCTAGTCCCCACAGTCAAAAGTAAATTCCTGGCAAAGTGGCAGGGACCCTTTTGAGATTAGGGGAAGTGCACTACAAAGTTTACCAGCTTGGGAAAAGTTAACCTCAGCAAATTTACCATGTTAATCTCCTAAAACTGTGGAAGTACAGGGAGACTGTTTGGCAGTGCTCCCCAAAAGGACAGGCTACCCCTGACCCCAGACGTTTCCATAACCGAGTCTTTGTCACTGACAATGAAATGACGTAAAGGAATTTATAAGTAAAAATAGAAACTTTTCCTCTCCCCTACCCGGACTGACCACCGTAATAAAACATTACATAATTACGGAACCAGGGGTCCTCGTAAATGTAAAACCCTACAGGATACCTGAGGCTAGATGGGAGGCGGTGGCGAAGGAAATGCAAAACATGTTGGAGTTAGACGTGATGGAGGAGACCCACAGCGCCTGGTCGAGCCCTATAGTATTGGTCCCAAAGCCCGATGGCACTATCCGATTCTGTAATGATTTTAGGAAGCTGAATGAAGTGTCTAAGTTTGACACATACCCGATCCTGCGGGTTGACAAACTTGTGGATAGGTTGGGAGGTGCCCAGTACATAACAATCCTAGACCTAACTAAGGGCTACTGGCAGATTCCCCTAACAGAGTCAGCGAAAGAAAAAATGGCCTTCTCTACCCCCAAGGGGTCCTTCCAATACAAGCGAATGCGGTCTGCATGTGGCCCCTGCATCCTTCCAGAGGATGATGGCAAAACTTTGAGGCCGCATCTGCCCTATGCAGCGGCTTATCTGGATGATGTGGTCATCCACAGCCTAGATTGGGAATCACATCTTCTCCCAGGTGCAGGCAGTGGTAGATTTGCCAAGGGTAGCAGGTTTAACAGCCAACCCGAAAAAGTGTGCCATAGGACTGGAGGAGGCCAAATACCTTTGGTATGTTAGTCAGGGTTTGATCATGCCCCAGACCAATAAGATCAAAGCCATTCAAAAGTGGCCCCAAACGGTGAACAAAAAACAGGTTTGTGCCTTCCTGGGGATTACAGGGTATTACCGACTCTTCATCCCCAACTTTGCCACCATTGCCATCCCTCTGACTGATCTAACGAAGGGTAGAGCGTCAGGAATGGTTAAGTGGAATTCCAAGGCCCAGAAGGCCTTCCAGAAGTTGAAACAAGCCCTTTGTGTACAGCTGGTACTCGTGACTCTGGACTGCACAAATTTGTGGTTCAGACCAACGCCTCTGTCGTGGAACTAGGTGCTGTTCTGTCCCAACTCAGAGACAGTGAGGAACACCCAGTGGTCTACTTAACCACTTCACCCCCGGAAGGATTTCCCACGTTAGGACCAGAGCACTTTTTGTGATACGGCACTGCACCGCTTTAACTGACAATTGCGCGATCGTGCAATGTTGTACACAAACAAAATTTGCATCCTTTTTTTCCCACTAATAGAACTTTTTCTTTTGGTGGTATTTGATCACCTCTGCGTCATTTCTAATCACCGCTATAAACAAAAAAATAGTGACAATTTTGCAAAAAAAAAAAAAAACAATGTTTATTACTCTTTGCTAAAATACAAAAAAAAAAAAAAAAATATATATATATATATAAACGAAACACATTTATTCATCGGTTTTGGCCGATTTATATTCTTCCTCCATATTTCTGGTAGAAAAAAAAAAATCACAATCGGCGTTTATTGATTGGTTGCCGCGTTTATAAACCATGAGAATCTATTTTTGCCATTTTTACAATTTTTTTTTTTATTGTTTACTGGTAATGGCAGTGATCTGTGATTTTTATTGGGACTGCGATATTGGGGCGGACATGTCGGACGTTTTTGACACTTTTTTGGAACCAATGACATTTATAGAGCAATCGGAAATTTAAATGTCCACTGATTACTGTATAAATGTCATTGGCAGTGAAGGGGTTAACCAGGGTGGGGGGCGCTCTAGGGGTTAACTGTTCCCTGGCGTGTTCTAACTGTGACAGGGCTGGGCTGTCAGGAGC
>BLSH010464798.1:2115122-2141871 GCA_018402905.1 Glandirana rugosa
TTACTCTTTGCTAAAATACAAAAAATAAAAATATATAAACGAAACACATTTATTCATCGGTTTTGGCCGATTTATATTCTTCCTCCATATTTCTGGTAGAAAAAAAAAAATCACAATCGGCGTTTATTGATTGGTTGCCGCGTTTATAAACCATGAGAATCTATTTTTGCCATTTTTACAATTTTTTTTTTTATTGTTTACTGGTAATGGCAGTGATCTGTGATTTTTATTGGGACTGCGATATTGGGGCGGACATGTCGGACGTTTTTGACACTTTTTTGGAACCAATGACATTTATAGAGCAATCGGAAATTTAAATGTCCACTGATTACTGTATAAATGTCATTGGCAGTGAAGGGGTTAACCAGGGTGGGGGGCGCTCTAGGGGTTAACTGTTCCCTGGCGTGTTCTAACTGTGACAGGGCTGGGCTGTCAGGAGCATGAGAGATCTAACTGATCCCAGTGACAGGGATCAGTAGATCTCTGTCATGCTGCCTGACAGCGTAGTGAACCACCGTGTTTACATCAGCGGTTCCCCGTTTTTCAGCTGTGGCCGGCAGAGATCAGGTCTGCCTGAGCTGCGGACACACTCCTGCAGAGTGCGGCGGGCCCGCTAGCCGTGCATGCGTGAGCCCCTGTTCATAGACGGCGATTCGCGAAACAGTGCCACTCTGCAGCAGTAAATGTACGCAAGCCGGTCGGGAACCGGTTAAGCAGGACTCTTAATAGGCATGAAAGGAATTATGCCATTGTGGAGAAGGGTGCCTGGCTATCAAGTGGGCCTTAGAGGCCCTAAAATACTACCTGCTGTGAAGGCCATTCAGGATAGTCAATGACCATGCCCCCCTTAAATTTATGTGTAACAACTGGGAGAAAAATAGGCGGGTGACTAGGTGGTTCCTGGCCCTACAGTCTTTTAAGTTCTCAGTGGAACACCGGGCCGGAAGGCTCCAACATAACGCCAATGGTCTTTCCCGGGCCCACTGCATGGTTGGGACAGTTGCTCCGCCCCAGGGGCTTGAGCAGAGGCATGGGATATGTTACGTTATGCGAGGTGCCATAATGGATGGGCGATATTTGTTGCCTCACATGCGATCACTTGGAGGCGACTAGAGAGAGTCCGGCCCAGGTTTTTCCAGCCACCGTGGCAGAGCTGGTTCCGGCCCAGACTTTCTGCTCCACCCAAAGCCCTCTCCACCTGCATTTAATGATCAGGAAGAGATCTCACTGGAGCTCGATCCTGGATCTCAGAGGGAGCACAACTGAGAGAGCTGTGTGTGCTAAATTGGACTAGATTGGAATAAGGTTTGCAATGTGCTTATGTTTGTGGGTGTCGGGGACAGCCCCACACTGTATAGAGAGGAATCTGTTTTGTTTAGTTTAAACACCAGACGGCGAGGTTTTGTATTTGTTTGTTCCTGCAAACCTTTTATAATAAATTTGGCAACCTGCCAGATTTTAAAGAAGTTGGCCTGCCTGCTGAGTACTTTTCCTCCAAAAAGCGATCTCCCACAATGGTTTCTTTAGCCACTTACGAACAACCCGCCGTCATTGTACGTCAGTATTTTGCCATGGAATACCGTTGTTATGATAGCATATAGCTACTATTACCCTGGTATCGTTTTTTGCAGTGTGCGTTGCCTCTTTCAGATAAAAGTGGTCTCAGTGGCGGATTTGCCGCGAGATCGCTTTTATCGGGGATGGAGAGGGCCCACCGTCACCTTCCGATGGTCTCTGCCGCTTACCGGATCTGTCGGGAGCAGGGGAGATGATCGGGTCCGCTCCCCTCACTGCCTGTATGCCAAGTGAAGTCAAGATGGCACCCGCTCGGCTACATGTCATTGAAGGGCGGAAGCGACGTCAAACGTCATTTCCACCCAATACTCTTAAAGGAGATCATTTTTTTCAATTGAATTTTTTTTTTATTGCATTTTTTTTTTTTAACATATTTTATTGAGTTTTTCAAGAAATACAAAAAAGATCCTCGTAAGGAACAAATCGTGAAGTACAAAGCATAACATAAGACGTTAAACATAGTATAAAATGGGTACGTATATAAGGTCTAAGGCACAACCGATGTGAGAGGTGGAGTCTCTATTGAGAGCTACGATCAGTACTTAAGTTAAACCATGTTTCGCTTTTCTGTGTCCATAACCGGCCTGGGGGGGGGGGGGGGGAGAGGTATGTTTTGAGAGGAATTTGGGGGCCTTCATTACTGGGATTACAAAATGTAGAGAGCGATTTGTGTTTTTGTGGAACGTCAAGGGAAGGGCAGTGTTGGAGTGCTTGTTGACAGTTGGAGTGTTAGCGTGATTCTTGGATTTTAAGCTTTCCTAGGGAATTGGTAAGGTCCGCTTTAAGATACCAGTCTGAGAGTTTGAACGGGTTCATGAAGTTGTTGATCTCCATGGGGTTTAAGGAATACTCTATAAATTTCCTCCATCTCGTGAAAAATTTTTTGGTTTGGAGAAACTTTGTGTTAATGGTATAGGAGGGAGAGAAGTGCTTGCTTGACTTGGTTTAGGCTAGGTGGTGTCGGTTGGATCCATGTTTGCATGATGGACCTTCTTGCTGCCAGGAGGCAGAGGTGTACCCAATTGGGCAGAGCGTTGGTGTTGGTATTCGTTTGTGGCGTTGAGGGGTTTCCACTGAAGAGAGAGAGTATGGGGTCTTTAGGAACAGCGAGTCCGCAGACTTTTTCCATATATGATAAGATCTTGTCCCAGAAGTGAGAGATGTGAGGGCACTCCCAGAATCTATGATAGAGAGTAGGTCTGTGGTATGAGCACCAAGGGCAGGTGCCTTGGCGTGGAGCACCCGGGGTGAAAATCATGGGGAGGTAGGCTCTGTGTGCCAGCTTAAATTGTGTTTCCCTCCAGGTTTCTGACGGGATCAGAGAGCAGATTTTTTTGTAGCCTAGAAGGATTTGTTCTGGTGCCTGAGTATCGTTCAGCACTGTGCTCCAGGGGTGGAATTGCTGTAGGGAGTATTTGAGGGAATGGAGTAGGGTTATGTGCTTTTAGATCATAGATATGGAGTAAGTACCGCCATGGAGTAGAGTGTCCAAGAAAGACTGAGCGCAGGGGTTATGGTAATTCCCCCGGCAGGCTTGCAGGTAGGATCTGAGTTGTAGATGATGGAAGCCATGTGATGGTGGCAGAGAGAACTCATCTCTGAGCTCCGAGAATGACTTGAGGGAGTTGAGACCTTGGTTGAACAGCTGAGTCACTTTCGTCAGCCCCTTGGTTGCCCATTCCTTAAACGCTGGAGTGTCCGTTGAAGGAGGGAACATGGGGTTCCCTGAGATCGGGAGAAAGGGTGAGATCGAGGAGAGGGGAGTTTCCTTGTTTCCCTCCATGCCACAATAGTGTCTCTTAGGACCAGGTTGTGTCTTATTCGTGTTGGAAGAGACAATACCTTGGCATGTAAGATCGCTGGTAGGTTGTATGGGGAGGCGATTTCCTCTTCCAAGGCACAGTTAGAGTAGTTAGATTTACCTGAGATCCAATCAAGACTGTATCTTAATAAGCATGCTAGGTTGTAAGCTCTCAGATTGGGTAGACACGTCCCTCCCTCGTTCCTCGGCAGATATAATTTTTGTAGAGCAATTCTAGGCCTTTTTCTGTTCTAGATGAAGGATGAGAAGGCTGCTTGCAATTTTTGTACGTCCTTGTGTTTTAGGAGGAGAGGTAGTGTCTGAAGGGGATACAGCAGTTTTGCAAACGGAATCATTTTGATCAAGTGGCATCTCCCGAAGAGCGAGAGAGGGAGAGATCGCCATGATTGCCGGTCTCTCGTAATTTTTGTTATTAGTTGTGGGTAGTTCATTGAGTAGAGGGAGGACGGGTCTTTGCCTATGAGGATACCCAGGTACTTGATTTGACCCCGTGCTATCAGAAAAGGTGAAGAGGACCTCCAAGACTCCGCCTTGCGTGGGTTAAGGGGGAGAACTTCACTCTTTTCAAAATTTATTTTCATGCAAGTACATTCCCTGAAGGTTTGGAGAATATGGTTTAAGAAGGTAAAGTCTTTTGAGGGGTCTGCTGAGAACAAGACAATGTCGTCAGCAAAGAGGGCCGAGCGACAGAGTTTGTCCCCTATGGGGATCCCGCTAATTCCCTGTGGGGAGTTGAGTATTCGTGAGAGGGGTTCTATCGCTAGGTTGAAGAGGAGTGGTGATAGGGGGCTACCCTGGCGGGTCCCCTTGGCCAAGGGGAACTCCGGGGATGTGAAATTCGTGGTGACCAATCGGGCCGTTGGTTTGACATACATCTCGCGTATAAAATTGAGAAAGGGGCCTGTGAAACCAAAGGAGGGTAGCACCTTGAAGAGCCATTCGAAGCTAATGTTGTCGAATGCCTTTTCGGCGTCTAGTGCTATTATGGCTGCGTCTCTTTCGGGGTGGTTTTTGGCTTGTTCTAGGATAAGAAGCACTTTCCTGATGTTTAAAGCAGCCAATCTCCCCTGGATAAATCCTGATTGTGCTGGGTGGAGAATAGTGGGGAGTATGTTGGCCAGGCGCGAGGCAACGATTTTCGATAGCATTTTTGCGTCTGCGTTTATAGGGGAGATCGGTCTATACGAGCCCGGAGATAAGGGGTCTTTGTTGTTTTTTAGGAGAAGTTTGATATAAGCATGGTGACCTGTGTGGAGATAGGTTCCCCCGTCCCATATGGATATGAAGACATGATGTAGTGTCTCCGGAATAAAGTCTGAGGTCAGCTTATAGAATTCCGAAGGAAGTCCGTCGGGGCCTGGGGATTTGCCGCCTGCCATTGCTTTTATAGTGGCCAGGATTTCAGGAAGGGTGATGGGGGCATTTAGATTCTCGAGTTGGGTTGCTGTGAGTGTAGGAAGATTGGCGGTCTGTAGTATGTCTGCCGCTTTGTCGGTGTCGATTTGGTCTTTCGCATATAAGCTCTTGTAATAAGCGGTTAGGATTTGCTCTATGTGTGTGGGCTTAGTAACGATCTTACCCGTTGGGTCACGCAGAGATGAGATGTGAGTGGGGGTAAATCCCCCCGAGACCATCCGAGCCAGCAACTTCCCTGTTTTGTTGCCATATTTATGGAAATGTAGTTTAGTGTGAAATTGGTGGATTGCCTCTTGGTTGGCTGACCATTGATCAAATTCTTGCTTGGCATGTTGCCAGGCCCGGATGTTCTCGGGAGTGCATTGGTAGTTTAGTCGTCTATGGGCTTCCTTGAGGATGTTACTAGCTTTTAGTACGTTTTCTAGGATTCATCTTTTGAACCTACTAGCGAATGAAATATGTCCTCTAATGAAGGCTTTGCCTGCCTCCCAGAAGAGTTTGGGCGATTGGAGCGACTCTTTGTTGTTTGTCTGGTATTCTGACCAGGCCAGTTGGAGGGAGTTTTTTAGTTCTTCGTTTTGTGATAGGTAAGAGGGGAATCTCCAGGGTGTTCCCTGTGCCTTGTAGGTGAGATTAGAGATTTTGACCAGCACTGGCGCATGGTCTGAGATTGCCATGTCTTCTGTGTTGGCAGATGCTATTCTAGGGAGAAGGGCAGAGGAGGCAAAGAGATAGTCGATGCGGGAGAATGTCTGTTGGGGGTGGGAATAGAAAGTGTACTCACTGTCGATTGGATGCAGCATTCGCCATACGTCTGTTAAGTTGATTATGCCTACCATTTCAGCTAGCATAGTCGTTTGGGAATGTGATTTGGTGGTGGGTAGGGGGTGTTGTGCCGTACGGTCTTCCGAGGAATGCATTATAGAGTTGAAATCACCCCCCAGGAGGTGGAGGGGTTCTGTGATTTGCGTGGCACAAGTGGTTAAGCTTTGGTAATAAGCCTGTGAGGGAGAGTTGTCTGCATATATATTAGAGATGACGAGATCCCTCCCGGCTATTGTTAAGCCAAGAGTGACTCTTCGGCCCCCTGAATCTATGGTTGTATTACGTATAGAGTATGGGAGCTTCTTGTTGAGAAGGATGGCCACACCAGCCTTTTTCCCTAGTGCCGGGGAGCCTACCACTTCGCCTACCCACAGCTTACGGAGTCTAGGAAGGTCCTCTCCCCCTAGGTGTGTCTCTTGTAATAAGGCAACATCTGCCTTGAGTTTCTTCAGGTGTCTAAGGATTTGCATGCGTTTTTGGGGCGACCTCAGTCCCTTGACGTTCCAGGACACAATGGTTAAGTTACTCCCAGGCTTGGGTGGATCCATGCTGTTGTAGTTGAGGAATAATGGGTGTAAGAAGGCCTAGGACAAGGCCCCGGTGAGGGGATTCCTCCCAAGCTGGGGAGTGGACACAGTATAGAGTATACAATTCGAGTGTAACTAGGATATAACTTAAGGCTTTTGCTACATCCGAAGAGCGAGCCATTGAAAAAGGGTCTCGGGGACTTCTCTTTTTTCCACATAAGGGGGGATGTGTGAGCTAGTGCTCGGTGTCTGCCCCTGCAACAATTTGGAGGTGAGGATGTGGGGCTCCGTCTCGGTGGTTTGGGGACGGATACAGGGAGGGAAGAGGGGGCGGTAGGGTAGGTGGGGGGGGGGAGGGGGGGGAATGAGGTGGAGGGTGTAGATTAGGTGACCGTTTTTCAATGTGCTCGCTTTAGCGATAGATGAAGGAGAAATATCAACACCTTGAGAACAGGATTGCGGTACCAAGCGGGCCCGCAGAATATATGGCCAGGTGGGGTGGAGTCTGTTTCCGGACTGAGGGGTCTCGGGAGGAGAGTCCATCCGCCTAGCTTTGGTCCCCGGGTAGGCGACCGACAACATTTCAAGAAGGAAGGAACAGCTAACATGTATAAGGTAGAAACAGTTCACCATAGCTTCATAGCCTGTCACAAACTGTAAGTCGGACAGAGGTCTGGCAAAGGTTAGGTCGGGGACCCCTAAAAGGGGGAACCCCTGGTGTGACACTTACAGTTCGTTGTTCATTCCACCATGGGTTGAGCGATAAGGAGGGTGTTCATGCGGCCAGGAGTGGTATGTGTGGGAAGATATAGTTGCCAGGGTTAGTTGAGCTTGGTCTTTTGTTGTTTGACGTGTGGTTCTCTCCGTCACGCTTGGGTTGGTGAGGGCTCCGGGGGGCCGAAGCGAACTCTCTTGTATGAGGGTTTCATCGGGCTTCCAGGTTTGTTGGTCATGAGTGATGACTTCCTCGGGGAGTTCTGAGTAGTGGCTTCCGATTGAGGGGTTTGGTCCATGTCTGGCTGCAAGGAGTTGTTGACGTAAGTCTCGGCTTCCATAGGGGAGGTAAAGGAAAGTTTCTCACCTTGAGGCGTCTGGAAGTAAAGTGTGGCTGGATAAGCCGGGCTGAATTTGATGCCGAGGTCGTAGAGGGTTGTACAGATGGGGGAGAACGCCTTACTCTTCTGCATGATTTCTATGGAATAATCTGCAAAAATCAGGAGGTTGTGGCCCTCAAAAGTTAGCGAGCGAGACTTTCTGAAAGCTTGCAGAATGGCCAGCTTGTCTGCATAGTTAAGGTACCGCACAATAACTGCTCTAGGCATGGAGCGTGTGTCAGATGGTTGGCCTATTCTATGCGCTCTTTCCACTGTGCAATGCGCGCGTAGTCCCAGTATTTCAGGTATAGCTACTGCGCACAGTTTGATGAGGGTATGTGAAGAGTATGACTCTGGTAGGCCTATGATACGAAGGTTGTTCCTCCTGGCTCTATTTTCCAGGTCGATTACCTCATCTTGGAGCTCTTTCTGAGTAGCAGTGAGTTTTGCGACCGATGCGATTAGTGCGGTCGTATCTTCAACATTAGACAGTCTGTCCTCCGTTTGTTCCAACCTGGCTGCCTGCGCCTGCATCTCTCTGTGTAAATGTTCAAGCCCCTTCTGTACTGCTGTTTCAACAGCTTCTGAGATGATAGGCCTCATGAGCACCGCGACCGCCTGTGCTATGTCCGCTGGGGACGAGGGTTCTGGTGGTGGGGTTCCCGGTGGTTGCTGCGGGCGAGGCAGTGCAGCAAGGTTGTATATGTGCTGGGGTGGAGCGGGTGCCGCTAGCTTGGCTGCATAGCTCGTTACCTGTGCCTGTGAGGTGGCGGCCATGATGGCTGCAGCGTGCGTCCTCTCTCCCCCTGGGGTTGGCTGGGCTGCGGGCGTTCGGTGTCCGGATCGGGATGTACCACTGAGAGTCGCAGTTTTTTAAGGCCGATTTTCAGACAGGGGAGCGGAGCTGGTGTCTCCTAGCTCCTCTTCATGCGGCGCCGGAACCGGAAGTTTTATTGCATTTTAATGTAAATATGAGATCTGAGGTCTTTTTGACCCCAGATTTCACA
Organism: Glandirana rugosa; assembly: GCA_018402905.1. Taxonomy (NCBI): domain Eukaryota; kingdom Metazoa; phylum Chordata; class Amphibia; order Anura; family Ranidae; genus Glandirana; species Glandirana rugosa. The sequence goes on from BLSH010464798.1 coordinate 2,123,389, forward strand.
TTTAAGAGGTCCTGTCATTCTTTTTCTCTATTACAAGGAATGTTTACATTCCTTTTAATTGGAATAAAAGTGACCTATTTTTTTTTTTTTTTTTTTTTTTTAAAGGACAGTGTAAAAATAAAAAATAAAATAAGGAAAATAAAAAAATTTAAAGCGCCCCGTCCCGATGAGTTCTCGTGCAGAAGCGAACACATACGCTAGTCCCGCCCGCATATGAAAACAGTGTTCAAACCACACGTGAGGTATCGCCATGATCGTTTGATCGAGAGCAATAATTCTAGCGCTAGATCTCTGTAACTCAAAACTGGTAACCTGTAAAAATATTTAAACTTCGCCAATGGAGATTAAGTGCCAAAGTTTGTCGCCATTCCTCAAGCGGTCGCAATTTTGCAGCATGTCATTTGGGGTATCAATTTACTCGGCATAACATTTTCTTTCACAATATAGAAAAAAAACTGGCCTGACATTACTGTTGTCTAATTTTTTAATTCAAAAAAGTTAATTTTTCCCAAATAATTGCGCTTTTAAGACTGATGCCAAATACGGTGTGACATAAAGTATTGCAACGACCGCTATTTTATTCTCTAGGGGGTTAGAAAAAAAATAATTTCATTTTTGGGGGTTCTAAGTAACTTTCTAGCAAAGAAAACTGATTTTAACTCGTAAACACCGAATCTCAAAAAGAGGCTCGGTTCTTAAGGCCTCATGCACACTGGACGTTATGAAAAATAAGCAGTAAGCTAGTACCGACGCCAGGAAAAAAGCTGCGTTAAAAACACGATTTTATCAGTGTTGCATTGGCTAGCTTTAAGCTGCGTGTCTCTGTTCAAAATCAATGGTTCCCTATGGGAGCCCATAGATTTGAATAGAAGTCGCACCAGATGTCGGATCATGATGATCCGACTTTTGTGCTGAGGAGAGGCCCCTACACAGTTTTTTCGCTGTGGGGTTCCCTTAAAATCCATGCCAGACTGAAGGGTCTGGAACCCCTTGGTGGGAGGAACCCCATGCAAATGTTTTTTTTAATTTTTGCGGGGGTTCCCCTTCAAGATCTTCAGCACACAAGTTGCACCGCAAGTCGGATCGACTTCTATTTAAATCAATTGGCTCCCATAGGGAACCATTGATTTGGAATAGAGACAGAGAAACGCCTGACGAGGCTTAACACTGTATATACAATGTTAAGCCGCGTTTTTACAGCTGAAAAATTCTCTCAGAACCCACTAGTCTTGGGGTTTTTTTACAGCTCAAAAACGCCACAGCCAAAAACAGTTGATAACAGCCTATGTGTGCATTAACACATAGGATAACACGATGGGGAGTTTATTGACTGTATAAAAAAATGTCTGCAGCTAAAAACAGCAGCTGTAAGAACGTCCAAAAACGTCCAGTGTGCATGAGGCCTTAGTGGTTAAAATAGCGTTTTGTAACTGTTGTATCTAATTATATCATTTTTGCCATTTGTTTGTCTCTTGCAGAGTTGATATTGACAGACCAGTTTGGTAATCAGGTCCGCACATTATCACCCTCAAGCCTTGATTCCTTAGGTATCTCTGCAACTAATCTTGACAAAAGTAATACAGAAATTACTTTTCAGGTGTGTATTGAGCATATTTTCCTGTGTTCACATTTTGTAACTTATGTATTGATGTTTATGTATAAGAGATACGCTAATATATCGGTTATTTTCACTCTTTTTTAATGCAGGAAAATACCCAGTCTTTTATTGTCAAAGGAATAAAATTTTTTAATGGTCCCCTAGAGGAAAAAGAGCTTTGCTTTGCGTGGCGAAATTTCTCAACTTATTTAAGATTGAGCTTGGTTGCTGGGTCTCCCGCTAAAATTGCCCTGGTAGACTGGCCAGAGGTAAACTATTTGAGTGTACAGAAGTATGCTGATTGACTGTACTTGGTGGTTGCTATCTAACAATATTTTTAAATTAGTCTGTTACAGTTGTCTGTGGTAAAAAGGTACAAAAGCCCCTGATTGTCCAGCTTTGTGATGAATGGGGAAACCATGCTCTGGAGCCAAATGTTAAGGTCACATTGGTGAAGGACAACCATCTCAAGGTACATGTGAATAAGAAAGTCAGAAACAAATGTAAATATGTGTATTGCTTGCAGAAATAAGGGTGTCAGCTATAGCATTCCCAACACAGCTAATAAATGGCATGTTAGGCTGGCCATAGACGGTTCAAATCTCGGCCAGTTCAGCAGGCCGGCCAAAATTCGAACCATCTCAGCCAGTTCAGCAGGCCGGCCAAAATTCGAACCATGTATGAGCAGGCTGAATGTACCCAAGTTGATCAATCAACTTTGGTACAACCAACCTGTCGGATTTGACATTAATTATCATATAGCCGTTATCAGTAATATCCATGCTCTCCCGGCAAAGATTGCTTCCCATGGTTGCAGGAAAGAAAATCACTCCGTCTTTGGCCAGCTCTACCACTATGTACAGTCACATTATACATACTGTACAGCAATAATATTAAAATAATATTAAAGTGCATGTAAACCCTCCATATACTCAGTGAAGTGAACAGCCTAAGTTGATACACAGAGATGAAACAAATCTCCCTACAAACGTTTTACATGTATATCTTCTGTCTTCAGCTTTCTTAGACTCTTTAGAAAGTGCACATTTGTGTTAGAATTGTTTCTTCCTGTTTCAGCAGTGGAAGGGGAGTCTGGACATACACTGTGTGTGAGCTGATTGGGGGAAAGGCACCCCCCCCCCCCCAACATAGGCAGAGGAATGAAGAAACGTGCAGAGCTGTGCTGTGAGAATAGACAAGCTCTCTACTTATCTGTCTCTAATTTACCTCCCTCACTCAAATTTCCAGCTGCTTTTATCTCCTGTGTCTGAGAACTTGTCAGACGTTATCATATTGATAACAGAGGAACTGAGCAGCAGAAAGACACATTACTTCAGGCTTTGGAAAGAGATAAGTAAACACTACGGATATGTGCCCAGGTCAGATTTCATGAATAGGCTTTACATCCACTTTAACTAAGAGTTTGTTCATGGCATGACAAGCAATATTGCCAATTTTTATGTCTTGGAACGTACAAAATAAATTTGAGGTATAAAAATGTTACCAGGCATAGCTATTTTAAGCACCAAATTTAAATGCAGATTTGTCGCATGGAAAAGTAATCACACCCCTGTGTTTGCCACTACTGTAAATCCATGCAATTAGAATGTGATGTTCCACATTAGGTGCCAATGATCCAATCCACTTTAGGAGCATGTAGGTGGAACCAGTCTTATTTAACCACTTCAATGCCGGGCCAGTTCTGACACTCTTCATATATGTAAAAATACATTCTTTTGCTAGAAAAATACTTAGAACCTTTAAACATTATATTTACTGTATATTTTTATAGCAGAGGCTTTATAAAATAAAATGGTAGGTGTTGCAATTTTTTTTCTGCCACGCGGTATTTGCACAGCAGTTTTTCAAATGCAATTTTTTTTTTATTTTTTATAATATACACTTTAGTGAATTTTAATGCACAAAAATGCAATATAGTACCCAATTGTTTGGTAAAGTATAAAATATGTAACACCGAGTAAATGGATAACTAAAATGTCACGCTTTAAAATTGCACCTGCTCACGGAAAGGCGCCAAACCACAGTACTTAAAAATCCCTATAAGCGTCACTTTATTAGCTTTTACAGGTTACTAGTTTAGAATTACACAAGCGGTCTGGTGCAAGAAGCATTGCTCTCGTTACAGCATTATAAGGATACTGCAACCTACTCACATTATATTGTGTGCACCTTCTTTAATCTGCATGGAGATTTACACGTATTGTACTTATTCATTTATAGCGCTGCATTTTTCCTTTTATGTGTATTTTTTGGTGTTTGTATATTTACACTGATTGCATGCTGCTGCTCATAGATCATTTTAGCGCTGACACTTTATCGTTTATTGCTATCAGGAGGGATGAACAAGATCCCCTGTGATAGCATGGGTCTTGACAGGATCTCTCCTCTGCCCTCCAAAACATCTGATTAAACCAAGATTGGTTTGATCAGATGCTTGTTCAAGCCGTAAATGGCTTGTTTACATGAGGCGGAAACCAGAGAGTGTAGTGTTTATTGTATCGCAGCACCCAGGGACTAGTCCTGCAGAGTATATACAGAATAACAGAATCCTTAAAGTGGAAGTCCATGCAAAAACGAAAATATCTGTATCTATAGCCACCCACATTCTAACTCTCACCCTGTGAAAACAAAAGCAGTGTACATTTTCTGCAGGTGATCCAACCTGATCTCCAGCGGCAGAAGCTCTGCACAGGACACTTCCGACAACAGCTGTGAAATGAATGGGAAGGGATGTCACCCATAGACTTACTTTGGGGCTTCCGCTGTGGTCTGTGTCCTCTGCACCCGCCTCTACACAGAAGAGGCGGATGCAGCTCAGCGTGGGATCAGAGCTTCCGCCGCTGGAGATCGGGTCGGATCGCCTGCAGAAAAGGTACGTATACTGCTTTTTTCTTCACAGGGTTAGAGAGGTTAGTGTTAGAATGTGGGTGGCTATAGATACAGGGATTTTAGTTTTTGCATGGACTTCCACTTTAAAACGTCTTCATCATAATACTAAGCTCTCTTGTTCACCCTTTAGCAAGGGTATAGACCTGCCACACAACAGCATATATGTCCAATCTGTGTGTGTATAGATATATAATGTGCGTGTGTATATGTATGTATGTATGTATGTGTGTGTGTGTGTATATATATATATAATAAATGAGAGTCAGCTTGGGAAGAGTTAACCACTTCCGGACTGCCCGCCATCATTATACGGCAGTATTTTGCCGTTGAATACCGTTGTTATGGTAGCAGATAGCTACCATAACCCCGGTATTTTTTTAAACAGTGGGTGGCCCGTTTTCAGATAAAAGTGGTCTCTGCGGTGGATATGCCACAAGATCACTTTTATCAGGGGCAGGAGAGGTGCCCCTCCCGCCATTTACCGGACCTGCCGGTAGCAGCGGAGATGATCGGGTCCGCTTGTCACAATGCCTGGATGCGAAGTGAGCGGAAGATGCCGCCCACTCGGCTCCATAGCATTGAAGGGCGGAAGCGAATTCAAAAGTCACTTCCACCCATAGCACTTAAAGGAGAAAAATTATTATTTTTTATTGCATTTAAGTGTAAATATGAGATCTGAGGTGTTTTTGACCCCAGATCTCATATTTAAGAGGTCCTGGTATGCTGTTTTCTATGACAAGGAATGTTTACATGTTTTTTTTTAAATGGGCAGTGCAAAAATAAAAAGTAAAATAAATACATTTAAAAAAAATTTAAAAATTTAAAAAAGTGAATTAAAAAAAAACCCAAAAAACAAAAGGCACTTGTAAGACCGCTGCTCAAATACGGTGTGACATAGTATTGTGACAAAGTATTGCAATGACCGCCATTTTAATCTCTAGGGTGTTAGAAAAAAAGAATATTAATGTTTGGGGGTTCTAAGTAATTTTATAGCAAAAAAATGATTTTAACTTGTAAACACAGAATCTCAAAAAGAGGCTCGGCACTTAAGTGGTTAATAAAACAGGGCAAGTACTTCCCTTTCAGGCCTGCTTATTAGGCACTAAGGATGGGCTCAGGCGTGTTCTGAGCCGAACGTGCCCGAGTTTGCCAGGAAGTGAACCCTGTGCTGCGCTAATCACAGGCAATGAGACATTTCCCTGATGCGCAGCTGCAGTTATCGGGGAATGTCTCAATGTTCCGAACACGCCCCAGCCCATCCTTGTTAGGCACCTGGTCAGAGAGGCTGTGGGGAATGGCTGTTTAGCTCTCAGAGCTGAGAGGAGCTTGAAGCTGGATGGACCCCTGTTGGTTCTGGCTTGATCCTGCTTTGTGAGCTTGCCTGAATTAGGACCGTGCTGTGTTATATTCTATGGCTGGGATGTTTAACCACTTCAATACCTGGCACTTCCCGCCCACACCAATTTTCAGCTTTCAGTGCTGTCACATTTTATTTTTTGTGCTACAAATAAAAAAGGCCGAAAATTTTGAAAAAAAAAGTTTTTCTTTGTTTCTGTCACAAAACTTTGTAAACAAGTACATTTTCTTCTTCACTGATGGGCACTGATGAGGCAGAACTGATTGGCACTGATGATGAGGCACTGATGGGCACTCATAGGCACCACTAATAGGTGGCACTGGTGGGCACTCATAGGTGGCACAGATAGAGGTCAATGTTAGGCGGCACTGATCAGAGGCACTGGCAGGCATCACAGATGGGCACAGTGCCACCCCTATAGTGCACTGTATGCCCCTTACCTGGAGATCCCTGGGCGGGCTCCCTGGTGGTCATGGGTGGCGATCCTAGGGAGGGGCGGGGGGCTGCACTGTTAAACAATCAGCGCAGCCCCCCCTTCGTCAGGAGAGCAGCCGATCGGCTCTCCTCTACTCGCGTCTGCAGACACTTGTAGAGGAAAAGCCGTTAAATCGCTCTTCCTGTTTACACTGTGATTAGCCGTGATTGGTCATGGCCGCTTCCGACGGAGGCTCTTTACCGAGATTGGTAATGCGGTTTGTCAGATTGACACACCGCACCACTGATAGCCGCAATGCACGCCCCCGCAGGTTATCCAGCCGGACATCATATGACATCCGGTCAGGATAATGAAATCCCCGCCTGGCCGTCATTTGTCTATAGGCTGGGTGGGAAGTGATTAAAATGTACTGTCATATAGCTAACAAGAGTTGTTTTGCTGTTTTCAACTGCCTGTGAAGACAAAGCATGGCAGTTTTTTTCTGTTTTCGCTGAGTAAAGCCTTTTAAGTTGACTAAACTGTTTGACAGCTACCTGTTTCCTCTATTCTGACAATATAGATTACACAACTATGTGTCTTTCATGAAGGGCATGCATTCATGAACCCTAATAAAAACACATCCTTTTAATTAGAGAAAGGTTCACTAAGCCCTGGTTCTCACCAGTGCAGCTTTGAAATTGCGCCACAGATCACTGCAATTTCATGTGCAGCTTGCTGACATCCATGTGACTTCATTTACACAGATGGCAATGCAAGCCGCACAGAAATGGTGCAGGAACCTTTTTCAAAGTCGCTGCGACACGAGTCATGGTGATTTGAACAGTTCCATTTTCGGCAATGGAGTGCGACTTGTCATGCGATTTTGACCTGTCAAATCACATGACAAATTGCACTTGTGTGAACCAGGGCTAAGACCTCACAAATAATCAATAATCAAAATAATAATAAAAACAAAAAGCTGGTCATAAGCCCCAGTGGTAATATATGCTAAATACATAAAAAAGGAAACCTGAGACTGAGACGTCCCGGGCCAATACTAGCACATTATGAAAGACTTACCTGAAAACTAAGCCCTCCAGGAAAGCACTGACAAACCTTCCATCTTTACCTGGTCTTCCTTCCGGTTTCGCGGGCAGCTGCTGTTTGATTGACGGAGCCGCAGTGATGTCACGGGAAGGCCTGGCTCGCAGTCTATACTCTAATTCATCCCAAAAGTGTTCTATCTGGTTGAGGTCAGGACTCTGTGCAGGCCAGTCAAGTCCTCCACCCCAAACTCACTCGTCCATGTCTTTATGAACCTTGCTTTGTGCACTGTCATGTTGGAACTGGAGGAGGCCATCCCTAAACAGTTCCCACAAAGTTGGGAGCATGAAATTGTCCAAAATATCCCAGTATGCTGACGCCTTAAAAGTTCCCTTCACTGGAACTAAAGGGCCAAGCCCAACCACTGAAAAACAATCCCACACCATAATCCCCCCTTCACCAAATGATTTGGACCAGTGCACAAAGCAAGGTCCATAAAGACATGTATGAGAGCGTTTGGGGTGGAGGAACTTGACTGGCCTGCATGGAATCCTGACCTCAACCCGATGGAACACCTTTGGGATGAATTCAAGCGGAGACTGCGAGCCAGATCATCTTGTCCACATCAGTGCCTGACCTCACAAATGCGTTTCTGGAAGAATGGTCAAACATTGCCAGACACACTCCTAAACCTTGTGGACAGCCTTCCCAGAAGAGTTGAAGCTTTTATAGCTGCAAAGGGTGGGCCAACTCAATATTGAACCCTACTGACTAAGACTGGTATGCCATTAAAGTTCATGTGCGTCTAAAGGCAGGCATTTCAATACTTTTGGTAATATACTGTATTTCCAGAATGACTGCCATTTCTGTCCATATGCGCAAAATTTTATGGCTGAAAGTCTGAACAGCTGAAGCTAACTGTAAAAGGCAACTCACTTGTATGCCTTTTGAAAGGGGCTGTCTCTTTGGCGAGGCACTTGACAAGTTCATAAAATATTACAGGAGGAAAAGTCCTCCTTTCACAAGGAAAGGCTTGGGGGCTTTTAACTTCTTTAAACGAAGAGTGCCATTTCGCTCTCCCCTGGATTTATCTTCAAAGCTAATGTTCAGCCCTTCCTTTCAGCACAAGGCTTTGGAACACATACAGTATCTCACAAAAGTGAGTACACCCCTCACATTTTTGTAAATATTTTATGATATTTTTTCATGTGACAACACTGAAGAAATGACACTTTGCTGCAATGTAAAGTAGTGATTGTACAGCTTGTATAACAATGGGCAGACTCGATGGACTACTCAGTCTTTTTCTGCCGTCACTTTTCTATGTTTCTAATGTAAATTTACTGTCCCCTCAAAATAACTCAACACACAGCCATTAATGTCTAAACCGCTGGCAACAAAAGTGAATACACCAAAGTGAAAATGTCCAAATTGGGCCCAATTAGCCATTTTCCCTCCCCGGTGTCATGTAACAGAACTCGTTCTATCTTATCTATATCTTTTTGTTAGGGAGGTCTCCAATACTGTGTCCAGTTCTGGAGACCTCACTTACAAAAAGATATTGATAAGATGGAACCAGTTCAGAGACGGGTAACAAAAATGGTGAAAGGTCTGGGGGATAAACCATATCAAGAGCAACTTCAGGAACTTAATATGTACAGTCTGGAGGAAAGAAGGGAGAGGGGAGACGTGATTGAAACCTTTAAATACATCAAGGGGGTGAATAAGGTTCAGGAGGGCAGTCTTTTCAATATGAAACCAAAATCAAGAACACGGGGACATGACCTCAAACTAACTGGAGGGAAGTTCAAAACTAATCTTAGAAAGTATTATTTTACTAAAAGGGTGGTTGATGATTAGAATAAACTACCAACAGAGGTTGTGAGACAGTCACAGTAAATGGCTTCAAACATGCTTGGGATAAACATAAATCTATAGTCAGACAACAAGGTTAATGTGAAAACAAAAAATAACTAAAAAAAATAAAAAGGGGCAGACTCGATGGACTACTCAGTCTTTTTCTGCCATCACTTTTCTATGTTTCTAACTGGTTAGTGTTACAAGGTCTCAGGTCAGGTGTGAATGAGGAGCAGGTGGTTAAATTTGGTGTTATCGCTGTCACTCTCTCATACTGGTCACTGGAAGTTCAACATGGCACCACATGGCAAAGAACTCTCTGAGTATCTGAAAAAAAGAATTGTTGCTTTACACAAAGATGGCCTAGGCTATAAGAAGATTGCCCGCAATGAACTATCTTTTGTCCCAGAGAGTGATCATTCCGGTCCTTCGAAAGCACAGGTTCAATGGATTCTATTCAAACCTGTTCACGGTACCCAAATTCAGTGGGTAGTAATTGTCCTATTTTGAAACTAACATCCATTAACATGTACCTTTTGTGTGTTAACGTTTTGTATGGAATCTACAAGGTCAGTAATTGTCCCTCTTAGATGAGAGGATTATCTGTCATCAGTAGGCACTCAAGATATCTGCCTACATATTCCCATTTACCCACCTCATCAGCGCTTTTCGCAACAGGAGACAAACCCTTCCAATTTGTCTCACTGCCATTTGGCCTATTCACTGCCTGCAGATTATTCACAAAGGTGTTTGCACCCCTACTTGCCCTTTTAATAGATCATGACTTCCAGTTAACAGGGTACCTAGATGGCCACCTTATGAAGGATTCCTCTCACTATCTGCAAACATCCAGCCTTTGGCTGGGTAATCACATTTCAAAAGTCTGCCCTCCAGCATTCCCTTTGTCTAAAATATTTGGGATAACCAGTGGAGAAGGGTGCCAATGGAAGGAACAAAGAAGGCAGGGGAATATTTACCATCAGACTTAATAAACCATCAGAAAAAGTCCATACAAATGTCCATATATGAGTCCATATTAGTTCATTTAAATTATCCAATGGATGGTATAGAGCATCAGCACAGAGGGGCAGCACCCTTGGAAGAGTTAGCAAGCTCTAGGGAAAGTAAAAACAAAGAACGAGGTGCGCCAGACGTGAGTGCAGTATGCCAGACAATATTTTTTATTAAAAAGAAGGCCAAGTGGGTACTCACATGGCGTATGGTAGGGGTATCCTTGCGCTACTATGATAGTAGTGGTGCAAGTGGACTAGGTTGCTGCTGTACCTAGGTATATGACAATATAAGCAATGTAATTGAAAGGAATGGATGGTACTGCGCAGCCTATTTCTGTAGGTGTCAATATATAGTGGTCTCATATGTTATTCTGATGTAAAAATATACGTGTATAATGTAAAAATATATACAATGATGAGGATAACGCATGTAAAAATATATAGGTATAAATAGACGATATAAAGTGCAATATACAATAAATCCTTCAATAAAAATGCAGTGGGTACAATCTTATAAAAGCATTGGCTATATAAAGCCTAAAACATTAAAATGGCAGTGATATAATCCAGTGATTAAAAGTGACAGTGAAGATATAAAACAGTAATTGTAATAGATTGAAATTCAGCAAGTAGTTTCACTCTTAAAAAGTCCTAATTAAAACTGTAGTGACTGTGATTCGTGTTCCAAGTGTTCATATAAAATCATTGGTGCTTCATTTGAGTGCAGCGAATCTCTTTTGCAGGGGGGTGTTCACCCCAAGAGGATTCCTTCAGTGAGTGCTCCGATCGAGTAAGTGCTCACAGAACTCTCACCTTGTTAGTTAAGATCATGTGCGCATCATGGTTTCTTTGGGTCCTATTCCTCACTTCCACACTTCCTTCGAGTCTCGGACTGGGCAAACGATCGGTACGACCAATGGGTCATATATCACTGCCATTTTAATGTTTTAGGCTTTATATAGCCAATGCTTTTATAAGATTGTACCCACTGCATTTTTATTGAAGGATTTATTGTATATTGCACTTTATATCGTCTATTTATACCTATATATTTTTACATGCGTTATCCTCATCATTGTATATATTTTTACATTATACACGTATATTTTTACATCAGAATAACATATGAGACCACTATATATTGACACCTACAGAAATAGGCTGCGCAGTACCATCCATTCCTTTCAATTACTCACATGGAGTGTATAAAAACAAGCAAGTAGAAAAAGGTTCTCGGACCAAGGTGCTGCGCTGCTTCTCCTCAATGTAACATGAAGACCGTGTCCCTGTCCTGGGAACCGGGATGGATGAGACCGGCCGGCCCGCAGCCTGCAATCCGTGGAGATTGCGCAGAGACAGCTGTGGAATGCACGGGAGCTGGAAGCAGGAAGATCGAAGGAAGCGGAAATGACGTCAACAATCGGCTTGTCCAATAGGGCAACGCTTTTCAATGCATTGCTTGTTTTTTTACACTCCATGTGAGTACCCACTTGGCCTTCTTTTTAATAAAATGTGCTGTCTGGCATACTGCACTCAGGTCTGGCGCACCTTGTTCTTGGTTTCTAAAATATTTGGGCCCCAATCTGTACATGGCCCAGGCAAACGTTTTCCTTCCAGCAAACAAACTTGCCCCCCTAAAATCCCATGCTAGGGGCCTTAAGATCAAAAGGACATACCTCAGAGTTTCCCCATGAGTGCCCTGTACCTTATGGTGACCTCATTTGAAACTTTCTCTTCCACTCAAGGCCAATACAACGTACTGTTGGCCTGGTTCAAACACACTTCTTCGCTCGATCTTGTTGTGCTTCTATCCAGACAAGTGTGGCACTCACTATCTTGGTGGATTTCCAATCCAGCCATGAACATGAGAGAGTAATTTCTTCCATACCCATGAAGCATGGTAACAGATGCCAGCTTTACAGACTGGGGAAGAGTGTTCCAATCTCTCATGGTTCAGGAAACCTGGTCCCCAAAATTCTGGAACTCAGAGCAATAAAATTCTTGAGGAATGCCCAATCTCGAGATGACTAGCAGTTTAGACTTTCAGAAACCAGTTGTAGGAGTCTGTACACAGTGGAAGTCTTCCTGGCACTTCTAGTACTTCTACCTCCTTAGCCACTGCCTCGAGCAAGAAGCCATTAGAAGAACAAGAGGTCTCAGAGGAATTAGAGGAAGATTCTTCCAGCATATCAGTATCGGTAGAAGGGGGAATTGATGATAAAGCTCCTAAATCACAAAAAATTCTGTTTCCATCAAATGAAATGGATGATCTTCTGAAAGTAATTTTATGATACACTTGAACCTCCAAGATTTATCACCGTATGATCAAATATACGCAGGGTTACAGAAAAAACGCCTACACACCTTCCCGGTTCATTCTGCTTTACTGGATAACATTAACAGGTAATGGGAAAAAAGGAAAGCGTTCATTCCAAATGACTTGAAAATTAGATTTCCCTTCAAAGAAGAGGATGCGTTGCTCTGGGAAACATGTACTAAGTTAGACGCCCCGTTATCAAAAACGTCTTCAAGGACCTTCCTTTGAAGACGGAGGTGCTCTAAAAGATCCTATGAATTGTAAAGCAGAAACAATTTTGAAACACGCCTGGAAGATACAACTACATGCGTAGCCCGTACCTTGGATGTCTGGTTGGGTCAGCTTCATTCACATCTGGAACAGGGCACCTCAGCAGAGAAAATTCTTCAGTCATTGCCTGTTTTTGAGAAAGCCGTAGCTTTCATTGCTGATACTTCTACAGAAGCCATTAAATTCACATCTAGGTCTACCTCACTCAACTCGGCAAGGAATGCAATATGACTGATATCCTGGCAGGGGGACTTAACTTCAAAGGCCAAGCTTTCTTGGCTCCCATTCGAAGGACCCTCTTATTTGGCACAGAGTTGACATCAGTGTTAGAGAGGTCTACCAATAAGAAAAAAAAAAGACTTTCCCATGCCAAACAAGCACACTGGGAGGAAGTTTTTCCGTTCAAACAGGCAGCACCAGAATAAAGAAACCAAACAGCAGACCAGAAAAGCTGGCCTTTCAGAAAAGGGAAGTGAAAAGAGGAAGGCTTTTTTAATTCCAATATGGACAAGGAGAAAGCTCACAGTGACTCACTCGATGTGCTGTGTGGGGGGAAGATTGGGGGCCTTCCAACCACAATGGCAGGAAGTCACAAAGAACCCCTTCATACTGGATAGGTATGGATACAAAATATAATTTGCGGGCCTCGCCCTGACAAGATTTTTTGGCACACCAAAAGCAATAACAAAAGCATCATTGGGACGCTGAGCTGTGGAGGGGGTGGGGGCAGCCAGCTGAGGCTCTTAGCGGCTCGCTGAGGGGCTGAGCTGGGCGTCTGTCCAGGCACCTGGCGGATCCAGACTTTATTGGCGCGATGATGCAGTGCCTGGACTGACTCCTGTGATGTCAGCAGGGAGCGGACTTCAGCCCGTTCTCTGTTGAAAACGGGTCACAGGACTGCAAAACTAATTGAACTCTTGTGATCCATAGGAGAGGTGCAGCCAAACAAGCTTTGGCGCAACTTCTCCTTTAAGTACTGGTAATGAACAGATTTTCAGCCTTATGCATTCTATTCCAGAACCATTTGACTTCTTTGATTGTTCCCTTGTTAGAGCCTTTCTTCAAAATGTTTCACAGATCAAACCGTCTATAAAGTACCCTGTGTTTCCTTGGGATCTCCACTGGTTTTCTCTGCCCTACAGAAACCGCCCTTGGAACCCATTAGAGAACTCCTTGGGTGATCTCTCTGTTAAAGTGGCCTTTTTGGTGGCTATCATGTCTGTCAGACATGTTTCTGAGTTAGCGGCTCTCTTTTGTAAAATGCCCTTCCTGATTCTTCTCAAAGAAAAAGTAATCTTGTGTCCCAAGACCCTCTTTTCCACCTGAAGTTGTATTGGCCTTACACCCCAATGAGGACATTGTCCTTTTTTCTTTGTGTCCTAAAAACAGAGGACACATAGAGTGGGTTGGTGTTTTAGTGTATGCCAAGGGGCATGTCCAGCAAAGCTCTTGCCTATGTCTAAATACTTGAAAATATCGGCCTATAACTCAGATACAAAAAAACAAAAATAGACAGGGTCATGGGATCCAATTAAAAAGGCTGTATAGATTTATTAAGAAGAACAATAGCACACTTGCATCTCAGCAAATTGTATCCAGCGTAGAAAAGTACAGGGCTTTAATCACTTTGCCCCCGGAAGGATTTCCCACTGCAGGACCAGAGCACTTTTTGCGATTCGGCTCTGCGCTGCTTTAACTGACAATTGCGCAGTCGTGCGACGTTGTACCCAAACAAAATTTGTGTTCTTTTTTTTCCCCACAAATAGTGCTTTCTTTTGATGGTATTTGGTCACCGCTGTGTCATTTCTGATCGCCGCTATAAACAAAGAAAGCGCAACAATTTTGCAAAAAAAAAAAAAAACAACATATTTCTTACTTTTTGCTAAAATACAAATCTAAAAAAACAAAGTTATTAATTGGTTTTGGCCGATTTATATTCTTCCTGGTATTTTTGGTAAAAAAAAAAATCGCAATCGGCGTTTATTGATTGGTTTGCGCAAAAGTTGCCACGTTTACGAATGATAATTCATTTCCGGGGTTTTTATTTTTTACTAGTAATGTCGGCGATCTGCGATTTTTAGTGGTACTGCAATATTGCGGCGGACATATCGGACCATTTTGACACTTTTTTTGGTATCTTTGGCATATATACTGCGATCAGTGCTATGAAAATACACTGATTACTGTGTAAATGACATTGGCAGTGAAGGGGTTAACCTGCAGGGGGCAGGAAAGGGGTTAACTGTGTTCCCTAGGCGTATTCTAACTGTGAGGGTGCTGGGCTACCTTGGGCATAAGAGATCTAACTGATCCCAGTGACAGGGATCAGTAGATCTCTTATGTCCCCACTGACAGAGTGGGGAACCGCCGTGTTTACATCGGCGGTTCCCCGCTCTTTCACACTGACAGCTCATTGCGGCTCGCTGGCAGACATCGGGTCCACCCGAGCCGTGGGCACATTCCTGCAGAGTGTGACGGGCACGACAGCGTGCCTCTGGGGGCACGCTCTCGACCCCTAGCTCCGCGCAGTAAAAATGCGGCACGCGGGTGGGGAAGTGATTAAAACCCTGGGATCGGGCTGAGAAGCAGCAGATGTAAAGCCCCAGTGCCAGCCCACTCTTTTTGCTGACCTGGAGCAGCGTTCCCCGCTATCATGTACTCTGGTGGCTGGAACTGTTTGTCAGGTGATGGGGCAACAATGTTTTTCAAGGAAGTTTCCTCTCTGTAAAGCCTGTCCTTAATGGTAACCGAAGGTCTTTGTGATAAAGGGTAGTGGGAGTCCACTCTGTATTGTACTGACACTAGGGCTCAACAGCGCTGCACCAGGGTCTGCCGGCAGGAAAGACACAGCAGAGCCGCAACAGGGAGAAAACAATCAGGATAACAGCCTATGTGTGCAAGAACACATAGGATAACATGCTGGGGAGTTTATTGACTGTAGAAAAACATGTCTGCAGCTAAAAACAGCAGCTGTAAAAATGTACAAAAACGTCCAGTGTGCATGAGGCCTAAAGGAGATTGTACAATCTCTGCACAATCAGATTGTATAGTGTATGCTCACCTATAGTGTTCTTGTGCTTGAGCACTAACAATGACAAAGGTTTTCCCTGTTATCTTTATTCTCATCTTTGCAGATTTGTTTGCCCAGGAGATGTATCTTTTGAGTCCATTAAACACTGACATATTGTCTAAAGCTGGGAACACACTAGGGTTGCGCCAATGCCTGTTTTGTACCAGCAATACTTGTGCTCACGTGCTTGCTGATACCAGTTGCCGATACCTTTACGGTGTGATTTGAGCCCATATAAAATGAATGGGCTCAAATTGCATTGTAAAGAATCACATGAGATTTGAACAGAAATGTGGTGCTATTCCTGTCTACAATCACATGCGGTTTCCCGCACCACTCTTGTGTAAACCCAGGCTAAAGTCACTATGAGTGGTGCAGGAAACCGCATGTGATTCAGACAGAAATAGCACCACATTCCTGTTCAAATCACGTGATTCTTCACTGTGTGATTTGAGCCCATGCATTTTGTATGAGCTCAAATCACACAGAAAGTATTGATTTTAGATATTGGAGCATTTGCACGAGTAGAAATAGTCTTGCAAATGCTTAGTATCAGCAACGATATGGTATCAGTGCAGCCCTAGTACACTCCATTAGTTTTTTCCCAACAGGCTGAATAGATTCTTGCATCCACTCAAAACAAGGTAAATGGAGGAATCCCCCCTCTGTGCTATTGTACTCTGACAGCATGGCTCCCCCACTGTCAGAATACAATGATGAGTGCTGCAGTTTGCAGATCAAAGTCAAAGGAGGTTTTCAAGCAGGACCAAGATCAGTTTCAGTTAGTTCTAGAGCACCATTAACAATCTTCAGAAATCACCCTTGGACAGCCAGGTTACTCAATATTGGCTGTGAACCAAGCCGTCATCAAAGCAATCTAATTGGCTGTGTGCTTTGTGATCATTTTGATGACCAATCACAAATGTAAATAGTACTACTGGCGCACCCCGCAGCTATCACATATGTTTTTGTGTGCTGCAAATGCTTCTACTAGCAACGGGGGGAGGCATGCATTTTTGACATCTTCACCCTGGGCACTGGAATACCTTGTCCCGTTATGTGCAGGTGAATGTCGGGCAGGTGCACAATGATAGTTACTGGAGAGTTCCGTTTGATGTGAAGGCTAAGGCATGTGTTCCTGTTGTGGAGAAACCACTGCTATATCTTACTGAAGGAATCACGGAGCTAGGCACTCAGTCTATTATGCCCTATGCCACATATAAAGTCCCAAACTTTTCTTTTCTCTTTTCTTTGATAGAGTGTTGGCCATTCTTGGGGAGATAAAGCGTATGTTATTTCTATAATTTTATATAATTTCTGTCTGATAAGAGGTCCTATTATTTAGTGCACTTTATGCACTGGAGCGCTTTTATCATTTTGAGCATGGAGTACTTTGAAGGCACATAGGCACTTTATGTTGAATTTATTTGCTATGGACATTGAATGCATGATTCCTTGATATATTTTTATTTTTCACTTTATAAAAAATAAGTAGTGATTTATATAGGTACATGCATTTTTAAATTGCTTTATTGATTTTTTTTTATATCTAGTTTCATTAATTATGTGCACTAATGTGTAATGTTTCATTCATGGGTAGAGTTGAGCGAACCCAGACTGTAAAGTTCGGGTCCGTACCGAACTTTGGGGTGTCCGGGACCCGGACTTTTGAAAAAAAAGTCCAGGTTCGGGTCCGGGGTTCTGGTAATTTTAATGAAAGTTCTGAAAATTGCTGTAAAAAAGTCCAGGTAGGTCCTAGAGGTCTGCAAAAGGAAGGAAAATTGGGGTAAGGGTGGGACAAGTGCCCTACAAAGAAATGGGGACAGGGAAATAACTTTAACTATTTAAAAAATAATAAAAACTTAAAAAAAGCAAAAATGGAGGTGAATGTGGATCATGTTCAAACTGGGTCTGAAAAGTATTAATTAACGGTAGAGGCCATATAACTGTTCTAAAATCGTCTTCAAACTGTGTCAAAAAAGTATAAATAAGCCGGGAGAACCCATATCACTGTTCTGCAAACATCTGGAAACTGTGTGAGTCACTTTAAATATAGCCGCTAATAACTGAACATCTGTTCTGCACACATCTGTAAAGTCTGTGTGTCACTTTAAATATAGCCGCTAATAACTGAACAACATCTGTTCTGCACACATCTGTAAAGTCTGTGTGTCACTTTAAATATAGCCGCTAATAACTGAACATCTGTTCTACACACATCTGTAAAGTCTGTGTGTCACTTTTAATATAGCCGCTAATAACTAAACAACATCTGTTATGCACACATCTGTAAAGTCTGTGTGTCACTTTAAATATAGCCGCTAATCTGTACCATATCACTGTTCTGCAAACATCTGCAAACTGTGTTTGAAACTATAGCAGAGCGAAAGCATATACCTGTTCTTCTCTATGCTGTAGTTTCACACACACATTCCAGATGTGTGCAGAACAGATGTTCAGTTATTAGCGGCTATATTTAAAGTGACACACAGACTTTACAGATGTGTGCAGAACAGATGTTCAGTTATTAGCGGCTATATTTAAAGTGACACACAGACTTTACAGATGTGTGCAGAACAGATGTTCAGTTATTAGCGGCTATATTTAAAGTGACACACAGACTTTACAGATGT
>BLSH010464798.1:2142138-2152481 GCA_018402905.1 Glandirana rugosa
TTTTATAAATGTTGAGTTATGGGTACTTATATCAACTCGCTTGAAGATCTTCAGGCCCAAGACGACCAAACCGGCATGATTTTAGAACAGTTATATGGCCTCTACCGTTAATACTTTTCAGACCCAGTTTGAACATGATCCACATTCACCTCCATTTTTGCTTTTTTTATGTTTTTATTTTTTTTTTAAATAGTTAAAGTTATTCCCCTGTCCCCATTTCTTTGTAGGTCACTTGTCCCACCCTTACCCCCATTTCCTTCCTTTTGCAGACCTCTAGGACTTTCCAGGACTATTTTACAGCCATTTTTGTGCCTAACAGTTCGGGTCCCCATTGATTTCAATGGGGTTCGGGGTCCGGGACAAAGTTCGGGTTCTGTCCGGACCCGAACCCGGACTTTGTCCCAAATTTCGGCCAAACCAGCAGAACCCGGACTTCTAGAAGTTCGCTCAACTATATTCATGGGTATTGAGTTGTAAATATTTTCATTTAAAAGGACAGCACACTTTTTTTATTTGTAGAATTCTATTGGGTCCAGTATTCAGGATTAAGTTGCAGCAGTCCTGTAGCCACAATTAACTAAATGCAAGGTTTTATTATATATAACTATCTTCTATCAGCACTGTTGGCCTCATCTCATTTGGGTCCTTATGGACCTTAGGAATGTGATATAAACAAGGCATTTATATTATTTCTGTTTACAGAAAAGCAAATTCTCCCTTAATTGATAACTTCATTAATTATAGCTTTATCCACAAGGGACTACCAACCTAACCTGCATTCCCCTAATGGATCCTAAGGCAATTTTAGATATGTAGATTTATCAGACAGGAGCCATATTGCCTCCTTATTATATGCAGATTCATTTTGGAAGATACTACTTCCTCCTTTATCCTGTGTCCTGCTTTATGATCTAATGTGTTTTTGTTGTCAAGGCCTTTATTTTGTTACTAAGATTGTATGTCTTGCAAATGAACAGATGCATTTGGAGTTTCTCGTATTAATAATTGTGAATACATTATTTCCCCATTCCTCTTTACATGGTCTGATAGCAAGTATTAATTTTGGTTGGTTTAATTGCCTATATGTCAGGGTTTTTTTAAGCCCTGTTTTGTGTAACAATCTCACACATTCACCAATCTTTTTTTCTGTTTCAGATAACTGGGCAATCTCAACAGATAAAAACAGATAAAGAAGGTCGCATGAATATGGGGCTGCTTGCGTTTTCTGCACCAAAGTAAGCTATTAAATTTGAAGGGAAAATAAAAAAAATGCTTTTGTTTTTGAATTGCCACTTAAAATGTATTTTTTTGTGTGTGTGTATGTATGTATATGTGTGTGTGTGTGTGTATATATATATATATATATATATATATATATATAGCGAGAGAGAGAGAAAATTGACTACTGTCAGTGATACTTTTTTTTATTTGCACTAACATATAATTTTTCAGGACAAGCTTTCAGGGTGTGTCCCCTTCTTCAAGGTCCAAGCAGTACTGATTCACAAAAGTTTTAGCCGAATGTTAAAATAAAGAAGAAAAAAAAAAAGAGAAAAAAATCTCAGAGGGAAAGGAAAAACAAACAAACACAAATCAATGTAAAAGGCAAATGGTAATGAAGCTAGCTGCAGAGTCTGTGAGATAAGACAGGCAGAGCTATAGACTGGGGGGGTTGACAGTCACAGAGGGGGTCGTAAAACTTTAGAATAATGAGTAAGAAAACCTATATCTAAATTTAAACATTCTTAGTTCAAACGTTTTCCCTTTCCTGGATAGTTCTGAAATTCCCTTTTAAGAACTAAAACATTGAGATTTTCAATAGTGTGGTCCGGTTGTGAGAAGTGATATCCCATCGGTGTGCAGAAATCATCTTCTTTAGGTTCCTTGATGGTGTTTCTGTGTAAATTCATCCTTGTTTGCTATTTGTGTCCTGTTTCCCCAACAGAAGATCCTTTGTTGCACTTATTGCATTGAATGAGGTACACCATATTACTAGAGGTACAGCTGTATGATCCCATGATATTGAAGGTCTATTCAAAAGTGCGTGACACTTTTGAATAGATTGATCTGGTTGCAGGGTTTGCTTCCATTATTTGTGACTTCATAATTAGAGTGAACTTTTCTGTTGATTAGTTTTTGTCTGAGATTGTCTGAGATGTGAGCTCATACAAAATGAATGGGCTCTAATCTCACAGTAAAGAATCACATGTGATTTGAACAGGAATGTGGTGCTTTTCCTGTCTAAATCACATGCGGTTTCCCGCGCCACTCATAGTGACTTCAGCCTGGGTTCACACAAGAGTCGTGCGGGAAACCGCATGTAATTGACAGGAATAGCACCACATTCCTGTTCAAATCACATGTGATTCTTTACGGTGCAATTTGAGCCCATTCATTTTATATGGTCTCAAATCGCACCATAAAGGTATCGGCAACTGGTATCAGCGAGCACTTGAGCACAAGTATTGCTGGTACAAAACAGGTATTTCACCCCCAACACACTAAATGGGCCATCATACACAGCCAGGCCATCAGATACCACTGAATATGTTCAGACCTAGAGGACAGAGATAAATATCCCAGAACAATGGCAGACTCTTTCCATAAGAAAGGATACAAAGACAAAACCATCAGCAACAGCATAAACACGGCCTTGAAAACCCGAAGAGAAAATCTCCTCCAATACAAAGAGAAAAAAACAAATAACCCGGTCCCCGTAGTCACCACATACAACCCAGCACCAGAAGGGATAAAAAAGATAATCAAAGATTTACTACCCATTATAACAGAGGACAAAACTGAAAAAAATATTCCAACAACCCCCAATATTGGCTTTCAGACAACCACCCAATCTCAGACAAAAATTAATCATCAGTAAACTTCACTCTAATTATGAAGTCACAAATAATGGAAGCAAACCCTGCAATAACAAACTTTGCAAACTGTGCAACCAGATCAATCTACCCAAAAGTGTCACACACACAAATGGGACCTTCAATATTATGGGATCAAACAGCTGCACCTCTAGTAATGTGGTGTACCTCATTCAGTGCAATAGGTGCAACAAAGGATCTTATGTTGGGGAAACAGGACAGAAACTGCAAACATGGATGACTTTGCACAGACATTCCATCAAGGAACATAAAGAAGATGATTTCTGCACACCGGTGGGACATCACTTCTCACAACCGGACCACGCTATTGAAGACCTCAATGTTTTAGTTCTTAAAGGGAATTTCAGAACTATCCAGGAAAAGAAAATGTTTGAACTAAGAATGATTCTTCTTTTTGACATAAAACATAACGGTTTAAACATAGATATAGCTTTTCTTACTCATTCTAAAGTTTTACGACCCCCTCTGTGGCTGTCATTCCCCCTTAGTCTATAGCTCTGCCTGTCTTATCTCACTGACTCTGCAGCTAGCTTCATTACCATTTGCCTTATACATTGATTTATGTTTGTTTGTTTTTCCTTTCCCTCTGAGATTTTTTTCTTCTTTATTTTAACATTTGGCTAAAACTTTTGTAAATCAGTACTGCTTTGACCTTGATGAAGGGGACACACCCCGAAAGCTTGTCCTGAAAAATTGTATGTTAGTGCAAATAAAAAAAGTATCAAGTACTCCATTTTCTCTGTCGCAATTGCACCAATACGGCTACAATCCCCTCAAGCATGTGTGCATATAATATATATATATATATATATATATATATATATATATATATATATATATATATATATATATATAAATAAAATAAAAGTTAGAGCTGCACGATTAATTGCTGAAAGATCACAATCTCGATTCAACCCCCCCCCTCCCGATCTTGGCACAGCATTTACTCTTCCATTCACTGACAGACGCAGCCTTCTTATGACACGTGGGGTTATGCTCATATTACTGGGTGTACACTAGGCAAAAATAAAACAAAAGCATAGGTTGGCCGCTCCCCGGAGGCCGTCCTCACCTTAGCATATAATCCACCTGCTCTGCATAGCACATCAGTTTTAAATTGCCTAGTGCAAGGAGTATACCTGGTTCCCTATGGGATCTGCGGTCTCCTGAAGATTTTTTTTTGATGAAGACTTCTATCAAGAAGCCGGCTGGTGGTATAGAGGAAATCTAGAATCCAAAAACTTTCCCCAGTCCGGCCGCCACTATGCGAGCTACCCTTAGCGGGGGCCCGCCGCATAGCGCCCATTCCTTGCGGGCGTCCAGTGGCTAAAACTCACTAGAGCCCAGTGACTGGATTTGTTCCTGTCCAGGGGCCTGGCCAGCAGCATGCCTCTCTATGGGGAGGTAAGTCTGCTCCGGGTGGCTACCTGCTGCGCCCGTCGGATTGGTGAGTGGACCCCTCTTCCGTCCTAGGGGCGCAGAGAGTGGGCACCTGGGAAGCTTCTGTGGTAGCCGGCCGGTGGGGGTCCGTTAGTGGGGACACACTGGGTGGTACCCCTTTGAGGATTATCTCCTCCCCCCCGCACTACCTCACCTTGCACTGACCGTTCGGAGCACTGCATTAAGCGGTTCGCCGCCATTCGGTGTGGATCACCGTTTGTTCGTCTGCCGACCGCACTATTTTGCTATAAGCTCTGCTTGTGTTAATGGCAGCATCCATCGTTTGGTAGCACATGCGGTTTTCAGCCTGTCCTCTGGCGGCCCCCAGTGGTCGTTTTTGGTATTACAGGAAGTGATAAAAACGGAAGTAGTACTTCCGGTTTCACTTGGACAACGTGGCTGACACTCGGTGGTGCAGGCTCTTGAAGTGCAGTGGATTTTTGGGCATTGCTCATTCCGGTCACAGTGCTGAGGCATTTAAAATAGCAAGTATAGCTGGCTCTCCCTGGATGCTGGTAGCGGTGGGTGCAATCCTCACGGGTCTCCCTGGCTGATTGGTGGGGTAGAGGTGGTGGTCACACAGTGGCTGTGCCGGAAGGCTGGGATGTCAGAGGCCGGGAAGGCTATGGCAGGTGTACCTGCTGATCAACAATCCACCCCGGGAGCCTTGGTGTCCTTGGAACAGCTGAGGGCGGTATTTGGGGAGTTCTTTCCCCGGGCGGGGGACCCGGTTCCGGGGGGCCCCAAAAAACACCCACCCCCTCATTCCTCAGGGGAGGGTTCGGATCCCTAAAGCACCTCAGTGGTCACACCTGTGGACCTATCAGAGGGTGAACTGCCCTCAGAAGGCGAAGGTGATCAGGAGGCTCCTTTTTCGCGTGATAAAGCAATAGTGGCCGCTCTGATCACTGATATCCGCGACTCCATGCGGTTTGACCAAGCAGGGGAGTCACATGAGTCCACCTATATTTGTGGATCACTTAAACCCCTAGGTCCCCCAGGGCTTACCCTTATGATCAGGTGTTTGAACAGGCGGTGTTCAAGGAATGGCTGCGGCCACCAAATTCCTTTGCTTTTCCTAAAAGCTTTGCTGTTCGCTACCCCTTTGAGGATAGCTTTACTAAGAGATGGGCTTCCCCAACAGTGGACCCCCCAGTGGCCCATCTGAATAAGGCAACGACCATTCCTTTGGAGGGGTCTCCGTCTTTTAAGGAGGCGGCCGATCGCCGCACGGAGGCAGTGTCTAAAGCACTGTTCTTGTTGGCTAGGTCAGCCATGCGGCCGGCTCTAGCGGCAGCGATGGTGGCACAATCTCTTTATGAGCACGCTGCCACACTGCACACTGGTTTAACTTGAGTGTGCACAGGCTGAGGTGCAGTGGGCACAACATTTGGAAGAGGGTCTCCGCTACATATGCCATGCTGCTTTGGACCTTCTTCCCATATCGTCAAAAATGTCTGTTTTTGCAATTGTTATCAGGCGGGTGCTGTGGCTCCGCTCTTGGTCGGGCGACGAGGCTTCAAAGCAAGCTCTAGCAGATCTTCCCTTTCAGGGAGGGCGTCTGTTTGGCCCACAGTTTGATGAAATCATTAAGGATTTCACGGAAGGGAAGAATACTTTCCTTCCAGAGCCAAAGCAGCGGGATTTTCGCCGTAGGCAGGGCCCTGTTTCTTCAGGTCGGAAGAAGTTTTTTTTGGGCACCCGGCTCAGTGGGTAAGGGCTTCAAGTCCGGTAAGGCTTCCGCTGGGCCCAGTAAAAGGCCCTGGCAGCATAAGTCCGATAAATCAACCTCCGCATGATGGGTTGCCCCCGCCCGACTCGCCGATGGGGGGGGGGGCGGTTGCTGGGGTTCGCAGACATATGGGCTGCCCGCATCACCGATCAGTGGGTACTGGAGGTGGTGTCCTCCGGGTACAGGATAGAATTCATCTCTCTGCCCCCAGAAAGGTTCTTCCCTTCAAACTTGAGACTCCCTCAGGGGCGTCAGGAGGCACTTCTAGGTGCTGTTTGGGCGCTTGCCGAACAGGGGGTGATTGTACCGGTACCCATGGTGGAAAGATTTCACGAGTTATACTCAAACCTCTTTGTGGTGCCCAAAAAGGGCAGTGTCAGGCCAGTTCTGGACATGAAGGCATTAAACCGCTTTTTAAAGACGAAGAGATTCTGGATGGAGTCCATCCGCTCGGTCGTGGCCACCCTACACCAAGGGGAATTCATGGCATCCCTAGATATCAGAGACTCGTATCTCCATGTTCCAGTTTGTCACAGTCACCAGCGTTTTCTACGCTTCGCAGTGGGGGACCTGCATTACCAGTTTGTGGCACTTCCCTTCGGGTTGGCTTCATCTCCCCAAGTGTTCTCCAAGGTGGTGGCCCCGATGCTGGCACTGCTGAGACAGAGAGGTATTGCGGTGGTAGCATACCTCGATGATTTACTCCTGAGGGCAGTGTCTGCTGCAGCTCTGGAGGAGAACGTGACATTTACGGTGTCCACGTTAAAAGAGTTCGGTTGGCTGATCAACCTGAAGAAATCATCGTTGACTCCATCCTGCCAGCTGGAATACCTGGGTCTGATTCTGGACACGGTACAGGCAAGGGTGTTTTTACCACCAAACAAGCTCCTGACACTTCAGGCAGCAGTGCGAACCCTGTTATCACGCCAGTGTTGGGGCTCATGGTGTCGACTTTCGAAGCAATACCTTACGCCCAGAGTCACTCACGGCCTGAAGAAGGGGCGGAGCCCCGCAAACGCGTCACTGTTGCCGTTGCTGTGGTTACCCCGCCTGCAGGAACTGGAACTGGTAGGATCGGACCACTGTCTCCAGAGAAGGCATCCCCGGGACCCACCGAAGGACCCTCCTCCCCCAGCGCAGCTGTGTCTGGACGCTCCACCACTCCAGCCCAGCAGGACTCCAACAAAGAAGCCAGAATTGGCTTACACTGCACTGCGCAGTCTTCTACTACCTCTGTGAGTAGTTTCTTGTCATTCAATAAATCCTTGTTTTTATACTGTCACTCTTAGAGGCGCATCTGTTTTCTTGTTTCCTCTCATCACACAGAAGTTTGGTTTGCTTCAAACATTTGCAGCCCTTGGCAGGACAGTTATCCTCAGCATCATTAAGGACTTTGACATACAGACTCTCTTTTTATGATTTTTACGATTGTCATTTCAGTTCTTATTAAGGTTTTATGCTATTCCACATTTATTATGATAATGTCATTCAGTTATTGTTTTTAATCTTTTCCCATTGTTCACCTCTGGATTGGGACACTGTTTCATCCACCCTTGGTCCATCACACCATTGTCTGTTACCATCATACCTCATTTGTGGATGTCCCCACCCATAGGCCCCCCACTAAATGCTCACAGCATAACTCTTCTATCTGATCCCTAGCCTACGGTTCACACTGCGCTGGAATACATCCTCCTTGACCATCACACTCGGCTCTTGCAGAAGGCGATTTTGTCGCAATGGGATAAATCTCCCCTATCCCTAGACAGACTGATCAGGTTGGATCATCAGTCCCGAGGATCCTTGATTTGGTGGATTCGGGGTCCGGCCCTAAAGTTGGGAAAATGTTTTCTCCCCCTCAATTGGTCGATAGTAATGACGGATGCCAGCCTATCGGGCTGGGGAGGGGTTCTGGGTCAGTTCTCCATCCAGGGTTGTTGGTCAGTGCAGGAAGCTTGTCTTCCAATAAATGTACTGGAACTGAGAGCGATCAGACTTTGTCTGTCCCGTTGGTCAGAAAGGCTGCGAGGCCTCCCTGTTCGGGTTCAGTCAGACAATGCCACGGCTGTGGCATATGTGAACCATCACGACGGAACAAGAAGCTCAGCAGCAGCCGCGGAGGCGGCTCTGATCCTTCGGTGGGCAGAACTTCACGTGCCAGCTCTCTCTGCAATCTACATCCCAGGCGTGGAAAACTGGCAGGCGGACTTTCTCAGCCGCCGGACTCTGGATCAGGGGGAATGGTCCCTACATCCAGAAGTGTTCCGCCAGATTTGCCTCAAGTGGGGCACGCCAGAGGTGGACCTCATGGCCTCCAGGTTCAATCACAAGGTACAGACCTTTGTGTGCAGAACAAAAGATCCGTTGGCGGTCGCCTCGGAAGCACTGGTAGCGCCCTGGGTCGGTATCGGCTACTGTACATCTTTCCTCCTCTAAAGCTTCTACCGCGGGTTCTGCGCAGGATAGAAGCAGAGGGAATCCCGACAATCCTGGTAGCTCTGTATTGGCCTCGGCGTCCTTGGTACGCCGACGTAGTACGGATGGTGACAGATGTACCGTGGCGTCTTTCACTTCGCGAAGACCTACTGTCTCAGGGGCCCATCTTGCACCCTGCTTTACCCTCGCTGGCTTTGATGGCTTGGCTATTGAGTCCCAGGTGTTGAGGGATAGGGGTGTCTCGGACTCCGTGATCCCTACTATGATTGAAGCACGTAAAGGTACCTCACGTAAGATTTATCATAGGACCTGGAAGGCCTATATTACCTGGTGCGAGGCAGGGGGTTGGAACCCCCGCTCTTATATAGTGTCCAGAGTACTGACTTTTTTGCAGCAAGGACTGGACAAGAACCTGGCGTTAAGTACGCTTAAAGGTCAGATTTCGGCCCTGGCGGTTCTTTTTCAAAGGCCCTTGGCGTCTCATTCATTGATCCATAATTTGTACAGGGGGTACGTCATGTGGCTCCTCGGATACGGTCGCCTCTGGCACCATGGGATTTGAATCTGGTGCTTTCTGTGCTGCAGAAACCACCATATGAAAAGATTAGGGACATTCCCTTGCGACTGTTGTCGCAGAAAGTGGCTTCTCTGGTGGCTGTCACATCCGCTAGGCGGGTGTCTGAGTTAGCAGCGTTATCCTGCAAGTCACCTTACTTGGTCCTTCATAAGGACAAGGCGGTTTTGCGACCTTCCCCTTCGTTTCTTCCGAAGGTGGTTTCTTTTCATTTAAATGAAGATATTGTTCTTCCCTCATTGTGCCAGCACCCGTCGCATCCCAAAGAAATTGAACTGCATTCTTTGGATGTGGTGAGGGCTTTGCCGATGTATTTGTTTTTTACAGCTTTTTTTCGGAAGTCTGATTCTTTATTTGTGCTGACAGAAGGGTCGCTCAAAGGCATGGCTGCCTCGTCAGCTACCATTTCTTGTTGGATAAGGAAGACCGTGACTCATGCATATGAGATTCGGGGCAAGGTTCCCCCGTTTCCAGTCACGGCTCATTCCACCAGGGCAGTTAGTACTTCCTGGGCGTTTAGGCACCAGGCCTCGGTGTCTCAGGTGTGCAAAGCGGCTACTTGGGCCTCAGTGCACAAGCGGCCGTGTAGGCACGATTAGCGCCGCCTGAGAGGGCTTTTTCTGTTGGGTACAGTTATAGTTTGCCCACCCCTCTTGATTGGCACAGCTTTGGGACGTCCCCACGTGTCATAAGAAGGCTGCGTCTGTCAGTGAACGGAAGAGTAAAAGGGATTTTATTATAACTTACCGTAAAATCCTTTTCTCTGAGTTCACTGACAGACTCAGCACCCTCCCCTCTGTGTTGAGTTTGTACGGCTTGTCACAAACTGATATGCTATGCAGAGCAGGGGGATTATATGCTAAGGTGAGGATGGCCCCCTGGGAGGGGCCAACCTATGCTTTTGTTTTATTTTTGCCTAGTCTACTCCTAGTAATATGAGCATAACCCCACGTGTCATAAGAAGGCTGCGTCTGTCAGTGAACTCAGAGAAAAGGATTTTACGGTAAGTTATAATAAAATCCCTTTTCTTCGATTCAGTGCAGAGAATTCTCTGCTCACAGCTGGCAGTCTGCCAAGTTTCACAACATTGTCTGCTAACTATAAACAATGTATCATTCTTTTAGATCAAAGGGAAGAAGTTTGGTCTGTAAATGAGGTCAGTTTAAACACTTAGACTAAACTTTTTTCTTACATTTGTTTCTTACAAAGCAGAGACCCTAGAGAATAATATGGCGATTGTTGCAATATTTTATGTCACACTATTTGC
>BLSH010464798.1:2152491-2162799 GCA_018402905.1 Glandirana rugosa
GGAGTGGAATCGTATATTAGGGGGACGAGACGTATCGTATAGTCAAACACTCTCTGAGTTCACTGACAGACTCAGCACCCTCCCCTCTGTGTTGAGTTTGTACGGCTTGTCACAAACTGATATGCTATGCAGAGCAGGGGGATTATATGCTAAGGTGAGGACGGCCCCCTGGGAGGGGCCAACCTATGCTTTTGTTTTATTTTTGCCTAGTCTACTCCTAGTAATATGAGCATAACCCCACGTGTCATAAGAAGGCTGCGTCTGTCAGTGAACTCAGAGAAAAGGATTTTACGGTAAGTTATAATAAAATCCCTTTTCTTCGATTCAGTGCAGAGAATTCTCTGCTCACAGCTGGCAGTCTGCCAAGTTTCACAACATTGTCTGCTAACTATAAACAATGTATCATTCTTTTAGATCAAAGGGAAGAAGTTTGGTCTGTAAATGAGGTCAGTTTAAACACTTAGACTAAACTTTTTTCTTACATTTGTTTCTTACAAAGCAGAGACCCTAGAGAATAATATGGTGATTGTTGCAATATTTTATGTCACACTATTTGCACAGCGGTCTTTCAAGCACAATTTTCTTTTTCGTTCATTGACAGACGCAGCCTCTATTCTTGACGTGTGGGGTTATCCACCTTTCACTAGGAGTGGACTAGGCAGAACAAAGTTCAACTACCAGCAGACACAGCCCCTCCTAGGGGGCAGTCCCCTCCTGGTACAACCCCTCCATCCTGCTCAGCACAGCCAGTTTTTTCTGCCTAGTGCAAGGAGTAGGACCTGGCTCACTGCTGGGAACTGCGGTTCCCCTCTAGTTTTTTCTTTTCTCAAGACTTCTGATCAAGAATGCAATCAAGCAGCCAGCTGGGTGACAGGCTCCAGGGAGTCTCCCCAGCGCGGCCAACGGACGCAAGCCAACCCTTAGCTGCACGTGGGGTAGGCCGCGTCGGGCCCTGTTCCGTGCGGGGCGGCGGGGGGTTTAAACGTCCCGCCAGCGCACCTAGGACCAAATGCATGGGCTCGTGTCACGGGTGTCGAACTGGCGGGGTGGCAGGTCTGTCTCGGATGGCAACCCGCTGCGCCATCTGGATGGGTAAGTAACCACTCCCCCCCCCCCAGGGTGTAGGTGGGCCTTGCTTCTCCTACCCCCCCTTTGTGTCCTCGTCTCCCCCCACCCCCCTTCTCTGGGTGCGCCGCTAGGGATCCGTTCCCTCAGCTGCATGTGTGCTCTCCCCTGGGTGTGCGGCGGCCAGCGCCATTTTGCTGTGGTCTGACCACCATTTTCCCATGGCTGGCCACTTGCTGTAGCCGCGGCCGCCATTTTGCCACGTTTGCTTGGTCCGCCGTGTGCCGGAATCTGTGTGGCTGATGGCGGGCGCGGTCCTGTCTCTTGGCGCCGTTTTTCCCTCTGCTACCTGTGGGGCTCACGGAGCAGTGAACGGCAGCAGCAGCAGCTACGGCAGGCAACAGCTTGCAGCGGCAGCACCTCCCGGGGACGGTAGGGCGTGGTGGGGAATCCTCCTGGGTGCCTCTGGGTCCCTGTGTGACGGCAGCCGGTGGGGTGGTGTGGGGCGCCTTGTCCTTCTCCCCAGAAGGGGTTTTTAGGGCCTTGTAGGTGTCTTGGGGTGTGGCAACGGCGGCTGAAGCGGGTGCTTCCACTTCAGAGCTCTCCGTTGGGGCTCCGGGCGCGCTGGGACCGGTGGTCCCTCTGAATAAGCTGACGGCAATCCTGGAAGAATTTTTCTCCAGGGTGGAGCCGATCCGTGACCGGGGGGGTGGCGAAAAAGCAGCCTCCCCCGTCTTCTGGGTAGGACTCTGAGCCGGAAGGGGGGTCCGTGCTGATGGGGACCCCCCTGGAGCTGTCGGAGGGCGAGCTTGAAGACCCCTCCGATGAGGAGGAGTCTTCGGGGGCCACAGTGGCATTTGAAAAAGCTTTTGTGGGTTCTTTGGTCTCCGCCGTCCGTGAGACGCGGAAGCTAGGCCCGGCTGGGGCTGCGCAGGAGGCGGTGTACGCCTTTGGCCAGGGCTCCTAAGGTGTTCCCTTATTTTCCGTACTTCGATCAGTTTGTGTATAAGGAATGGCAACGCCCGCAGAGTTCGTTCGCCATGCCCAAGCGCTTTTCTATGCGTTATCCGTTTGAGGATGCTCTGCTGCGGCAGTGGAAGTCCCATACGGTGGACCCGCCAGTGGCCTGCCTGAACAAGGCGACCACTATTCCGATGGAGGACTCTCCGTCCTTTAAGGTTCCTGCCGATAGGTGGACCAAGGCGGCGGGGTGTTCCTGGTGTTCCTGGTGGCGGGGGTGACCATGCGGCCGGCTCTGGCTTCGGCACTGGTGGCTCAGTCGCTCACAAAGTGGGCAACCATTTTGCACCGGGACTTGGGGGGCCTCCAGGTTCCTGCTGAATCTGTGCAGCTGACGGACCAGCTGGTGCAGGGCCTTAGGTACCTTTGTGATGCGGCGCTGTATAATGGCCCCCATGCGGTCCAAGCTGTCCATTTTTGCGGTCATTATTAGACGACTGCTTTGGCTCAGATGCTGGTCGGGTGACCAGGCGTCAAAGAAGGGCCTTACGGACCTGCCTTTCCAGGGTGGTTGGCTTTTTGGGGCTTCTTTGGATGAGATCATTAAGAATTTCACGGGGGAAAGCGTACTTTCCTCCCAGAGCCCAGGCGGGGTAAGGAGCCCCGTCGTAGGCAGGGCCCCTCCTTCTTTCTTTCATGCGCCCGTGCAGCCTACAAGGGCTCTCAGCCCAGCAAGGCCGCCGCGGGGGGCCAGAAGCGCCCCTGGCAGTGAAAGCCCGAGAAGTCTGAGAAGTCCTCCTCCGCATGATGGGTTGCCCCCGCCCATTGCTCGGTTGGGGGGGCGGCTCCTGGGGTTCACGGACCGGTGGACCTCCCTCATCTCGGACAATTTGAGGCTTCCCCCGGGGCGGTGGCAGGCCCTGTTAGGGGCTGTGCAAGTCCTGCTCGGGCAGGGGGTGATTGTTCTGGTTCCTCCGGCGGAACTTTACGCAGGTTTTACTCAAATCTCTTTGTGGTCCCAAAGAAGGATGGGGTCAGGCCCGTCCTGGACCTCAAGGCACTCAATCTCTTTGCGAGGGCGCAGAAGTTCAGAATGGAGCCTGTCCGCTCTGTGGTGGCGGCACTTCGCCAGGGGGACTTCCTTGCTTCCTTGGATATCAAGGACGTGTTTGTGTACGTTCCTATTTGTGCTCGTCACCAGCGCTCCCTGCGCTTTGCGGTGGGGGGATCTCCACTACCAGTTTGTGGCTCTCCCGTTTGGGCTGGCCTCCGCTCCTCGAGTCTTCACCAAGCTCTTGGCTCCTGTGCTTGCTCTGCTGCGGCAGAGGGGCATAGCGGTGGTGGCATATCTCAAAGACCTTCTCCTGCAGGCGGAGTAGGCCTCAGCTCTGAGGGACAATGTGGCTATCACCCTCAGTTCCCTGCGGGACTTCAGATGGGTGATCAATCTCCAGAAGTCGGCACTGACTCCGTCGTGCCGGCTGGAATACCTGGGCCTGATCTTGGACACAGAGCAGGCGAGGGTTTTTCTACCTCTGGAAAAATTGCTGACGCTTCGGGCAGCAGAGCGGGCCCTGCTGTCCCAGAGGTGGTCCTCCTTACGGTTTTGCATGCGGGTGTTGGGGCTCATGGTGTCTACCTTCGAGACAGTTTCTGTATGCCCAGAGTAACACCCGGTTCCTGCAGCGGGCGATTCTGCTGCGGTGGGACAAGTCTCCTTCGTCCCTGGATCAGGTGATCAG
Organism: Glandirana rugosa; assembly: GCA_018402905.1. NCBI lineage: Eukaryota > Metazoa > Chordata > Amphibia > Anura > Ranidae > Glandirana > Glandirana rugosa. The sequence goes on from BLSH010464798.1 coordinate 2,156,259, forward strand.
GTTGGATCGCCGGACTTGGTTTTCCCTCACCTGGTGGCTGCGGGACCCGGTGTTGGAGCTGGGAAGTCTTTCCTCCCCTTGGATTGAACGGTGGTCACGATGGATGCCAGCCTGACTGGCTGGGGAGGGGAGGGGTCTTGGGGCTGCTGTCCACCCAGGGTCGCTGGTCCCCGGTAGAGTCCCGTCTCCCGATCAATGTGCTGGAACTTCGAGCGATCAGGTTTTGCCTCTCTCACTGGTCGGTGAGGATGCACGGTCGGCCTGTTCGAGTCCAGTCGGACAACGCCACGGCTGTGGCCTACGTGAACCATCAGGGCGGAACGAGAAGTTGGGCAGCGGCGTCAGAAGCGGCCCACATTCTGAGGTGGGCAGAGCTTCACGTGCCGGCAATCTCCGCCGTTTACATTCCGGGCGTCGACAATTGGCAGGCGGACTACCTAAGTCGTCAGAAGTTGGATCAGGGAGAGTGGTCCCTGCACACGGAAGCGTTCTGCCAGATCTGTCAACGGTGGGAAACACCAGACGTGGAGCTCCTGGTGTCCCGACTCAATTGGAATGTGCAGGCCTTCGTGACCAGCATAAGGGATCCATTGGCAGATGCTGCGGACGCCCTCGTGGCTCCGTGGTCTCGGTACCGGCTCATCTATGCCTTTCCCCCTCTCAAGCTGCTTCCGTGCCTGTTGCGCAGGATAGAGGCAGAGGGGATCCCAACCATTCTGGTAGCGCCGGATTGGCCTCGGCGTCCTTGGTATGCCGACGTGGTACGTGGTGAGGATGGTGGTGGATGTCCCCTGGCGGCTCCCTCTTCGCGAAGATCTGCTGTCACGGGGCCCCATCTTGCACTCTGATTTACTGTTGCTGGCTTTAATGGCCTGGCTATTGAATCCCAGGTGTTGAGGGATCTGGGAGTCTCTGAATTGGATGATCCCCACCATGCTGAAGGCGTGTAAGTCCACTTCACGTAAGATATATCACTGCACCTGGAAGGCTTACATTGTCTGGTGTGAGGCGGGAGGGTGGAACCCCCGTTCTTTTTCGGTGGCTCGGTTGTTGGCCTTCCTTCAACAAGGCCTGGATCACAAGCTGGCATTGAGCACTCTCAAGGGACAGGTTTCTGCCCTGGCGATTCTTTTACAGCGTCCCTTGGCAACGCATTCCGTGATTCGTACCTTTGTTTAGGGGGTTTGTCATGTCGCCCCCCCAGGTTCGGACGCCTTTTGCACCATGGGACCTCAATTTGGTCCTCTCAGTGCTTCAGAAGCCGCCGTACGAAAATATCAGGGAAATCTCGCTGCAGCTGCTTTTGCAGAAGGTGGCTTTCCTAGTGGCTATCACATTTGCTAGGTGGGTGTCTGAACTGGCGGCTTTGTCCTGTAGGTCTCCATACTTGGTCCTACATAAGGATTTGGTGGTTTTGCGCCCGTCTCCTTCCTTCTTGCCGAAGGTGGTCTCTTCTTTTCACATTAATGAGGACATTGTCCTCCCTTCCCTGTGCCCACGCCCGTCTCATCTTAAGGAGGTTGCTTTGCACTCTCTGGATGTGGTTAGGGCTCTACGGGTCTATCTCGCAGTGGATGGTCCGCACAAGGGGCTGGCGGCCTCGTCGGCCACTATTTCCTTTTGGATAAGACAGACGGTGACCCGTGCGTATGCTGTTCTGGGCCAGAAGCCCCCCTTTCTGGTCACAGCTCACCCTACCAGGGCGATTAGTACTTAACGTAAAATTCTTTTCTCTGAGTTCATTGACGGACGCAGCACCCACCCCTCTTTTTTCATGAGTTTGTACTGCTTGTTACGAACTGGCTGTGCTGAGCAGGATGGAGGGGTTATACCAGGCGGGGACTGCCCCCTGGGAGGGGCTGTGTCTGCTGGTAGCTGAACTTTGTTCTGCCTAGTCCACTCCTAGTGAAAGGTGGATAACCGCACATGTCAAGAATAGAGGCTGCATCCGTCAATGAACTCGGAGAAAAGGATTTTACGGTAAGTCAAAAAAATCCTATTTTCAGGAAAAAAATCCACTTTAATTACATAAAAAAATAAACCGTAAAGTTAGCCCAATTTTTTGTACAACGTAAAAGATGATGTTACGCTGTGAGAATTGTGATCTTTATTCTCAGCAAAAAAAATGTGATTCTTATTTTAGCCAGAATCGTGCAGCATATATATGTGTGTGTGTATACATACACACACACTGCAGTGTGCAAACGTTTTTTATTCAGGTGTGAAGGAAATGCTGTAATTTTAAGAATGCATTCAGAAATAGAAGTGTTCCAGACATTTTGGAGAACTAACCACAGATCTTCTGTGGGTGTAGGCTGCCTCGAATCCTTCTGTCTCTTTATGTTATCCCAAACAGACTTGATAATGTTTAGATCAGGGCTCTGTGAGGGCCAAACCATCACTTTCAGGTCTTATTGTTGTTCCTTACCCTGAAGATGGTTCTTAATAACATTGGATGTGTATGTTGCGGTGGTTGTCCTGCTGCAAAATAAATATGGGGCCAATTACATGCCTCCCATGATGGATAAGTATCTGTCTGTATTTCTCAGCATTGAGGACATCATTGATCCTGACCAAATCTTAAACTTCATATGCAGAAAAGAAGCCCCATACCAGCAAACAACCTCCACCATGCTTTACTGGTGCCTGAATTATTGTAAATATCTCCAGTCCTTCAGTGAACAAATTGCCTCCTGCTGCAGTCAAATATTTCAAATTTTGAATTTTCAATTACTATGTTTTCATGTCTCTTACCCTTGTTTCCACCCCACATTCCTTGTGCCTTTCATCTGCTAAGTTTCCTTGGCTGACCACTGCATCTATGGTCCTCAACGTTGCCTGATCAATAGTGTTCTCAATGCTAAGAAATACAGGCAGATACTTATCCATCATGCCATTCCATCAGGGAGGCATGTGATTGGCCCATATATTCTGCAGCAGGACAATGACCCAAAACATACAGCCAATATCATCAAGAACTATCTTCGGTGTAAAGAACAAGGAGTCCTGGAAGAGATGATTTGGCCCCCACAAAGGCTGATCTCAACATTGAGTCTGTCTGGGATTGCATGAAGAGACTGAGAGATTCCCTCCAGGGCCCTTAGGACCTTGATTAATATTCTAACATTCTACGGGAGGAAGGCAATTCTGCTCCAGTGGAAGAAGCCCGGTGCTCCTGAGCTGCACTTTTGGAAATCACTGGTGAACTCCATGATTCCCCATTACAAGGCGACGTACATAGCAAGAGGGTGTGAAAAAAAGTTTCATAGAGTGTGGCAGGCATGGTGTGAGTCCAGGTCCACGGAAGGTTAATGCAAACTGCTAGAACGGTAGCTGCATGACAAGCGCACTATTAAGCCCCCTATCAGGAGCTATATATCCCGAGGTCAATTTGGCCCTTATCTTTCTATAGATGTCCCCATACCCACAGGAGCACCACTAGCAGGCATAGTGAAGGGTGAAGCCCAGGCCAACTGAACGGTTCAGAATTCCTATCCTGATCTTAGAGGGACCCGGTGGACCAGCCACCGGACGGTCAGCAGACTGGAATTGGAGGGGGGGTGGGGGGGTCAGCGGGGTTGGTTGGGTTAGGTAGTGGAACTATGTTAGATAGTTTGTTCTGGGCCCTGTGCGGCCAAATGTTGGGGGACTGTCCCCTTGTCTACCTCTTTTTAAAATCAATAAAAAGAACTTCTTAAAAAAAAGAGACTGAGAGATTTAAAGTGACCTACAGTCACAGAAGATCTGTGGTTAGTTCTCCAAGTTGTTTGTAACAACCTACCTGCCGAGTTCCTTTTGAAAACGATGTGTTTAAGCACGGTTTGTACCTAGAAGAATTAATGCTGGTTTGAAGCCAAAGTTTAGTCTCACCGAATATTGATTGGATTTAGATTATTCTTATGCTCACTCATTTTGAATTCTGTAAATTGACAAAAATAAACAATTAAAACATAAAAATGTTTTGCCCATAGTTGTACTTTAACCAGTCCAGATCAGCACTATAGCCGAAAGATGGCTACAACGCGGATCTCAATTACCAGGGGAATGTCCATGGACGTCCGCCCCTTTGCACGCTCCCGGCGCGCACTCGCAGCAGCGCACTCTCGCGGCTGCCGCATGCAGCCCGGCATGCCCGCGGGTCGGGTGGACTCGATGTCCACTCGTGACCCACAGTCGCCTGTTAGAGCGGCAGAACGGGGAACTGCCGATGTAATCACAGCGGTTCTCCGTTCTGTGAGGGGGGATATAACAGATCTACTGATCCCTGTCACTGGGACCAGTTAGATCTGTTATGTGCCTGTCAGTCCGTGCACTAAAGTGATTACTATAAGCGGCGATTCGCGGGACAAAGTCACACTGTCGCCGCTTATAGTTGTACGTCGGCCGGGAAGTGGATAAAGTGTTAAACCCACAATAGTAAAATCAGTCTGTATATGCAGCATAGCATGCTTGTTATACTCACTGTGGATCTAAAGGGGTTAATCCTCTGCATTGTGTAAAAAGGCATTTTATCCTGTATGCATAGATTCTTCCCTCCCTGCACTATCTATCTGGGGAAGGCCAGCTTAACACAGGCAGGGTAGTCGTCCTGCACATTCTCAGTTTGTCTTTTATGCTAAAGAGAACACTCACTTGTTTTCAGAGATAGCCAGGTCACATAATATTGACATCACACGTGTGGGCGTGTATACAGACTATAGTGGATATCTCCTCCTTCCTGAACTCTCAGCACTGGAGAAACTGCAGTGTATCACTGACCATGGTATACAGATCATCCAAGAAGGTATATAATGGCAGTATTTTAATGTAAACAGATGATTTATAAGCTGTGGGCACTGTGGGGGGGCAAATGAACTATTTTCATATTACTGGGTCTAGTAACACTTTAAGTACACGTTTCTCTCTGCAACAATCCTTAATCCTTGGAAGCCTCTTCAGTCAACCAATAAGTACAGATTTTGATTTTCCCAGTTCGTTAAGTATACCAGTTATCTCTCTGCGACAGCCCTGTATCCTTGCGGGGTAAAACTGGTGTCTGTTCCAGTTGCACAGGACTGCTAGAAATTAGCCAAGCATTCAGGGGATTATGCAGAGTGTTCTACTCTGGGTGAGAGCCAAAGTAGTGTTACGCCTGTCCCTGTCTTCCTGTTACAGTGGCCAGTTTTTGCAGTCAGGTGGGGGAACTGGACTGTGCATTCTTGTTGTAAGACGCTTTTGATCTTCAGGGCCTTTGAGGGACATTGTGTCTTTGGATTGATTCTAAATGCTACTAAAGCAGAACTAAACGTAGTTTTGCTCTGACTGTCCTGTCCCTCACCTGCATCTTTTGCTGTGTACTGGTCTTTGGCCATCTTTATTGGCAGCCCCAGGTTGACATCACTCCTGTGTATGCGCAATAGTCAGTCATTGTAGAACATAGAGACTGGGCTGGCATTGTAAACTGCACACACACACAGCTCAGTTTATGTGCTGGAGAAGATATTGAGCAGGCAGATAGGTGCATCTTATTGCAGAAAAGCCTACTTGCTGTCTGTGACCGCGGGACTTTAGTTCCGCATTAATAGCGTCAAAAGCACTTATGTTTATTAATGAACACAGCTACTCTTCATTCCTAACCATAGGGTTTATAGCGCCACCTACAAGAGTAGGACACTAGGCAGAAAAACAAACTCAGCACAGCCTATTGGCAGTCTTCGCTGGTATAATCCCCCTCACTGGTATATGCAAGCCAGTTATTTCTGCCTAGTGTTTCAGGAGTAACAACCTAATTCCCCGTTGAAACCTGTGGTTCCATAGCTTTTGTTCTTTTTTTCCTGGGTTTTTTCCCTGCGGAGATCTTTAATCAACAGCTAGTGACTGCTTTGCTGGAAGCAATGGCTATTTTCTTTGAGGCTTTGTGCTTGAAAAGCCTATATACAGGGAGTGCAGAATTATTAGGCAAGTTGTATTTTTGAGGAATAATTTTATTATTGAACAACAACCATGTTCTCAATGATTCCAAAAACTCATTAATATCAAAGCTGAATATTTTTGGAAGTAGTTTTAAGTTTGTTTTTAATTGTAGCTATTTTAGGAGGATATCTGTGTGTGCAGGTGACTATTACTGTGCATAATTATTAGGCAACTTAACAAAAAACAAATATATACCCATTTCAATTATTTATTTTCAGCAGTGAAACCAATATAACATCTCAAAATTCACAAATATACATTTCTGACATTCAAAAACAAAACAAAAACAAATCAGTGACCAATATAGCCACCTTTCTTTGCAAGGACACTCAAAAGCCTGCCATCCATGGATTCTGTCAGTGTTTTGATCTGTTCACCATCAACATTGCGTGCAGCAGCAACCACAGCCTCCCAGACACTGTTCAGAGAGGTGTACTGTTTTCCCTCCTTGTAAATCTCACATTTCATGATGGACCACAGGTTCTCTATGGGGTTCAGATCAGGTGAACAAGGAGGCCAAGTCATTAGTTTTTCTTCTTTTAGACCCTTTCTTGCCAGCCACGCTGTGGAGTACTTGGACGCGTGTGAC
>BLSH010464798.1:2163260-2184409 GCA_018402905.1 Glandirana rugosa
CTCGCATTCGTTCCCTTAGTGACTTTATAAGAATTTTCCACCGAAGACTTCCTGTCTTTCTTGGTCCAAGTTCAGGGTGTCACCGTTGCTTCTAATGTGTCACCCACGGTGTACTACGTGGAGAATCTATTTCCATTCTTACTTCTTCACCTTATTCCATACAACTTTTTTTCTCTGGTCTGGGAATTACCATGAGTTCCGTTTGGATACGAATTGTGAGGAAATATCTTTCCGCATATCAATTTTGGTGACTCATTTTCGTGGTGATATGTGACACACGTCTTAATAATCCGTTTACTCATAAAACTGGTGTAGTAGGAGAAATACGTACAACAGAATGAGGTTCGACATATCCGAGCTTTCGGATGATGGTTAATTCGTATAGTAGTAGGCTTTCGAGCCTATACAGCTTGGAGTAAGACAACATGCATAAAGAGGATGATGTGGTCAAAATACTCATTTGCCTAATAATTCTGCACACAGTGTATAGTGGTGCTTTTACTCAGTGGTTTTAACTATACGCCTTTCTATAAAGGAGTGTTAAGCATAGGTTTGCCTTGAGTACCATTAAGGGTCTGGTCTCTTTTTTTCAACATACCTTATTCCACTTCTTCATTCTTACCTTTATCTAAGAGGTGCATCATGTGGCACCCACTGTGTAATCTTCGTTGCCACTGTGGGACTTGAACCTGGTTCTTTCTGTCCTTCAGAAGCCACCTTTTAAGAATATTTCAGTGATTCCCTTGCTTACGCTCAGAAGGTTGCCATTTGTCCTTTGAGTCTCCTTATTTAATCTTGCACACAGATAAAGTGGTTCTCTGCCCGAGTTCTTCCTTATGAGTTAGCACTGCACTCCGGGCACGTGGTCAGGGAGGTTTGTGTGTAACTGTCTTTATAAAATGGAAGGAGGGTTTGGGACTTTACATGGGGCTAGTGTGAAAGGCTTCGATGGTGGTCAAAATTCAAAAGGAACATATTGTAACCGGTAATCAATATTTCAAAGAAAACCATGTATTTATTGTACCAGGATGACAGTGCATCCTATCAAAAAGTACATACATATATCATACAGTATTCATACAATCAGGCAAATCATGTACCACAGGAAAAAACGGATAACAGAGCGCATTTGTAACATATTGCATGTTAGCTGATGTAATTGTCATAACCGATGTAAATTGTTACATAACATATTAGCAGTGGATAGACTGGTTGGGTCATCGCTAAAAGACATAATGTACTGTACAGAGGGTCCGACGCGTTTCGTTGGGCGGTGCCAACTCTTCGGGGGCTGTTACAGTAATACTCTATAGAGAGAGAAAAAAATATCAGGATAAACAGAAAATTGGTGACCACAGAGATGGGCAGGGGATCGAATCTGTTGTCCCCTTATGTACTCTCAGATGCTGCATAGACAGGGGTGCGGGAATGCATCCGCGGGAGGTGCCCAACACGGGAGCTGAGGTGGCGGGCCACGCGGAGAACAGCCAGAGGTGCACCATGGACCCCAGGGTGGTGTGTTAGTGCAGTAATAAAATATGGGCCCCACCTATTGTGTGTAACTGTCTGCCACTCCTTCCTTCCAGAGGTCAGATTCTTTGAATATGGACTGTCCACGAAAAGACCTGGCAGCCTCCTCTGCCACTATTTCTCAGTGGCTCAAGCAGACTGTGGTTCAAGCATATGCCATTAAGGGTTGGGTTCCTCCATTCCCCGTTACAGCACACTCTATCGGGGCAATTAGTGCCTCTTAGGCATTCGGACATCGAGGGTCTGTGTCTCCAGTTTGCAAGGCGGCTACCTGGTTATCTGTGAATACTTTTACCAAATTTTACAAGGTTAATATTTTTGCCTCTTCGGATTGCCCCTTTGGCCGCAAAATTTTGCAGGCGGCTGTTAGAAGTTCCTGGTTTCCCTTATGGGGCTTTTTTTTTGTGGCTTGTCTGTTTTGGTCCCTTTTTTGTGTGTGTGCTCCTGTTTTGTTTCCCACCAGTCTTTGAGGCACTGCTTTGAAACGTCCCTGTGGTCAGGGATGAAGAAAATTTTGTCCGTCAATGAACAGAAGAGAAAAAATGTTTTCCTCTTAACTTAATTGGTTTTTTTGTTACCATAAAATCCCTTTCTCTGAGTTCATTGATAGACACAGCATCCCACCCTCTTTGTTTTCTTGCATTGCTTTGTGACTAACTGCCTTGCCTATAGCATAGAGGGGGTTTTAATCCAGCTTGTACTGCCCATAGGTTGTGACGAGTTTGTGTTTCTGCCTAGTGTCCTACTGTAGGTGGTGCTATAAAACCTATGGTCAAGAATGAGAAGCTATGTCTGTCAATGAATGCAGAGAAAGGGATTTTATGTTAACATTTTTTTTTCCTGCAGAAGAAACCAAACTAAAGAACAGACTGCAAAGTCTTTCCACATGTCTATCTTAAAAAAAAAAAAAAACATTAATTTTGTTTCGCTAGGTTCTCAAGGCCTCCAAAAAGGAACTAAGTGTAGTATGAGAAACCAAATAGATTTATTAAAAGGTGTCCTAGTCTATCTGCGGCACAAAGCTTTATGGAGATAACCTTGAGACACTACTAAGATCTCGCCCCACATTTTCAGATATTCCTTTTTGCTTTATATATATATATATATATATATATATATATATATATATATATATATATATATATGCTGCCTTAGTTGGCTTTTAATAAATCAATCTGACACCCCCTTGTGTAACCTTAAGCTTTCTCATTGCTTCACTTCACAGTGTTGCCACTGATGTTGCATAGTCACTTTTTATATGGTCTTTATGGACTTTTTGCTTAAAACGGTAGTAAACCCATCCATTTAACAGTTTAAAAAACAGTTCCATTTCCGGCACGTGCCAGAAATGTAACACTCCCATTGGTTGTGCTCTAAACCAAACTGTCAAACCATCCAATGGCTGGTGTCATAGCTGATCACATGTGCAGCATGGACTTTTTGAAGAGCCAATAGGGTATACCCTAACCTCTCCAGCACCGTTTATTTTACTTGTATATCTCAAGTTCTCCAAGCCTTGCTCTCTGCCCTCTCCCACGGTCTGGCACTCAGTCTCCTAAATGATCAGACAAGCATTCCTCTGCATGAAGGTACACAAACACACTTTTCCCATATAACCTTTGTGAATGCTTGCACAACTTGCATGTTTAATGCTTGAGGTGGGTTAAGAAGCTTAGCTTATTAGCTTAGGGCTACAATCTTGAGTTTTGCTGCATCCTCTTAAGTTTCTTGTCTCCAAACTTGCTGTGTCACAGTAGAGATTAGCAGATCTTCCTCAAGCCCTCTGATGAATCGTTTTTGTTTTTTTGCCTCGGTTTCTGTGATTGAAACAAAATGGGGCATCTGCCTCATCTTGGCTTTCAAAGTTCTGAATGTCTTCTTTCAAGCTTACTGTTCTGGCTTTTGTAGACATCAAGGACACAGGAAACCATTCCATGAGATCTAAATCTGGTTCTGTCTGTGCTTCACAAACTACCATTTGAACCTATCATAGACATCCCTCCATTCCTCTCTCTCTCTCTCTCACCCAACAAGGTGGTATTCCTTGTGGTCATCAAGTCTGTGAGGTGATTAGGTGAAATAGTGCCTTTATGCCTGCAAGGAACCCTTTCAGTTTTTTCATAGTGACAAGATGGTGTTTAGGCCCAGGACTTTCTTCTTTCTTATGGTAGTTTCTGCCTTTTACCTCAACCAAGGCTCCAGTTCACCAAAAAGAAATTTCACGTGTTTTATTTCTGGGTGGTTCTTGTGAGATTGTGCACACGTTTTTGTTTCTCCATCTTTGTATGGCTCAGACTGTTCAGTGTCCAAGCTTTTAGTCTCAGGATCAGATTGCTCTCTTTAATGTTAAGGCACACATTACCTAGATCTGCAAGTGCTTATTGGGCATCTGCAGCTGTTTCTCAGATGTTCCAGCCTCATCTTATGCCAACTTCAGGTGTAAGACTTTTTTAAGTGGCTCACTGAGCTGTAGGCAGTCGCAGGTTTATGTTGTTTTCTTGGGGCTGTTAGGTATTTGATATAAGGCTTGAAGACGTCTTTCCCTTAATGGACAAGAAAAAGTAGCATTTTTATACCCAACCTCATTTGGGGGACACAGAAGGTCCCATCCATCTGTTTATGATCATATTCTTGGCACTGCTTGGTACAGTAATGACGCGTGCTGGTAGGGGCAGGGAGCAGTTATTCAGGGTTGGCTGATGTCCAGATCTCCTGTAGTCGGCAGTGTAACCAAAATAGAACAGTAAAATGATTTTATGTGTCCCTCAATAGGCACAGAAAGAAATTTACAAATAGTACAAAAATTCTATTTCTCTTTCATTGACGGACGCAGCCTCTTAATCTTGACATGTGGGGTTGTGCACCTTTTACTAGGAGTAGACTAGGCAGAACGTAGTTCAGACAAAAGCAAAGCTAGCCCCTCCCAGGGGGCAGTCCTCACTCGGTATAACCCCTCCGCCCTGCTAAGCACTTCAGTTTTTTCTGCCAAGTGCAAGGAGTAGGACCTGGCTCCCTGCTGGGATCTGCGGTTCCCAAATTTCTTTTATTTTTGCTCAAGCTATCTGATGAAGAATTCAATCAAGCAGCCGGCTGGGTGACAGGCTGGATATTCTAGATCCAGGAAGTCTCCCCAGCACGGCCGATGGATGCAAGCCGTCCCTTAGCTGCACGCGGGGTCGGCCGCATCAGGCCCCGTTCTGTGCGGGGCGGGCCAGCGGGTTAAACGTCCCGCCAGCGCACTGAGTGACCAGGCTGCAGGCTCGCGTCGAGGTGTCGCATGGCCGGCAGCTCCCTCCCCTCCTGTAGGGGCGGCAGGTCTGTCTCGGGTGGCTACCCTCTGCGCCCATCTGGAAGGGTGAGTACGCTTCCCCCTCCCACCCCTCTGGGGTGCGGAGGGGGGGGCAGGCGGGTGTCCCCCCCTGGTGGGGTGTAGGTGGCCTCTGTTTTGTCCCCCTCCCTCCATCCCCCCTCCCCTCCCCATCCGCTGCTACCTGCTGTCCCGGGATCCCTGGCCATGCGGCGGCAGCCGCCATTTTTCGGGGCCGGCCACCATTTTGCTGTAGTCATGGACATTTTTGTGGCTGGTTTGGCCTCTAGTGACTGCTCGGCTGCCATTTTTGGTTGGTCTCCAGGCTGGCTAAAGCATGCTTCCTGGCGCCGTTTTCTCTTCCTGGTCGGCGCGCTTGGCACATGTGGGGACTCACAGGCAGCAGCGGCAGGCGATGCTGGTGGTGGGTGCTGTGTGGGTTGTCCTGAGTATTTCCGGGCCGCTGTGCAGAGGCAGCTTGAGGGGTGGTACTTTGGGGGCGTTGGGCCTGTAGGCCTCACAGGTGTCCCGGGGTGTGGCGCAATGGCGGCTGAACCAGGGGTTTCCAACCCAGAATTCTCCGCCGAGGCTCCAGCTGTGCTGAGACCTGTAGTCCCACTGGATAAATTGACATCTATACTGGAAGAATTTTTTGCCCGGGTGGAAGCGAGCCGTGGTAGGGGGTTGGCAAGGAAACGTCCACCCCCTCCTCCATCTTCAGGGTAGGAATCAGAGCCGGAAGGGGGCTCTGTGGTGACAGGGACCCCCGCGGAACTGTCATATGGGGAACTGGAGCCTTTTGACGGTGAGGATGAACAGGGGGCCACAGTAGCACGTGAAAGGGCTTTTGGTGGGCTCCCTGGTTGCTGCCGTCCAAGAGACGCTGCGACTGGGGCATCGCAGGAAGTGGTTTACGCCTTTGGGTCCCACGGGCCAGCTCGGGCTATTAAGGTTTTCCCTTATGTGCAGTATTTTGACCAGTTTGTCTACAAAGAATGGCAGCGTCTTCAGAATACCTTCGCCTTGCCTAAACGCTTTTCTGTGCGCTATCCTTTTGAGGATAGCCTGATACAGAAATGGGCGTCCCCTGCGGTAGACCCGCCGGTGGCCCGCCTGAACAAGGCTACCACTATCCCGATGGAGGGATCTCCATCATTTCAAAATCCGGCCGACAGGCGGACGGAGGCGGTGTCCAAGGCTATATTCCTGGTGGCGGGGGCGGCCTTGTGACCGGCATTGGCGTGGCGCAGTCGCTCGCGGATTGGGCGACAGTGTTGCACAAGGATTTGGGGAACCTTGAAGTTCCCCCCGAGTCGGTACAGCTGGCTGACCAGCTTGCACAGGGTCTCCGGTATCTCTGTGATGCAGCCCTGGACATAGCTCCAAAGTTGTCAAAACTGTCCATTTTTGCGGTCGTTATTAGGCAACTGCTGTGGCTGTGGTGCTGGTCGGGTGACCATGCGTCGAAGAAGGGCCTCACGGACCTGCCGTTTCAGGGCGGTCGGCTCTTTGGGGCTCCCCTGGATGAGATCATTAAGGATTTCACAAGGGGGAAGAGTACTTTTCTTCCGGAACCTAAGCGGCGGGAGAACCGCCGAAAACAGGGTCCCTCTTTCTCTACCCAGAAGCATTTTTTCGTGCGCCCGGTGCAGCGGGCAAGGGCCCTCAGTCCGGCAAGGCTGCCGCAGGAAACCAAAAGCGTTCTTGGCAGCGCAAGTCCGAAAAGGCGGAGAAGCCTTCCTCCACATGATGGGTTGCCCCCGCCCGACGCTCGGTTGGGGGGTTGGCTTCTGGGGTTCGCGGTCCGGTGGACCACCCGCATCTCAGATCTTTTTGTGCGAGAGGTGGTGTCGTCCGGGTACAAAATAGAGTTCTGTACCCTGCCCCTGGACAGGTTCTTCCCCTCAAATCTGAGACTCCCTCCGGGGGGTCGGCAAGCCCTGTTAGGGGCTGTCCAGGCTCTGTCCGAACAGGGGGTGATTGTTCCGGTCCCTCCTGCAGAACGGTTCTGCGGGTTTTCCTGAAATCTTTTTGTGGTGCCAAAGAAGGATGGAGTCAGACCTGTTCTGGACTTGAAGGCGCTCAATCACTTTGTGCAGGCGCGGAAGTTCAGAATGTAGTCATTCTGTTCTGTTGTGGCCGCGATGCGCCAGGGGGATTTCCTTGCTTCTCTGGACATCAGGGACACATATCTTCACGTTCCCATTTGTGTTCGGCATCAGCGCTTCCTGTGTTTCGTAGTGGGGGACCTCCACTACCAATTTGTGGCTCTCCCCTTCGTCCTAGCCTCCGCTCCGCGGGTCTTCACCAAGCTTTTGGCTCCGGTGCTGGCTCTGCTGAGGCAGAGGGGCATTGCTGTGGTGGCATATCTAGGCGATCTGCTTCTGAGGGTGGAGTCGGCTCCGGCCCTGGAGGACAACGTCGCTATCACCCTAGACTCCCTGTGGGACTTCGGCTGGTTGATCAACCTTCAGAAGTCGATGCTGATCCCGTCGCACCGCCTAGAATATCTGGGCCTGATCCTGGACACAGAGCAGGCGAAGGTATTCTTGCCTCCGGCCAAGTTGCTGACGCTGCAAGCAGCGGTGCAGGCTCTGCTGTCACGACGGTGGTCTTCCTTACGTTTTTGCATGCGGGTGTTGGGGCTCATGGAGTCACACCTGGCTCCTTCAGCGGGCGATTCTGTTGCAGTGGGACAAGTCTCCATTGTCTCTGGATCGGGTGATCAGGTTGGATTCTCAGACTAGGGGGTCACTTGCCTGGTGGCTACGGACCCCGGCGTTGAGTCTGGGGAAGTCGTTCCTTCCCCTGGAGTGCTCGATTGTCACGACGGACGCCAGCTTACCGGGCTGGGGAGGGGTCCTGGGGCGGTTGTCTGCCCGGGGTCGATGGTCATCGGAGGAGTCCCACCTTCTGATCAATGTGCTGGAACTGGGGCGATCAGGCTCTGCCTCTCCTACTGGTCGGGGAGGTTGCGCGTTCGACCTGTTCGGGTTCAGTCGGACAACGCCACGGCAGTGGCGCATGTGAACCATCAGGGCGGAACGAAGAGCTGGGTAGCAGCTTCGGAAGCGGCCCACATTCTGAGGTTGGCAGAACTTAACGTGCCAGCAATCTCCGCCGTTTACATTCCATTCCGGGCGTCGAAAATTGTCAGGCGGACTTCCTCAGTCGCCAGACTCTGGATCAGGGAGAGTGGTCCCTGCACCCAGAAGTGTTCCGCCAGATTTGCCAAAGGTGGGGCATGCAAGACGTGGACCTACTAGCGTCCCAGTTCAATCGCAAGCTGCGGACCTTTGTATGCATGAAAAGGGATCCGTTGGCAGATGCCGCGGACTCCCTTGTGGCTCCATGGCCTCCGTACCGGCTTATTTATGCCTTCCCTCCTCTCAAGCTTCTTCCGCGCCTGTTGCGCAGGATAGAAGTGGAGGGAATCCCGGCTATCCTGGTGGCACCGGATTGGCCTCGGCGTCCTTGGTACATCAACGTGGTGCGGATGGTAACGGATGTTCTCTGTCGGCTCCCGCTACGCAAAGATCTGCTGTCGCAGGGACCCATCCTGCACTTTGCTTTACCCTCGCTAGCTTTGACGGCCTGGCTATTGAGTCCCAGGTGTTGAGGGATAGGGGGTCTCTGAGTCAGTGATCCACACCATGCTTAAGGCGTGTAAGTCCACTTCACGCAAGATATATCACCGCACCTGGAAGGCTTATATTGCTTGGTGCGAGGCAGGGGGGTGGAACCCCCATTCCTTTTCGGTGGTTTGGGTTCTGGCCTTTCTTCAACAAGGCCTGGATCACAAGCTGGCATTGAGTACACTCCAGGGGCAGATTTCTGCCCTGGCGATTCTTTTTCAGCGTCCGTTAGCGACGCACTCTTTGATTTGTACATTTGTACAGGGGGTACGTCATGTGGCCCCTCAGGTGCGGTCGCTCCTGGCGCCGTGGGATCTGAACTTGGTACTCTCAGTACTGCAGAAGCCGCCATACGAAAAGATCAGTTGTGCATGGACCGCGCAAAGGGTTGGCGGCCTCGTCGGCCATTATCTCCTGTTGGATCAGACAGACTGTGACCCGTGCATATGCTGTTCGGGGTCAAGAACCCCCTTTTCCGGTCACAACTCATTCCACCAGGGCGATTAGTACTTCCTGGGCTTTCTGACATCAGGCATCGGTGTCTCAGGTGTGCAAGGCTGCCACTTGGACCTCTGTGCACACCTTTTCTAAGTTTTACAAAGTTGATGTGTCAGCATTTGTGGGTGCTGCTTTTGGCCGCAAAGTTTTGCAGGCGGCGGTATAGGCGCGTCTGGCGCCTCCCGGAGAAATTTCTGTTGGGTACAGTTGTTATTGTGTTACCCACCCCTCTTTTGTTTGACACTGCTTTGGGACATCCCCACATGTCAAGATTAAGAGGCTGCGTCCGTCAATGAACTAAAGAGAAAATAGGATTTTTTGACTTACCGTATTAATTGACGGCTGCAGCACCCACCCCTCTGTGGTTTTTGAGTTTGTACTGCTTGTTACAAACTGAAGTGCTTAGCAGGGCAGAGGGGTTATACTGAGTGAGGACTGCCCCCTGGGAGGGGCTAGCTTTGCTTTTGTCTGAACTACGTTCTGCCTAGTCTACTCCTAGTAAAAGGTGCATAACCCCACATGTCAAGATTAAGATGCTGCGTCCGTCAATGAACTCAGAGAAAAGGATTTTACGGTAAGTCAAAAAATCCTATTTTTTTACAGTATGCTTTTTTACAGCCTCCACGTAGTTCAGTACCAAGTTCGGAGGGCTAAATTTTAGGAAATGTGAATTTGTTTGTGGAGCTGTGATATGACTGGAAGGTGAGAATTGACCAGAATAAAGTTAGCTTGCATAAAGCCCAACTCTGGGCAAAATCAAATCTTTCCCCATACCTCCTTCCCACTCCTGTCTAACTCACTTTTCTGTGAGTGTTTGGTTTTCCTTACATGGTGAGGTCAGTTATACTCACCTGAGCCCCCCGCCCACCCAATCCAGGTTCTTTGCTGACATTGTTTTTACCTGCAGGGACTGATAGTCCAGCTCTGTTTTTAACCTTAAAGTGGTTGTTAAGCCACAATAATAGCCCCTCCACTATATTAATGCAGAGCACTCTGTATATATATTTTCAAAAAACGAGGCTGGTAAATACTTATTTAGAGCTGTCTTCAGGCCGGTCATGTGACTCGTGGACGCTTTTCAGCTCCGATGGATGGCTTCTGCAGGAGGGGCCAGGATCTCCCTCTGAATTCAGCTGGGGAGATCACATGGTCGCTCATTCTCTCCTGCAGTATCCATGTATCAGAGCTATAAAGCAGCTGCGAGTCACATGACCGGCCTGAAGAGAGCTCTAAATAGATATTTACAAGCCTCGTTTTTGGAAAATATATATACAGTGTGCTCTGCATTCCTATTTTGGAAGGGCTGGCAGTGACCATTGAATATTTTTTTTATTAATAATAGCAGGGGGAGGGGCCCGAGACACAGCAAGGAGCTGACAGGCGGGGAGGAGGGAATGAGGGAGAGAAATGAAAGCAGGGATGTCACATACAATGGTGGCCAGGGCTCAGAAGCCCTGCTTTTCATTGTCTGTGCAGAGAAAGGACACAGGAAGTGGCAGGTTCAGGCATGATTTTTTTTTACAGTTTAAAGGGGGCAGATTACATAGCACAAGCACTGTGCTGTTTAATCTGCTTTAAGGGGCCAGGATCTTAATTTTTTTTGGGATAAACAAATAATTTAATGGCAGGTCCCCTTCACTACCCTCAGTCTTACGTTGGTCCTTTTCTGGATCCTGAGATGACCTCTCTGCTGGCCAGCCAAAGGGAATGGTCCACACCACTTGGACAGTGACATCGACACCCGAAAGGGCCCATGCTGAAAATATACAGAGAGTGAAATGAGCACCCTGGATGACCGCAGCTTGCTTTCTTTTCTTTTTTTTTTTTTTTTTTATTTTTTCTTATTATAAAACAAGCAGTTAAAGAGGGGGCTTTAAATATTATCCTTAGCTAAACTACACCTACAGATTTAGATTTTCAAATGCAGCAAATTATTTTGTACAGTACAGGAAATTAATCAGATGAGTTGGGAAATTACAGATGAAACTGTTCATTCACCCAACATGCCCTGCAAAATAATTGTGCCTGTTGTATGATAAATTTATTTTCCAATTTCCTTATGTGTAAATGTTTAACATGTACTGTATGTCCAGCCAACCTTTTTTTTTTACCAATATATATAAATATAGTGGTAAATGATTTGAACACCGTTTTAAGGTTTTCAGTTCCAATAGAGAGATTTTCTATCACTTTTGTCCTCCCGAAAATGGTTTCATCAGACAGGAACTGAGGGAAATATCCAGTAGGGACACAAACAGCAATAAAAGGCAGACACCTGTTCTAGCCTTCCCCTACTCTCCATTTTCCTTTGTCTCAGTTTGCTGTGGAGATTCTTCCCTTTCTGTCTGGTGAAACCATTGTCACTGGCACAGTAATAAAGTTCTGATTCTTCCCCACTTTATCCAAAACTAAAAAAAAATTTTTTGGCTGGACATTCACTTTGTCATTCATGCTTTTGTTCTGGAGAATTTTGTACTTGTATCTGGTACATTTTGTCACTTTATTTTTCTTAAGCTATTCTATAATGTCTAAGGTCTTTTTTTATTTTTTTTATTTTAGGGCGGTTTATACCTTGCAATGTAAAGCATCATATCACAAAAGTACTCTGGAAAGTCAACCAGTAAAAGTTAAAGTAATGCCAGACCCTGATAAACCAGTCTTTGTTTCTGTTAAATTTGATAGAGATGTAGATTTTACAGCTGGAAGTGTTTTTCCAGGTAAGTTGTGTGGTATTTAAAGCGATTGTTGACTTAGAGAAAGTGGTCAGCCTCAGGTTAATTGGTTAAAACCAATCTTGTTTACAAAGTAGGGAACATTTTTATGTTAAGGCTATGTTGATCATTTTATGGCCTCCATATTATAAGGCACCTTCACTTGCAAAATCCCAACCTAGCCCTGATTACCCATAAAGTTATATCTAAATCCATACAGGACACAGGCTGAGTATTCATAGACCACGGGTTATAGACTTACTCCCTTGGCAGCTTCCCTATAACCCTACCCCACCATGAGTCCTCAGTTTATTACTAGTGTCCTAAGTTGGACCTTTTCTACCTTAACCACTTGCCTACCCGGCCAATTCTGAAACTTCGCTCCTACATGTAAATATCAATTTTTTGCTAGAAAATTACTCAGAACCCCCAGACATTATATGTTTTTTTTAGCAAAGACCTTAGGGAATAAAATGGTGATCATTGCATCTTTTTATCTCGCACGGTATTTGCGCAGTGATTTTTTTTTTGGAAAAAAAAAAACTTTCATGTATTAAAAAATAAGAAAACTGAATTATTGCTCTTGCTTTAATATTCGCAGCGATACCTCACATGTTTGGTTTGTACGGCGTTTACATATGCGGGCGTGACTTGCGTCTGCATTCGCTTCTGTACGAAAGCTCGCGGTGACGGAACATTTAAATTTTTTTTATTATTATTGTTTATTTTAACTTTATTTTGACACTGTCTCTTTAAAAAAAAAATTTGGTCACTTTTATTCCTATTACACGGAATGTAAACATTACTTTTAATGGGAATAGTGCGTGACAGGTCCTCTTTATGGAGAGATATGGGGTCAATAAGACCCCACATCTTTCCTCCAGGCTGGAAAAACCGAGATCAGGAAAAAAACAAACTGTCACGGCCTTTCCAGCCAAGTCCCAGGCATTGTTTACATCCGCCCGGCCGGATGTGATGTCATATGTCGCTCCCGGACCTCTGAGGCATACAGAGAAGACTGGTGAACTGTCGTCTCTTTGCTTAACTTCTGCCGGGGGACGATTCATTGCCCGGGCCGCCGATGGCACGGGCGGACCCGGAGAAGCATCGGATGGCGGTGGGGGGGACGTCCCCTCCCACTGCTCGTAAGAACGATCAAGCGGCTGAACTGCCGCTGTGATCATTCTTACGGTGCACAGAATCCCCGCTCAAATTCTGTGACTTCATATGACGTGACTAAGCGGGAATGGTTAAGGAGAAATCACTTTGCGCTTAACTAGTTCAATATTTTAACTTTGGATTCTTCAATTATTTCTTCAAATCCTTCACTTATAATACAATAATAGAAGCAGTGCATCTGGATTGGTGCAACCTCCGTAAGGCCCCTTTCACACGATTGGCCCGATCGGATCTGCCTGCCCGTTTTTCAGGCAGATTCGAGTGGGCCACCCATTGACTTGTATGGGCAGGCGCATGTCAGCAGAGATGTGTTCGCCAACACCTGCCTGCCATCCGATCCAACAAGATCCATTTAAAACAGACAGATGGTGATACATTCGCCATCCGTCCAGTGGATCGGATGAAAATGGACATGCAGTCCGTTTTCATCCAATCTGCCCATAGAGAACAGCGGGGGTCTAACAAGTCCATCCCTGCATAGTGAGCAGAGATGGACCTGTCATATGCTGGCTAATCAGAGATCAACTGAGCAATCTCCCGCTGAGCTATCGGAGCCCGTCCTACGGATCTGCCCCGTGTGAAAGGGGCCTAAATCCTTGGGATTCCTTCAAGGGCATGCCCACTGTGATGGGTGAAGCCTGGACTCTATATGCGGTCCAGTGTCATGGACAGGTAAGACAGGGTCACCCTATATATCTGATTGTTACTGTAAAAACAGTGGCTATGCTTGGAATGTATTAATAAATAAACCTTTTTCCGCTGATCAAGAAAAGAAGAAAAAACAAATGCACCAAAACTAGAAAAAAAAAAAACAGAAAAGTTCCAAGAGTAATACTATGAAATGAAAGTTCACAGTGTATGAGTATAGCCAGATATTCCACCGAGAGTTCTTAACCACTTGAACTCCGAAAAGGTTTAACCCCCTTCATCACCGGGACATTTTTTTGCAATGCAGCACTGCGTTTCTTTAACTGCCAATTGCGCGGTTGGGCAACAATGTGCCCAATCAAAATGTATGTCCGTTTTCCCCAAAAATGGTGCTGTCTTTTGGAGGTATTTGATCATTTCTGCGGTTTTCATTTTTTGCGTTATAAACAAAAAACATCAATTTTGTTGAAAAAAAAACCAATATTAATTACTTTCTGCTATAAAACTGAGATAAATATAAACTAAAGCTGAGAATAACATGCACTGCATTGATGCATTCACACAATTTCCCAGTAACCATGAGATAAAACAAAGTTCAAGAATATTCCTTTATCCCATTGTTTTGCAAATCTTTTTACACTGCAAACTGTATGAGCATCTGTCATTTCAGATCCTTCATGGCAGTGCCTGTTAGCGGGCATCCACTCACCTGCTCCTGCCATGTCCCTCACCTTCTTGTGTCACTGCCACATCACTAGCCGTCCCATTAAAGTGAATGGGACTGTCCATGAGTCAACAGTGGGTCAGAGGAGGAGCCGCTGCAGGACAGAGATGACAGTTGCTCTTTAAAAATTATGATTTAAATCAAACCTTTTTACTAGTGATTTAAATTGTGATTTAAATCGACTTGATTTAAATCAGATCCACCCTGCTAATAATAGAACAGTCATAAATGGCATGTGTTATGGTATTCCACTTCTGCCACATGCTCTATCAAAGGCCTGCACAACACTCAAATCCCCAAAGTCACAATGCTTCCCTTACACCAGAGCAGAATCTGATATTTGTGGAATTTTTGGAGTGCGTAGTTTGAACAGAAGTAGCTGGATAAAATACGTTTAAATTATTTGACTGCTTTTCTTAAAAGCAAAGTAAAGGATTTTTTTTTCCCTAATTCATACTTACTTAGGTGGATGCAGCATCGGTCCGATGCTGCTTTTGTCCCCCGGCGCCTCTACACTGAGAACCAAACAATTGAACACAGCTGATCGCTCGGTTTTCAGAGCTCCGTGAGCAGAGAGCTGCAGACTGTCAGTCATCGCTCTCTGCTCTGCCCCCTCCTCGCTCACTGAAGCGCTGAGCTGTGGAGGGGGCGGAGAGGCCGGCTCAGGCTCTCAGCGGCTCGCTGAGAGGCTGAGCGGGGTGTCAGTCCAGGCCCCTGGCGGATACAGACTTTATTGTCACGATGACACGGTACCTGGACTGATATCGGTGACGTCAGCAGAGAGCGGACTTCAGTCCGCTCTCTGCTGAAAACGGGTCACAGGAGTGGAAAACAAACTGCACTCCTGTGATCCATAGGAGAAGTACAGCCAAACAAGCTTTGGCTGGACTTCTCCTTTTAAATGATTTACTTTTTGCAACTTTGGTTTTGTGATTGTGTCACTATTGATGATTGTTTACTAGGTACTGGAATAATTGTTGTGCTGCTTAAGTGTTCAGTACTGGGTGTTATGTAAGAGAGGTGAGCTATTATCCTAATCGGTGCCAAATCAGTGTGGTATTTAACCACTTAAATGCAGGGCACTTTCACCCCCTTCCTGCCCAGACCAATTTTCAGCTTTCAGTACTCTTACACTTTGACAATTACTCAGTCATGCAACACTGTACCCAAATAAAATGTGTATCATTTTTCTCCTATCGTTCACTGACAGACGCAGCTCTCCATTCCATGTGAGTTTATGCTGGTCTCACTAGGTGTTAACTAGGCAGGGAAAAGAAACAGCTGGCCCCTCCCATGTGGGCCGTCCTCTCTTCCCACATAAGCCCCCTCATAGCATAGCTCTTCAGTTCTAATGCCTAGTTTGCAAGGAGTTGACCTGGCTTCCCTTCAGGGGAATTGCGGTCCTGTTTGTGACCGTTTTTTATTTAATTTTCTTTTACTTTTATTTTTATTTGTCTTCTATCAAGCAATTGATCTGCTATCAAGAAGCTGGTCGGGGCATAGAGAGTCCATGGGCTCTGTACTATCCTCGACCTGGCCGACCGATGCGAGCCAGTCCCGTATGGGGACGCGCCGCATCGTGCCCGTTCCGTGCGGGCGGCCTGGGGTGATCCCCCTTTATGCCCAGCCCCGGATGCGATTCGGGAAGGGCGACTTTCTGGCCTGCAGCATACCGCCCAAGCAGGGGCGGAAGGTCTGCGACTGGATGGCTACCCATGGCGTCGTCCGGAGTGGTGAGTGAGAGTTCCTTCCTTCCCCCCTTTTTAGGGGCGGAAAGGGGGACCGATAACCCAAAAACAAAAAAAAAAAATTTTTTTTGCTGGGTAGCCGCCGGTAGGGGCGCGTGGAGCTCCTGTTCACTTTCTTCACACCCCCCCTTCCCCACCGCACCCAATCCTCTAGCGCCGTTTCGGGCGTTTATCACCATGCGGCGATCAGCCGCCATTTTGCGGCGGACCGCCACCATTTTGCCATAGCCGCAGACATATTGGGCCTATGGCACTTTCCCTCTAGCGCTCAGAGCGGCCATTTGCGGTACTGCATGTTCCCTGCAGGTGTTTTTCGGCCTCTAGTGTTCAACGGCGGCCATATTGGAATCCCTGCTTATGCAAAAACGTGTCTACAACAGTTTTACTTTCACTTTGGAGCGATGTGTGCTCCTGACGGCGCGGCTCTCTGACGGGTTATGGCAGTGCGGCTGTGTGGGGGTGCCTTTAATTTTTAGTATGCATCTATGTGTTACTAAGGGAGCTAACATGCTAGGGGCAATCAGCAGTGGCGCAATCTGCGCAAGGGGCTTTTCTGGACCAGCTGTGGCAGTCCTTAGTGAAGTCTCCCCGGGGCGGATGTCACCAAGGCCCCCTCCTCCTTGCTTTTCAAGGGAGGATTTTGATCCGGAAGGTCCCTCGGATGGAGAAGAGTATCAGGGGACAGCAGCTGCGCGTTAAAGAGCGTTTCGTTTCCGCCATTATAATTAGTATCGCTCTACGATGCGATTGAGCCAGGATGGCGAATCGCTGATTTCTGCGCATGTGTGTGTGGTCCTCCAGGTCCCCTAGGGCACCCAAGGCTTACCCACATGATCAATTTCCTGATAATTATAAATGGCAGCATCCGCAGCATTCTTTTTAGCGCAGCACAGTGGTGTAGTGGGTAGCACTTGCGCCTGGCACCATAATGCTTGCTGGCTCAAATCCTAACCATGACCTGCCTGAGGTTTGCGTGTTCTCCCTGTACATGCGTGGGTTTCCTCCCGGTGCTCCGGTTTCCTCCCACACTCCAAGGGACATAGGTCCAAACGGTTCGCTGCTCGCTATCCCTTGAGGAAAACTTTTTTAAAAAAAATGGAAGTCGCCTTGGGATCCCGCCGATAGCTCGCCTTAATAAGACGACGACCATTCCTCTGGAAGGGGTTCCTGCCTTCAAGGGCCCCGCTGGCAAAAGACAGAGGCGCTGTTAAAGTCACTCTTCCTGGTGGCAGGCTCTGCTATGACGTACGCCATGATGGCGCAATATCTGTCTGAGCGTATGGCGGAGCTCCAGAATATTCTGGACTGTGGCCGCCTGCTGGATACGCCGCAGAGGGCTGAATTTTGCTCCGAGGTCTCAAGTACCTTGGTGATGCGGCCGTTGATTTACTGCCTATGTGATCCAGGGTAGCGGTGTTGCTGTATCCTCTGATGGGTACTCTGGTTGCGTTTTTTGGTCCGGTGACCATGCCTCAAAAAAAAAAAAAAAAAAAGGTCTCGCAGACGTCTATTCGGTCCACGGCTGGGTGAGATCATTAAGGTTTTCTCAGGAGGTAAGTGCCCTTCCTCCCAGAGCCCGGAAGCGTGAGTTTTGCCATAGACAGGAGTCCCCTACCTCGGGTCAGTAAGGGACCCGCCCCGGTAGGTCGCTGCAGGGGCCGGGTACCGGCAGTGGCAGCGCGCAACCAAAAAGGCGGATGACAAACCTCCTCAGCCTGATGAGTTGCCTCCACCTGGGCTTCGGGTGGGGGACGTTTTCTGAGTTCGACACTCTGCCACCAGTCAGGGTAAGGTTCTTCCCTTCGGCTTAGGGCTCCCGCAGGCACGCCGGGAGGCCCTCTTCGGGGCTGTACAAGCACTCGAACCAAGGGGTGATCGTGCCAGTGCCTCCAGGGAGAGGTTTCGAGGTTTTTTACTCACGTCTGTTCAGGGTCCCCAAAAAAAAAGGGGGGGGGGGGTCCGGCCAGTACTGGACCTGAAGGCCCTGAACCGGTATGTTAGGGTGCGGAAAATCCGGATGTAATCTATCCACTCGGTTGTAGCCGCCCTCCATCAGGGGGAATATCTGGCGTCTCTGGACATCAGGGATGTGTACCTCCATGTACTTATCTGTCCACGGCATCAGCGTTTCTTTCGCTTTGCAGTGGGAGATCTCCATTATCAATTCGTGGCACTCCCTTTCGGTCTAGTCTCAGCCCCCGAGTTTTTTTCACAAAACTGGTGGCTCCGGTATTGGCGTTGCTGCGACAGAGAGACATTGCGGTAGTAGCCTACCTAGACGACCTGCTCCTGCGAGCGGAGTCCGCCTCGGCTCGGGATGAGAATGTGAGGATCACAATGACCTCACTGTAGGACTTCGGCTGGTTGCTCAACCTGCAGGAGTCGACGGTGTCTCTATCCCGTCACCTGGAGTATCTGGGCCTGCTCCTGGTCTCAGAGCAGGAAAAGGTTTTCCTTCCTCCAGCCAAGTTGGGGTCACTGCAGTCGGCAGTGCAAACTTTCCTGTCGCAACGACGGTCTTCATTACAAGCGGGGGCTGGGGCTCCAGGTCTCGACTTTCGAGGCGATACCATACACCCAGAGTCACACTCGTCTCCTTCAACGAGCAATTTTGGCTCGGTGGGACAGGTCCCCTCGGTCCTTGGAACTTCTGATTGTCTGAGCTCCCAGACCAGGGCGTCTTGGCCTGATTGTTTCGGGACTCTGCGTTGATTCAGGAGAGGTCGTTCCTACCCCTTCCGTGGGTGATCATCACCACGGATGACAGTCCTTTGGACTGGGGCGGGATCTTGGGACAGCTGTCTGCCCAGGGCCGTTGGTCGGCACAGGAGGCTTGCCTCCCCATCAACGTGCTGGAGCTGAGAGCAATCAGATTATGCTTTTTTCTCTGGAATGCTGGGTCGTCCGATTCAAATTCAGTCGGACGATGCCACAGCAGTGGCATATGTGAACCATCAGGGCGGCACAAGGAGTCCAGCGGCGGAGGCAGCTCTGATACTGCGTTGGGCGGAACGTCACATTTTGGCAATCTCCGCCGTTTGCATCCCAGGTGTGGAGAACTGGCAGGCGGACTTTCTCAGTCGCCAGACACTGGACCAGGGAGAGTGGTCTCTCCACCCAGAGGTATTCAATCATATTTGCTGCAGATGGGGGACGCCGGACGTGGATCTCATGGCGTCTCGGGTCAATCACAAGGTGAAGACCTTTGTGTCCAGAACGGCGGATCTGTTGGCAGTGGCCACGGACGCTCTGGTGGCCCACAGGAGCTGTTACCGCCTTCTGTACGCCTTCCCTCCGATAAACTGCTTCCGCGATTGATACGCAGGATAGTGGCGGAGGGAATACCAATATATCCTGGTGGCTCCAGATTGGCCTCGGTGCACTTGGTACGCCGACGTGGTGCAAATGGTGGCAGACGCCTCTTCGCGGCTTCCGCTGTGAGACGACCTTCTGTCTCAGGGGCCCATCCTGCACCCTGCTTTACCCTTGCTGACGGCTTGGCTATTGAGTCCCAGGTGCTAAGAGACAGGGGAGTCGCTGACTCGGTGATCCCTACATTGTTGAAGGCTCGCGAGTCTACTTCTCGCAAAATTTACCACCGCCATATGAGAATATCAGGGAGATTTCTTTACAACTGCTGTCGCAGAAGGTGGCCTCTTTAGTTGCCATCACTTCCGCCAGACGGGTGTCTGAATTAGCAGCATTATCGTGCAAGTCTCCCTACCTGGTCCTGCATAAGGACAAGGCGGTCTTGCGACCATCTCCTTCATTCCTTCCGAAGGTGGTTTCTTCCTTTCACATTAATGAAGATATTGTTCTTCCTTCATTGTGCCCTCGTCAATCGCACCCAAAGGAGTTTGAGTTGCATGCTTTGGACGTAGTGAGGGCCTTACGAGTGTATTTGGCTGCTACAGCTTCTCTTCGTAAAGCTGATGCCTTGTTTGTGCTGTCAGAAGGCCCGCGCAAAGGGTTGGCGGCCTTGTCGGCTACGATTTCTCGTTGGATCTGACAGACCGTGACTCATGCGTATTCTATTCGGGGCAAGGTTCCCCCTTTTCTGGTCACGGCTCATTCTACCCAGGCTGTTAGCACTTCATGGGTTTTCAGGCACCAGGTCTAGGTGTCGCAGGTGTGCTAGACGGCCAATTGTGCCTCGGTTCACACTTTCACTAAGTTTTATAAAGTTGATTGCTAGCATCTTCGGATGCTGCTTTTGGCCGCAAAATTTTGCGGGCGGCAGTGTAGGCGCGTCTGGCGCTTCCTTAGAGGTTCAGTAGGGTACTGTTAGCGTTTACCCACCCCTCTTTTTGACACAGCTTGGGGACATCCCCACACATAATGGAGAGCTGCGGCTGTCAGTGAACAATAGGAGAAAAAGGGATTTTATTAAAACTTACCGTAAAATCCTTTTCTCCGAGTTCACTGACAGACACAGCACCCACCCCTCTGTGCTCTGTTCTTGTACGGCTTGTGTACGAACTGAAGAGCTATGCTATTAGGGGGTTTATGTGGGAAGAGAGGACGGCCCCCATGGGAGGGGCCAGCTTATTCTTTTCCCTGCCTAGTTAACTCCTAGTGAGACCAGCATAAACCCACACGTCATGGAGAGCTGTGTCTGTCAGTGGACTCGGAGAAAAGGATTTTATGGTAAGTTTTAATAAAATCCCTTTTTTTTACACAAATAGAACTTTCTTTTGGTGGTATTTAACCGCTTAACAACCGCCCCATAGACAATTGACGTCTACAGGGCGGTTGCTTAATTCTGGGAGGACGTCTATTGACGTCCTCCCAGAATCGCGGTTCCCGCGCGCCCCCTGGGGCGCGCACACGGGAACATCCGTGACCGTCGGGTCCGGGGGACCCGACTGATCACGGATCGGGGTGAATGGCCGCTGTGCGCGGCCTTTCACCACGTGATCGCGCCGTCAAATGACGGCGTGATCACATGTAAACAAGCCGGCGGAAGCGCCGGCTTGTCTCTCCTCTCCGCACCGATCGGTGCAGTGTGAGAGGAGAGAGGGGGGAGAGAAGACGTGCAGCAGCGCTGTGGACGATGTGCAATGCCCACAGCGCTGCCTAGTAACAAAATACTCCCCCCCACCATCTGTTTACCACCCACCCACCACCCCCCAGCCACCATCAGCCACCCACCACCCACCCAGCCATCAT
>BLSH010464798.1:2213188-2242697 GCA_018402905.1 Glandirana rugosa
ATTTACATACCCTCTATACCATTACATCGATATATATACATAACAACTATACGATTTACATTATATTCTGATATCCCATTCTCGTGATGTGATAAGTGTCTAAAGTAAAAATCAAAAGTGTACAAAGTTTGACTGATAACTGTCGAGGTAAATCCTTCGCACTTGCGTTTTCCTGGAGTCATGATCTCTAACTTATTCGGTACGACACAATCACTAGTGTCGTAATTGGAGAAGGTATAATCTTTTGACCTTTCCTTTTCCCTATAAAATGTTCACAAGTTACTTGATTGATTTACTACATCGAGGACCACGAGTCTGGTTTGTGGTTGCATGACTGAGTAATTGTCATTCAAAGTGTGATAGCGCTGAAAGCTGAAAAATGGCCTGGACAGGAAGGGGGTTTTCGTGCCAGGTACTGTTGTGGTTAAACAAATGTTCACTCAATCAATACCACTATAATTCTCCTAGGTACTGCTTGTCCTGTCTCTGAAAACTCACTTTGAGAGTAGGGTGTTTGGTCTGAGCACCAGGAGCTACATCATTTAGTTAGTTCATTGAACACTTGTAAAATATCCCTTTTCCTTTCCAGTTTTCTAATATGGAAGAGGTTAATGCTGTGATCACTAACACAGCATGGCTTATTCAATCTCTAGTACTGAGGTCCTTTTGCGTTCACGCTTCCTAAATGGAGCTGTCAATAGTCAGTTTGAAACATGTGAAAACTAAAAATGAAATCTGTGAATAGTGTAGTGCTCTTACCCTATAGTCTTATATTACATTTAGCATATCAACAATACATATATATAGCTACATTACCATATCTCCCATACATTTACAATAAAAAATCCACCAATTTGTTATATTTATACACATAAAATCTAGCCCCAAATGTGAAGTGCATACGTTAATAGTATAATCCTTCCACATCTCATTTTCATCAACAAGAACATGATCCAACATGCCATGTGCTCCTTCAAACAAATGATATCTGTGCAATCTAATCTCTTTTCGGTCGTTGGTGTCTGTCACCGACTGAAGCAGTGGATACTATGTGGGATTGGTACACCTTAGTCTGTGCTTTTCCTGCCCGGAAACTTCATCCTCATCTGCTTTGTAGGATCAATATGGAGGGCATTCCAGTGATCCTCATTGCTCTGGACTACCCCAGGTGGATGTGGTAAACTATACTGGTAAGACTCATGGAAGACGGTCAGTGAATCCTACCAGATTGTCAGGAACTATTGTATCAAGGACAAGTTCATCATCCTGCTCCAATCACTAGTAGCTGTTGAAGCCCAGGGTTTGACAGACCGGGCATCTCTGAATCTGATTCCTATGATGCTAAAGGCTAGGAAGCCTGTTTCTTGCAATATCTAACTTTGGGAGTGGATGGTATACCTCACTTAGTGTGAGTCTCAGGGTCTCCACCCTGAAGTTTCTTTCTAGGACGAATCCTCTGCTCCTTGTAACTAAGTCTCGACCAGTGTTTGGTGATATCAGGGCCAGGTTTCTGTCCTTTCTATCTTGTTTCAGAGACTGTTTGCCATTTACGTCTTGATTTAAAACCTTTCTCCCATGTAGCTCCCCCTCTTTGTTCCCCTGTGACTGTGTGGGATCTTAACCCTTTCTCTCTGCACTTCGGAAAACGTCATTTGATACTAGACTTTTTTTTTTTTACTTTCATTTCTACGGTGATATTCCTTGTAGCCACCATCTCCTTAAGGTGATCAGCCTTTATCTTGCAAGGAAGCTTTTATGTTTTGATTTTTTTTCTTTGTTTGTTTTTAATAGAGGCAAAGTGGTGTTGATACCCAGGACTTCCTTATTGCCTAAGGTAGTTTCTTCTTTTCACCTCAACCAGAACATCAGTTTTTTGTCCCACTGTCAGATTTCAGTGTTCCCAAAGGAATATTTTCTCCATTGTCCAGCTATGAGAATCTGTCTCTCAGCTACTGCTTCTTTCGACTGATTCTCATACATCTCCTGCTCCACCATCTCTAAGCAGCTCAGGCAGACCATCATCCAAGTCTTTGTTTTCTTGGATCAGGTTGTACCCTTTTCTGTCAAGACATAATCTATTAGACCTATGAGAGCATTTTGGGCTTTTCGGCATCAAGCAACTGTTACCCTGATTGCAAGGCTGCCACCTGACCATCTCCCAATTTCTCTAAGTTCTACCAGGTGCATGTTTCATCCACTTACGTTGCCAACTTTTGGCATGGGTCCTTCAAGCAGCACTTGAAGGCAGTTTCTATAGGCAGTCCCCAGTTTCCTGCCAGTTTTGGGCCTCTTAGCATTTGCTGCGTTGCCCACCCCTCTTTTGGACTGCCTTTGGATATCTAGAATCTACGAATTTCTACATCTCACAATGGAATGAAAGAAAATAGATTTTTTTTCTTACTCTAAAATCCTATTTTTGGAGTCCATTGATGGACACAGGAGTCTCACCAATCTGCAAATTGCGTTCCATACTACTTTACCAAACAGAGGCATGCTGGTTATGGGTGGGGTTATCCTAAGCTGGCTAACATTTTATTTCTTTCAAATGTCCAGTTCCCCTGTATGGGATAGTATAACGCAACAGTTTTAAAGTGTTATTAAGCCCAAAAACCAAAAGTGTAATATATTGCAGCTCACCAATCATTAAAGTGTTCCTAAACCCAGGACGCTGCCTTCACTTTATCTGCTCTCCCACAGAACATGGAAATGCAATTATTTTAGTAAATATAAACTGCTAAATACTTTTTCTCTTACGTTCATTGACAAGACACAGCCTCTCGTCATGACACGTGGGTTATGTACCTTTTACTAGGATTAGACTAGGTAGAACGAAAGTTCAGAAAGCAAAGCTGGCCCCTCCCCAGGGGGGCTGTCCTTACTCAGCAGATAACCCCTCAGCGCTGCATAGCATATCCGTTTTCTTCTGCCTAGTGCAAGGAGTTAGACCTGGTTCCCTGCTGGGAACTGCGGTTCCCCAAAAGTTTTTTTTTCTTTTTCTTTCATTCTTTTTGCGCAAGCCTTCTGATGAAGTCTGCAATCAAGTAGCCGGCTGGGGACCACACGGATCTTCATAGGTCCTGCCATTTTCCCAGCACGGCCGATGGATGCGAGCCACCCTTAGCATTGGCGAGGTCCGCCGCATTCTGCCTGTTCCGTGCGGGCGGCCGGTGGGTTAAACGCCCCACCTGCTCACCCAGAGTCCAGGGTGGAGGGGGCGACTAGCGGTACCACTCTGATGGGGGCGCAGGCGGCCGGTTCCCCTCATGTCCCCATATCTGCACTGCCCGAACGCCTGCCCAGCCATTCGCCTGCCCGCTCGTTCTCGACCTGCCCACTATCGCTTGGTCTCCCTGTATAGGAGATTTCCATGTGCTTTTGGCACCATTCCCTCTGGGAACGTGGCGGCAGCGAGGCTATCAGCATCAGCAGATCGGGCAGCGGCGCATCAGGTGGCATTGGCAGACAGTGGCAGCCTCTTGAGCACACAGGGTTCTACAAGTATTGCTGGCTTTTCTCCCTAGGGTGCAGGGGCGGCGGTGCTGGGTCCTACTGGGCAATAATTCCTGAGCCTTGCAAAGGGTGGTTCTACGGGGGTGATAGCTGGTAGGCCTCACATGTGTCCTGGCGGTATCGCTATGGCGGCTGAGCCCACAGCTTCTTCTCCGGAGGGGTCCGCAGAAGCACAGGCCGCGCTGGGTCCTCTGGTTCCCCTAGATCAGTTAACCTCCATTTTGGAGGAGTTTTTTTGCCCGGGGGGAATCAGACTGCTTTTGGGGGGCCCCTAGAAAACGTCCCCCCCTCCGCAATCCTCTGAGGAGGACTCAGAACCATGAGGGGGTTCGGGGGTCACTGGGACTCCTGTGGAGCTCTCAGACGGAAAGCTGGAGCCCTCGGAGGGGGAGGAGGACCAGGGGGCCTAGGTGGCACGCGAAAAGGCGCTGGTGGGCGCCCTGGTCGCGGCGGTCCGCAGTTCTCTGCACCTGGACCAGACTGGAGAAGCACAGGCGTCTGCCTATACATTTGGGTGTAAGAAGCCCTCTCGTGCTCCTAGGGTTTTTCCCTACATCCAGTATTTTGACCAGTATGTGTATAAGGAATGGAAGCGTCTGCTGAATTCATTTACCCTGCCAAAACGCTTCTCTGTACGCTATCCCTTTGAGGACAGCTTGTTGCAGAAATTGGTCTCCCCCACGGTGGACCCGCCTGTGGCCCGCCTGAACAAGGCGACAACTATTCCCCTGGAGGGGTCTCCTTCTTTCAGGGATGCGGCCGATAGGTGGACAGAAGCAGTGTCTAAGGCACTCTTTTTGGTGGCGGGGGCAGCCATGCGACCGGCCTTGGCGTCTGTCATGGTAGCTCAGTCTCTCACAGAGTGTGTGACAGAGTGCAGTGAGGCATGGGGCGGCGTAGATTCGCCCGAGTCTGTGCAGCGGGCAGAACACCTGGTGCAAGGGCTCCGTTATCTTTGTGACGCAGCTCTGGACTTTATACCAATGTTGTCAAAAATGTTGGTTTTTGCAGTCATAATCATTCGCCTGCTGTGGCTGCGGCGCTGGTCGGGTGACCACGCGTCCAGAAAAGGTCTCGCAGATCTCCCCTGTCAAGGTGGCTGGCTGTTCGGGCCACAGTTGGATGAAATCATTAAGGATTTCACTTGGGGGGAAGAGTATGTTTCTTCCAGAAAACAAGCGGCGTGATTAGCGCCGCAAGCAGGGACCTCAGCCCTCAAAAGACGCAAGCCCGAAAAGACGGAGGATAAGTCCTCCTCCGCATGATGGGTTGCCCCCACCCGAGGCTTGGGTGGGGGGCTGACTTCTGGGGTTCGCGGACCGTTCTCCGAACAGGGGGTGATTGTGCCAGTCCCTCTGGTGGAGGGATTCCGCGGCTTCTATTCAAACCTCTTTGTGGTACCAAAAAAGGGCGGGGGGGCCCGACCAGTTTTGGACTTGAAGGAGCTCAATCACTTTGTGAAGAAGCGCAAATTCAGGATGGAGTCAGTCCGCTCGGTCGTAGCCGCCCTGCACCAAGGGGATTGGCTGGCGTCCCTGGACATCAAGGACGCATATCTATATGTTCCCATCTATGTCGGGCACCAGCGCTTTCTGCGCTTTGCTGTAAGAGACCTTCATTTCTAGTTTGTGGCACTCCCCTTCGGCCTGGCCTCGGCCCCCCAGGTGCTTACCAAGCTGCTGGCCCCAGTGCTCGCTCTGTTGCGGCAGAGGGGCATTGCTGTGGTAGCCTATCTGGATGATCTTCTGAGAGCGGATTCGGCTCAGGCTCTGGAAGACAATGTTTCGGTCACTCTGGCCTCTCTGAAGGACTTTGGTTGGATGATCAACCTACAGAAGTCGACGTTGACCTCGTCCTGTCGCCTAGAATATCTGGGTCTGGCACTGGACACTGTGCAGGCGAAGGTATTTCTACCTCCGGACAAGTTGCTAGCACTGCACGTAGCAGTGTGGTCCCTCCTGTCACGACGGTGGTCCTCCTTACGTTTTTGCATGCGGGTGTTGGGCCACATGGTCTCGTCCTTCGAGTCGATACCGTATGCCCAGAGTCACACCTGGCTCCTGCAGCGAGCGATACTACTGCAGTGGAACAGGTCCCCATCATCTCTGGACCGTCTGATCCGGCTGGATCATCTGACCAGGGGATCGTTGACTTGGTGGCTTCAGGCCCCGGCATTGACCCTGGGGAAGTCGTTTCTCCCTCTAAATTGGTCTATAGTCACGACGGATGCCAGTCTCTCAGGCTGGGGAGGAGTCCTGTCGGCTCAGGGCCATTGGTCGGCGCAGTAGTCTCGTCTTCCGATCAATGTGTTGGAGCTGAGACCGCTCAAGCTCTGTCTCCTCCGCTGGTCGGAGAGGCTGCACGGCCTCCCGGTTCGGGTTGAGACGGACAACGCCACGGCTATGGCGTACGTGAACCATCAGGGCGGAACAAGAAGCTCTGCAGCAGCGGCAGAGGCAGCCCACATCCTAAGGTGGGCAGAGCTTCATGTGCCGGCAATCTCTGCCATCTACATTCTGGGCGTAGAAAATTGGAAGGCGGACTTCCTAAGTCGCCAAAAGCTGGACCAGGGAGAGTGGTCCCTGCATCCGGAAGTCTTTCACCAGATTTGCAAAAGGTGGGGCACGCCAGATGTGCATCTCCTGGCATCCAGATTCAATCACAAGGTGAAGACCTTCATGAGCAGGTCAAGGAACCCGTTGGCAGCAGCCTCGGATGCTTTGGGGGCCCCCGTTTTCCCGGTACAGGCTTCTTTCCTCCTCTCAAGCTTCTACCGCGTTCACTGCGTAGGATAGAAATGGAGGGAATCATGACAATCCTGGTGGCACTGGATTGGCCTCGATGCCCTTGGTACGCCGATGTGGTGCGGATGGTAACAGACGTTTCCTGGCGACTTCCGCTTCATGAAGGTCTGCTGTCGCAGGGCCCCATCTTGCACTTTGCTTTACCGTCGCTTGCTTTGACGGCATGGCTATTGAGTCCCAGGTGTTGAGGGACAGGGGAGTCTCTGAGTCAGTGATCCCCACTATGCTTAAGGCGCGCAAGTGTACTTCGCGCAAGATTTATCATCGCACCTGGAATGCCTATATTGCCTGGTGCGAGTCGGGGGGTTGGAATCCCCGTTCCTTTGCAGTTGCCCGGGTGCTGGCCTTCCTTCAACAAGGCCTGGACCAAAAGTTGACTTTGAGCACCCTCAAGGTCCAGATCTCTGCTCTGGCGGTCCTCTTTCAGCGTCCTTTGGCGACGCATTCTTTGATCCGTACATTCGTACAGGGTGTACGTCATGTGGCTCCTCAGGTACGGTCGCCCCTGGCACCGTGGGACCTTAACTTGATACTTTCTGTACTGCAGAAACCGCCTTACGAGAAGATCAGGGATATTCCCTTACAATTGCTGTCTCAGAAGGTCGCCTTCTTGGTGGCCATCACATCCGCTAGGCGGGTGTCTGAGTTGGCAGCTTTGTCGTGTAGGTCTCCCTATTTGGTCCTACATAACGATAAGGCATCCATCTCCTTTGTTCTTTCCGAAGGTAGTCTCCTCTTTTCACATTAATGAGGACATTGTCCTCCCTTCCTTGTGTCCGCACCCGTCTCACCCCAAGGAGATTGCTCTGCATTCCTTGGATGTGGTGAGAGCATTGCGGGTGTATTTGGCTTCTTTTAGGAAGTCAGATGCGCTGTTTGTGCTGACGGATGGGTCGCGCAAAGGGTTGGCGGCTTCGTCAACCACCGTTTCACGTTGGATCAGACAGACCGTGACCCATGCGTATACTGTTCTGGGCCAAGTACCCCCTTTCCCAGTCATGGCTCATTCCACCAGGGATTGTTCTGGGCCAAGTACCCCCTTTCCCAGTCACGGCTCATTCCACCAGGGCGATTAGCTCTTCCTGGGCATTTAGACACCAAGCTTCGGTGTCTCAGGTGTGCAAGGCGGCTACCTGGGCCTCGGTGCACACTTTTGTTAAGTTTTACAAAGTTGTTGCTTCAGCATCCGAGGATGCTGCTTTTGGCCGCAAAGTTTTACAGGCGGCGGTGTAGGCACGGCTGGCGCCTCCTGAGAATTTCTGTGGGTACAGTTGTTGTTTTCCCACCCCTCTGTTTGACACTGCTTTAGGACGTCACCACGTGTCATGAAGAGAGGCTGCGTCTGTCAATGAACGTAAGAGAAAATAGGATTTTATTAAGAACTTACTCTCTGAGTTCATTGACAGACGCAGCACCCACCCCTCGGTGTTGTGTTTGTATGGCTTGTTACGAACTGATATGCTATGCAGGGCTGAGGGGTTATGTGCTGAGTAAGGACGGCCCCCCCTGGGGAGGGGCCAGCTTTGCTTTCTGAACTTTCGTTCTGCCTAGTCTACTCCTAGTAAAAGGTACATAACCCACGTGTGATGAAGAGAGGCTGCTTCTGTCAATGAACTCAGAGAAAAGTATTTTACGGTAAGCTCTTAATAAAATCCTATTTTCTCATCAGCAATATATAGCAGTCTTATGACTTATATCAGTGTCTCGTTAAGGCTTGTAGGAGGATTTTCTATTCTATTCTGACTGTCCTACGAGGCTGCAGGGTCCCTGACCCTCTGTCTGGACAGTGCTGATTGGCCCTGTGCTGATCACATGACCGTCCCAAGAAAAAAAAACTTTTAGCAATACACACCAGACAGGGAATGTGCAGAGTGCCCCCAATGCTCTGTACTGACAGTAGATGGATTGGGGACAGTGGAAGAGGGGGAGGTTCAGAGAAGACAGGATCAAAAGCCTTTTTGCACAATGTGTAGGATTAACCCCTTAGGTTCCACAGTGAGTATAACAAGCATGCTTTACTGCATATACTGACTGAATTTACTGTTGTGGGTTTAGTAACATTTAAAATGTTGTGGCTGCATTGGTTTTCTTTTTTAGGCTTTTTTATCCTTAATTTTCACCTGATGATCTAGCCAGTAGCACACCTCCTGTATTACAGACAACAGACTTACTGGGTGAAAGCCTAAAAAAGAAAATGAATGCAGCCATCACATCTAAATCCGGGCATACATGGATCAAAATTTGTCCGCTTCAGCAGGGACAAGCCATATTTCAATCCATGTATGGGCAGGGTGGTTGTACAAAGGTAATTCTACCGGCAACCACCCTGTTGGATTTTTGCCGCTCAATCAGCACTGCCAGCTATAGCCAGAAGCGCTGATCTGTGT
Organism: Glandirana rugosa; assembly: GCA_018402905.1. Classification (NCBI taxonomy): domain Eukaryota; kingdom Metazoa; phylum Chordata; class Amphibia; order Anura; family Ranidae; genus Glandirana; species Glandirana rugosa. The sequence goes on from BLSH010464798.1 coordinate 2,221,890, forward strand.
ATTCTGATAAGTCTCCCCGCTATTAGAATTCATTAGCTCTGTGAGAGGATTCCGCCATTCCACATAGAATGTGTGGATGAGGGAATCAAGTCAATTTTTTTGTCATTTAAACCACTGGTTGAACAAAACAAAAAAAACGTTCATGTATGGGCTGCTTAACAAATAAACTGCAACATAATAAATGTTTGCTTTTGGGTTCAATAACACTTTAATAATTCTTGCCTCTATTTTTAAAGTCCACGAAAAGGATTTATACAGTGCAAGCAAAAATCCTATTTTATTATTTTAGCATTTGTTAGTGTTTTACTACAGTGACACATTACATTAAACAAAGGTGGAGGCACTTCCAGCATAAAAAATAATCATTCAGTTCCGGTCCCCATTAGTGTGATGCGGGAATCCTGCAAAGCCACTGCGGGTTCTCGCATCGCACCTGACTCGCATGGCAGTTCACATTACCTTATGCGAACAACTGGGAGTGTCAATACAATGTTAATGATGTCCCCATTTGAGCTCGCATATCGCACTTTGAACTGACAGTTCAGACATGAATCGGATTGCATGGGTGTGAACACCCATGCAATCTGATGCTTGTGCGGACCAAAAAAGGGTCCTGTGCGAGTTTGGTCTGAATGCGATGCGCATTCTTCCATAATATTTGTATAGCTGAAATCACATCGCACGGACATCGCATGTGATTTGCATTGCAGTGCAGTACGAATCACATGCAATCTCGCATAAATTATAGATCTATTAAAAATGAAGACAGAAAATGCACAAATCACTCCCATTAGGTTAGCAAACCCATTTCACACTGCTGTGCTTAATCATTGCCACATCCCCCAAAATTAAACACTCCTTTAAAGCTACGGAATTGCAGGTGAGACCAATAATAAAATCCCATTCTGACGCTACTGCTGCCCAGGGAATATACATAGCATACACATAATACCAATGAATGAAAAAGAAACAATGTAAATGCATGTGTATCATAATAATGTGGGGTTGGTATTGGTCTGGTGGCACAAGGTTATCTGGCACCTCATCCCTAAAATATTAGAAGCACAATACAAAGAGATGTGGGATTTTAATGGTGCCAAAATGATCACAGAATTCAAGAATGAAATAAAATATAACATTTTTTAATTATACATGATTAAAATAACATATATGTGTAAATTTAAGAACAATACTGGCGGATTACTGTTGCCGTCATATCAATTCAAATGTTAACATTTCAAGTAGTGATCTAAGGATATTCCTGCATGTTTCGCCTGTATAGGCTTCCTCTGAATCAGAATAGATCACCAGGAACACTTTTGTACCCTGCGATCGTCATGTTAAATGCCCACCAGGAAAAAACCCCAAGGCCTATGATCGGCACAGCGGGATGGGGGGTGCAGCGTGTCCACAGGGGACATAAAATGTCAGGTTATATAGTGCCTTGCGAAAGTATTTGGCCCCCTTGAACTTTGCGACCTTTTGCCACATTTCAGGCTTTAAACCTAAAGATATAAAACTGTAATTTTTTGTGAAGAATCAACAACAAGTGGGACACAATCATGACATGGAACTAAATTTATTGGATATTTCAAACTTTTTTAACAAATAAAAAACTGAAAAATTGGGCATGCAAAATTATTCAGCCCCCTTAAGTTAATACTTTGTAGCGCCACCTTTTGCTGCGATTACAGCTGTAAGTCGCTTGGGGTATGTCTCTATCAGTTTTGCACATCGAGAGACTGAAATTTTTGCCCATTCCTCCTTGCAAAACAGCTCAAGCTCAGTGAGGTTGGATGGAGAGCATTTGTGAACAGCAGTTTTCAGTTCTTTCCACAGATTCTCGATTGGATTCAGGTCTGGACTTTGACTTGGCCATTCTAACACCTGGATATGTTTATTTGTGAACCATTCCATTGTAGATTTTGCTTTATGTTATGTCATTGTCTTGTTGGAAGATAAATCTCCGTCCCAGTCTCAGGCCTTTTGCAGACTCCATCAGGTTTCCTTCCAGAATGGTCCTGTATTTGGCTCCATCCATCTTCCCATCAATTTTAACCATCTTCCCTGTCCCTGCTGAAGAAAAGCAGGCCCAAACCACGATGCTGCCGCCACCATGTTTGACAGTGGGGATGGTGTGTTCAGGGTGATGAGCTGTGTTGCTTTTATGCCAAACATAACGTTTTGCATTGTTGCCAAAAAGTTTGATTTTGGTTTCATCTGCCCAGAGCACCTTCTTCCACATGTTTGGTGTGTCTCCCAGGAGGCTTGTGGCAAACTTTAAACAACACTTTTTATGGATATCTTTAAGAAATGGCTTTCTTCTTGCCACTCTTCCATAAAGGCCAGATTTGAGTAGTATACGACTGATTGTTGTCCTATGGACAGAGTCTCCCACCTCAGCTGTAGATCTCTGCAGTTCATCCAGAGTGATCATGGGCCTCTTGGCTGCATCTATGATCAGTCTTCTCCTTGTATGAGCTGAAAGTTTAGAGGGACGGCCAGGTCTTGGTAGATTTGCAGTGGTCTGATACTACTTCCATTTCAATATTATCACTTGCACAGTGCTCCTAGGGATGTTTAAAGCTTGGGAAATCTTTTTGTATCCAAATCCTGCTTTAAACTTATCCACAACAGTATCTCGGACCTGCCTGGTGTGTTCCTTGTTCTTCATGATGCTCTCTGCGCTTTAAACGGACCTCTGAGACTATCATAGTGCAGGTGCATTTATACGGAGACTTGATTACACACAGGTGGATTCTATTTATCATTAGTCATTGAGGTCAACATTGGATCATTCAGAGATCCTCACTGAACTTCTGGAGAGAGTTTGCTGCACTGAAAGTAAAGGGGCTGAATAATTTTGCACGCCCAATTTTTCTGTTTTTTATTTGTTAAAAAAGTTTGAAATATCCAATAAATTTCGTTCCACTTCATGATTGTGTCCCACTTGTTGATTCTTCACAAAAAATTACAGTTTTATATCTTTATGTTTGAAGCCTGAAATGTGGCAAAAGGTCGCAAAGTTCAAGGGGGCCGAATACTTTCGCAAGGCACTGTATATTATATTATATATCGAATCACAGCAGTCCTGCCCCTGGTGCGAGAGCATATGGAGCGAGCCCAGGAAGCCCATAGAAGGGTTTGTAACCGGGGTGCCAAAACCCGGACTTTCAACCCTGGAGACAGAGTGCTGGTGCTAGTCCTCACTGTTGAAAGTACATTCCTAGCAAAGTGGCAGTGAGATTAGGGAAAGGGCAGGGGAAGTGAAGTACAAAGTTTACCAGCCAGGTTTAAAGGAAACCCGAGCAAATTTACCATGTGAATCTCTTAAAACCGTGGAAAGACAGAGAGACTTTATTGGCAATGCCCACTCCTCAAGAGAACAGGCTAGCCATGACTCCAGATGTCCCCATAGTCCTTGTCGCTGACGCAACAAAATGACGTTAAGAAATTTATCAATAAAAATAGAGATTTTTTTTCTCCCCCCCCACCCACCCGGACTGACCATCGTACTACAATATGACATAATTACGGACCCAGGGGAGGGGTCCGCGTAAATGTAAAACCCTACCGAATACCTGAGGCTAGACAGAGGTCCGTTGCGAAAGAAATAAAAACCATGTTGGAGTTAGACCTGATAGAGTAGTCCACACAGCACCTGGTCGAGCCCTATAGTGCTGGTCCCAAAGCCCCGATGGCACTATCAGGTTCTGTAACGATTTCAGGAAACTGAATAACCTGTCTAAGTTTGGCGCATACTCATTGCCGTGGGTTGACTAACTTGTGGGCAGGTTGAGAGGTGCCCGGTACATAACCCTAGACCTAACTAAGGGCTACTGCCAGATCCCCCTAACGCAGTCCGCAAAGGAAAAAATGGCCTTTTCTACCCCTAGGGGTCCTTCCAGTACAAGTGAATGCCATTTGGCTGGAATGGGGCCCCTGCATCCTTCCAGAGAATGATGGATAAAACCTTGAAGCCGCATCGCCCCTATGCAGCCGCCTATTTGGATGATGTGGTCATCCACAATTTAGATTGGGAATCGCATCTGCCCCGAGTACAAGCAGTCGTAGATTCTCTTAGGGTAGTAGGTTTAATAACCAGCCCAAAAAAGTGTGCCATAGGCCTTGAAGAGGCCAAATACCTTGGGAATGTTATTGGTCGGGGACTGATCAAGCCCCAGGCAATTCAAAAATGGCCCCAACTGGTGAATAAAAAACATGTTTGTGCCTTGCTGGGGATTACAGTGTATTACAGGCGGTTCATACCCGACTGCCACCATTGCCGTCCCTCTTACCATTATACCGAAGGGGAGAGGGTTGGGCATGGTTAAGTGGAATCCCAAAGCCGAGAAATCATTCCAGAAGTTAAAAAAGGCCCTTTGTGTATGACCAGTGCTCGTGACCCCGGACTTCACAAAGGTGTTTGTTATACAGACAGATGCCTCTGAGGTGGGACTAGGTGCTGTTCTGTCCCAGATAAGAGACGGTGAGGAGCACCCGGTTGTCTACTTAAGCAGGAAGCTTAACAGGCATGAGAAGAACTATGCCATTGTGGAGAAGGAGTGCCTGGCTATCAATTGGGCCTTAGAGGCGCTGAAGTACTACCTTTTAGGAAGGTTGTTTAGGCTATTCACCGACCATACCCCTTGAAGTGGATGTGTGACAACAGGGAGAACAATAGTCGGGTGACCAGGTGGTTCCTGGCCCTACAGCCATTTAAGTTCACAGTGGAGCACCAGGCAGGAAGGCTCCAGTACAATGCGAATGTCCTTTCTCGAGTCCACTGTATGGTTGGGACAGTTGTTCAGCCGCAGGGGCTTGAGCAGAGGGGGAGGATATGTGACAGTATGTGAAGCAAAGTGGTAGATGGACGCTACCTGTCACCTCGTATGCGTTCATGTGGACTGGATTACACAGAGTCCGCTCCGAATTTTACCAGCCACCGTGGCAGGGCTGGTTCTGCTCCGGAGTTCTCACTTGAGCACTGACCTAGAACTCGGAGGGGAAATCTGAGGGAGCTCTGTGTCTGTTTGGACTTTAAAAAAAACAAGGTTTGCATTTTGGCTTATGTTTTGTGGGTGTCGGGGGTTAGCCCCACACCGTATAGTGAGCAAACTGTACTGTTTAGTTTTGCGTCGGACGACAAGGACTTATTTTTATGTTTTGTTTGTTTTAACCTGCAAACCTATTTTCTAAATAAACCTGGCAAGCCGCCAGATTTGAAAGAAAGTTGCCTGTATGCTGACTATTTCTCTTTCATTCGTTGACGGACATAGCAGCTCCATCTTGACCTTAGGGTTATATTGTCACCTTCAGGAGTAGGACTAGGCAGAACAACAAATATTAAAAGAACATGCACAGCCCCACCCAGGGGCAGTCCTCACTGGTAATAACCCTTCACCCTGCAACAGATAGCTCAGTTTTTTCTGCCTAGTCTAGGAGTAAGGACCTGGCTCCCTGCTGGAACCTGTGGTTCCTTTTTTTATTGTTTTACCTTTTTTTCCTTTCTTCAGCATGTAGTCGGCAATCAAGTCCTAGGCTGGGTGACAGGCTGGATAATATAGATCCTGGTAGTCTCCCCAGCCCAGCCATCGAACGCGCGCAGACGTTCGCTCCACGCTGGGTTGGCCACGATAAGCCCCTGTCCGGATGGGACTGCCGGCGGGTTGAAAGTCCTGCGGGTACACATGATTGGACACCCTAGGTCTGAGTCACAGTGCTACCATGGCCAATACCCCCCCGCGGGTGGCGGATCTGTCTCAGGTGGGCTACCCGCAACCCGACGGGATGGGTAAGTAGCGCCCCCCCCATGCTGGGGTGCGGGTGGAGCAGGCGGATACCCCCTGGTGTGTTCGATCGGGTGGGTTTACCCCCTCCCCCCATCTGGGTTCCCTGGTCCGCCTCACCTGCTGCACTGTGGTTCCGCTGCCTGTGTCCAGTCCCCCCTGGGGTCCTCTTTCCCCTTGTGGCTGGGTGCAATGTGTTGTTTCTCTCCCCCATTCTCCCTCGTTCTCCCAGCCGCCGCCATTACTGTGGGGCCGGCTCCGGTCGCCATTTTGCGGTAGCCGCAATCCATGGCCATTTTGTTGTAGCCGCGGCGGCCATTTTGCGGTGGTCCGGCCGGCTATTATGGCCTGTTTGTGTGGTGCAATTGGCGGCCATTTTCTTGGAGATCACTACTGAGGAGGACGAGGGGCCTCCAGCTTGGGTAGGGGAGAGGCTTCTCTGGGAATGGGGCCTATTTCCTCATGGCACAGGGACACAGCAGCACGGCAGCAGCAAGACAGCAACAGGCACAGCTCTCCCTGATCGTGGGGGGAGCAGGTGGTGAGTCCTCCTAGGGGTTTCCTCTCCTTCCTGACTGGTTGCAGCTAGCTGAGGGTGGGGTGCCCTTTTCTCCCTGGTACTTAGTGCCTCTGTCCCAGGTGGGGTGAGACATGGAATCTGATGTGGGTGTCCCTTCACCTCTGGGGCTGCGGTTCCCCTTGACACTCTGTTGGCGGTCCTGGAGTCCTTCGTCTCCCGAGTAGAGATGGTCTTATTTCGATAAGTTTATTTACAGGGAATGGGAAAGGTCTCAGCGTTCATTACCCCCCCCCCCCCTCGTGTCGCGGTTGAATAAGGCGACCACGATTCCGGTGGAGGGCACGCCGTCCTTCAAAGATCCGGCTGATAGAAACGCTGTGGCGGTTACCCGTTCTATGTTCATTCTGGCAGGCTCTGCTCTTCGACCAGTGTTGGCCACTGTTTTGAAGCTACTGCTCCGCGAATTGAGCAACGAGCAGGCCCCTCTGGCCAGGGGCTCAAGTATGTATGTGATGCGGCTTTGGATACAGCCCCCTTGCTTTCCAAACGGTCTGTGTCATCCGTGGTTATCCCGCGTTTTTTCTGGCTTAAATGTTGGTCGGCGGACCAAACATCTTAAGAAGGCCCTGGTGGACTTACCCTTACAGGGCTGGTGAATCTTTGGAGCCACCCTGGATGAGATTATCAAGGACCTCACTGGTGGGAAGAGCACCTTCCTTCCAGAGACGAAGAGGGGCAAGGAGCCACGCCGCAGGCAGGGTCCCTCCTTTTCTGCCCATAAAAGTCGTTTTTCGTCAGCCCCGTTCGACGGACAAGGCCCCCAGCCCGCAAAAGCTCCCACAGGGGGACCCAAGCATCCTTGGCAGTGCAAGCGCGACAAGCCCAAGGACAAGTCCACAGCATTAAGGGTTGCCCCCACCTGTCTTTCGGATGGGGGTTGCCTTTGTTGGTTTGCAGACCGGTGGATTTCTCGAATATCCAACCGCTGGACACACAAATTCATTTTGTCAAGGTACAAAATAGTTTCATTCCCGCCCTCCGGACAGGTTCTTTGCCTCAAGTCTGCGTCTGCTCCCGGGCCGGCTGCAGGCCTTGCTAGGGGCGGTGCAGGACCTACTCTCCCAGGGCGTCATTGTTCAATTCCGGGTTCGAAAAGTATTCCGGGTTTTTATTCCAACCTGTTCGTGGTTCCAAAAAAGAATTGGGTCCGGCCGATCCTGGACTTCAAAGCCCTCAATTTTTTCATGCACGTAGGAAAGTTCAGAATGGAGTCCATCCCCTCTGTGGTGGCGGCGCTTCATCGGGATGATTTCTTGGCTTCCCTCAACATCAAGGACGTATACTTACATGTCCCCACATGTGTCCAGCACCAACGTTTCTTGCGATCGGGAAGGCCCACTACCAGTTTGTGGCCCTACCATTTGGCCTAGCATCTGCACCTTGGGTTTTTACCAAGCTACTGGCCCGGGTTTTGGCTCTGTTGAGGCAGAGGGACATCGCGGTGGTGGAGTACCTGGACGATCTCCTCTTTCGAGCGGAGTCGGCTTCAGCACTGAGGGGAAATGTGGTGATCACCTTGCAAACTCTGCAGGCGTTCGGCTGGGTACTAAATCTCCCTAAATCGGTGCTGAATCCTGTCCCACCGACTGGAATACTTGGGCAAAAGTTTTTCTTCCACCGACCAAGCTCCAGACACTTCAGTCAGCGGTTCGCTCACTACTATCCAAGAAGTGGTCGTCCCTCTGCTTTTGCATGCGGGTTCTGGGTCTCATGGTATCCAACTTGGAGGCGGTCCCTTACGCCCAGTGTTATACCCATGCTCTGCAGAGGGAGATCCTCTCGAAGTGGGACAAATCCCCAACGTCCCTGGATTGGATCATCCGTGTGGACCGTCAGACCAGAGCCTCGCTGCTATGGTGGCTCCTAGCTACGGCACTTCGACTCGGGTCGTTTCTCCCTCTTCACTGGACAGTGATCACGACAGACGCCAGCCTGACCGGCTGGGGGGGGTTCTGGGGTTGCTGTCGGCCCGGGGCCACCGGTCATCGGAGGAATCTCGCCTCCCAAGCAATGTCCTGGAGCTCCGTGCGATCAGACTTTGCCTCTCCCAGTGGACGGGGCGGTTACACGGGCGCCCTGTCAGGATCCAATCGGACAATGCCACGTCCGTGGCGTACGTAAATCATCAAGGAGGGATGAGAAGTTTGGCAGTGGAGACGGAAGTGTTCCACATCCTGCGGTGGGCCAAACTTATCGTGTTGGCGCTCTCCGCCGTTCACATTCTGATCGTAGAAAACTGGCAAGCAGACTACCTCAGCCGGCAGACGCTGGATCAGGGAGAGTGGTCTCTACACCCGGAGACCTTCCGACAGATTTGTCTGTGATGGGGCACCCAGATGTGGATCTGCCGGCGTCTCTCATCAATCGGAAGGTGCAGACTTTCGTGAGCAGGACGAGAGATCCTTTGGTGGACGCGGTGGATGCTCTGGTGGCGCCGTGGGCTCATTTATGCATTTCCCCCTCTCATGCGTCTGTTGCGCAGAATAGAGGCAGAGGGGATACCAGTCGTTCTCATCGCCCCAGACTGGCCGAGGCGTCCCTGGTACGCTGACGTGGTTCAGGTGGCAGTGGACACCTCCTGGCGACTTCTGCAACGCGAAGACCTGCTGTCCCAGGGGCCCATATTGCATCCTGCTTTACCCTCTCTGGCTTTAACGGCCTGGCTATTGAATGCCAGGTGCTGAGAGACAGGGGTGTATCGGCTTCAGTGATACCTACTATGCTTAAAGCGCGTAAGGCCACTTCCCGAAAGATATACTACCGCACCTGGAGGGCTTACATCTCCTAGTGCGAGGTTGGGAGGTGGAATCCCCGTTCCTTCTCAGTTGCTAGGCTTCTGTCGTTTCTGCATAGTGTGCTCGATCAGAAGTTGGTGTTGAGCATGCTCAAAGGTCAGATCTCTGCTCTGGCGATCTTTTTTCAGCGTCCATTGGCCACTCACTCCTTGATTCGTACCTTTGTCCAGGGGGTTCGGTATGTCGCTCCCCAGGTACATTCACCTTTGGTGCCATGGGACCTTAATCTGGTCCTTTCGGTGCTTCAGAAGCCGCCTTTTGAGAATATCGGGGAAATCCCGTTGCGTATGCTCTCGCCAAAGGTGTGGCCTTTTTGGTGGCCATCACGTCCGCTCGTCGGGTGTTGGAATTGGTGGCTTTGTCTTGTAGGTCTCCTTATTTGGTCCTACACAGGGATGAGGTGGTCCTGCGCCCGCCACCTTCCTTTCTTCCAAAGGTGGTGTTGTCTTTTCATATGAATGAGGGCATTGTCCTCCCTTCCTTGTGCCCGCGACCATCTCATCCTAAGGAGGTTGTCCTGCATTCGTTGGATGTTGTTTGGGCCCTTCGGGTGTACCTGGTGGTCACGGCCTCCTTTCGGAGGTCGGATTTGCTGTTTGTTGTGGTGGATGGTCCGCGCAAGGGCCTGTGATGCTGTGATGTGAGTCTATGCTGTTAGGGGTCTCGAACCCCCCTTTCCGGTCACGGCTCACTCTACCAGGGCGATTAGCACTTCCTGGGTCTTTCCAACATCAAGCGTCTGTTTCTCAGGTGTGCAAGGTGGCTACCTGGTCGTCTGTACACACTTTTTTTTTCAAAATTTTACAAAGTGGACGTTTTGGCATCTTGGGATGCAGCCTTTGACCGCAAAGTTTTGCAAGTGGCTGTCTGGGTTGTATCTCTGGTTCACCACAGGGGGTTCTGTTGGGTGGAGGTTTTTGTTTTTCTTTGTGAACTTGTTTCTTCTTACCCACCCTCGTTTGACACTGCTTTGCGACGTCCCTAAGGTCAAGATGGAGCTGCTCTGTCTGTCAATAAACGAAAGCGAAAACTGGATTTTTTTTTTCTACTTACCGTAAAATCCCTTTCTCTGAGTTCATTGACGGACACAGCACCCGTCTCTCCTGTTTGTATGTTTGTACTGCTTGTTCTGCTTGTTACGAACTGAGCTATCTGTTGCAGGATGGACTGCCCCTGGGTGGGGCTGTGCTTGCTCTTTTAATATTTGTCGTTCTGCCTAGCCCTATTCCTGAAGGTGGCGATATAACCCTAAGGTCAAGATGGAGCTGCTGTTGTCCGTCAATGAACTCAGAGAAAGGGATTTTACGGTAAGTAGAAAAAAAATCCAGTTTTTCCTTAGGAAAGATGATTCCCACAAACTAATCCCCCACATAATGTATAAAACTACATATATATATATATATATATATATATATATATATATATATATATATATACATATATATATATGTAGTTTTATACATTATGTGGGGGATTAGTTTGTGGGAATCATCTTTCCTAAGGAAAAACTGGATTTTTTTTCTTTTTGCCATAAAAAATATATAGGGGGGGAATGGAAAACTCACCAAACCGAGGTGGAAAATACAAAAAGGAGAAAAAGGGACATGCAAGAGGGGGAGGTGTAGTTCATTCATAATAGTGGGAAACATCCCACTCAAAATTAAACTCGGCACCCCAGTGTGTAAATGGAAAATCCAAAACACCTCCCTCCTGCATAATAACTTAAACAAATGACCACCCATTGCCAGGAGTTTGACTGTTTCCACAACCTGAACTGACACCGGGTCGGTATTCCCACCATGATGTCTGTTGTAATGTCTTGCTACATTGGTGGATTTCTCCAACCTGATGTCATTGACCTAAATAACAAACCTGGTATTGCAATTGAAGAAATGTTTTAAACGAATTGTTTTATTATTAGTGCTGGACGTGACCAACCCCCCAATATATGGGGACAGCATGGGCAGTCTTTATTTATAGTTTCCCTTAAAATGCAAACAGGTAGTGCTCTGTCTATTCCAGAGCAGCAAAAAGTATATATTCTCCTGCTCTGCGTTGGGCCTGGTTGTGGGGTTAAATTTTCACTGTGCTACTGTGCTGTCTTTAGGAGAATAATGCCCGTCTCACTGCTTCCCACAGACTGGGGGGTCCGAAATACTAGAACATAAAAATACACACTGGGTGCGTGGCCTAGTGCATTATCCTCTATAAAATGTATTAATTAAAAACAGTGGGTAACATACTCACAAGCACAGGCTTGAATACAGGCATATCAAAATGACCACCATCGTAAGGCTGTCTTGATGGTTACAGCTGACGCGTTTCGAGGAGTACCTCTTCCTCAGAGCCATTTTATGTTCCAGTGCTCTGTCTATGGCTGTAATAGAAAAAAAAATTGGAGATAGGGGCCTACTGGGTATAACATTTATGCCATCTTGTATAATTTCTGACAATACGCTGTCCTCGTATAAGAATGGCAAATATCTTTTCACAATATTCCCTACTTGTTGGAATTCTTGACTATATTGAGTGACCACAGCTGGTTTGTAGTTGGATCTAGATCAGGATTTAGTGAGGAGCTCATATCTATCTTTCGTGTTAGCGAGATTGCAAGCATGTTCTAAAGCCCATTCTGGATAATCTCTCTGCCTAAATCTGTCATATATCTAGGAAGCCTCTCAAAATCAGTCTTCACTAAAAATCCTCCGTATACGGGCAAACTGTCCAACCAGTATACCCCTGATGACATGTTTGGGGTTACTGGACTGAGCTGATAAAAGGTTGTTACCAGCCAAAGGTTTCCTATACAAACAATGTGTAATAATGTAATAACTCGATCCTCCAAACCTACCAACAAGACATCTAAGAAAGGAATTTCCGGTCTGTCCAAATGCCCCATAAAAGATAGATTGCAAGTATTTGAATTAAGATAGGTCAGAAAGAAATCAAGATGCCCCATCCTCCTGTCACAGATGAACAGTAGATCATCTATGTACGGACGGAAGACCTTGATGTATGGTCAAGGGATTGGAATCTCCAAAGATGTGGGACCGCTCCCATCAACCCATGAACAGGTTGGTGAGTAAGGGCAAATTACACACATTACATTAACTTACTCAGTAATGCTTGAAGAAGAGCAGAAAATGTGACAAATAAACTTTATTTCTCTGTGCTCGACAAATGTTTGTGCGTTTTTTTTGTGCAACACCTAAACTACATACAATACATGTATTTACTTTTATATGCAGGCAACAGTCTTTAATTGCAATAAGCCTAGAGACGGGGACAAGGATGACTGCTTCTACTTTAGGTAAGTAAAGCATGTTCTAGTGCAGTAATGCAGCAAATGTTCAGGATGGATAAGTCAAAATGATTTGTTTGGTTGGGTTGCTTGGTTTGCTGAAAGCCTGGAAAAAGGTACATTAATGAATGTTTTCAGGTAACAGTGAAGCAGGTTGGTGTTTATCTGCAGTCTTTGTACTGCATTTGCTCAGAATAATGGCTCTAGATTTACTGAGAAATACGGATAACCATGAAGCAAAGATGGGGTTCCCTGCAGGTTTGGGACTGTATTGCTACAAGTTAAGTTAGTGATTAGTACAAAATGTTGGCCCTCTTGCCTCTTACGAATGTATTTGCAAATTTGTGCAACCAAAACCCTCTGTTTTAATACAAACTGTTAGACAGGGCCAATTTGATTGTTTTGCAGTCTGGCTGGGAAATATTTTTTTTGCAATGTGTATTGCCCTTCCATGTGCACTTTGCTACAAAGACTAGTTATAGGTTGGGGTAGTTGCCCTTTTTTTTGTACTGTTGCTTCTAAGGCCCAATACACACTATTGCAGTGATCAGCGTTTTTCCGAACTGTGTTGCTGACCTTTTTTTTTCTTGACTGTCTAAAAATATTTCCTTTTTCTCTTGCACCAGACTTTTCTTATTCCATAGTTGCCAAGATCATTCCGCCAGTCTGCATTGTTCAACCTTGCAAGGAGAAGAGTGTTAGAAGAAAGCGGCTTCTCCCAAACATTCATATAAAAAATCACTCACTGCTATTCATTGACCCCTTTCTTTTCTGCAGCTCTAAAAATGGGTGGTGTTAGGGATGAAATAGGCAGCAGATTCCTAAGCAGTCCATAGATGATTCTTTTTTTTTTTTTTTTTCATTCAACCAGCAGATTTAACGGAAAAAGAAAACAACTTGATTTCCCCATCCACACATTTTCCCTCCAGGCTCACCTGCCCTCTGCCTATCCTTTGTTAAGCATATTCTTCTTCTATAGAGGCTCTCAAAATTTAGAGTTAGGACTGCAAATACTACTGGTGTGCCGTGAAGTGGCTTTGCAAGCTTACGCATGTATTTGCAAATGTGTGCAAACGAAACCCCTGTTTTTAATGCATACTGGTACTCCGGATAATTTGGTTGGTTGCAGGCTGGTCGGTAAGTTGAGCTGGGAATTTTCTTTGCTTTTGTTTGACATGCGTCACACTTCCAAGTGTTCCTTGCTGCAAAGGTCAGTAATAGGTGGGGGCACTGCTGTACTGTTGGATGAAGGAACCTCCCTGCTGAGATATTGTAATGTGATAGTGAGGAGACTTCTCCTGATTGAGTGGCATAAATCTGTCAGGTCGGTTGTTCAGAAGTCAGTAGATCGACTTTTGTACGACCACCCTGCTTCTACATCAGTGGAGGCTGGTGGGCTCGATAGTTCGGGGGGGGGGGCCCCAGCAAGCTATCAAAATAGTAGTGCCAACTCTACCTCCTTCTCACTTCTAAAGAAAGTTGATCCACTCTAGTGTGTATTTCAATCCAGACTACTAAGTGTAATTTCTATCTGTTGCTTCTTTCCTCATTTATCTGCATGAATCACGTCTGACATGTTTTCCTGACACCAAGAGAAAAAAGGTGACAGAAGGGAGCTACTGCTGATTGACAACCTCGGCCCTGTTCTTGTGTGCTGTGTGAAAGGGAATGTGTCCCTTACCTCCAATCAGCTGTCAGAGCTCTCCTCACTGAGCTCTGTAGAATGTAATTTCAGCTCTCCGCCCCCTTTTGTGACAGCTTAGACCAACTCTATAAATTCTGGACTGTAAAAAAGAGAAGACTGCAGATAAACAGATACAACCTACGTAGGTTGTTTAATCTCTGTGAATCACTTCACTGGGTATATAGAAGAATTTACTACCACTTTAAGCCCAGGATCACACTGTTGCGATGCGGGAACCAGCGCGATTACAGCACCGGTTCCCGCATCGCATCTTCCCCGCAGGCAGTTCATACTTCCCTCTGCAAACCACTGCGGGTGTCAATACAATGTTAATTACACCCCCAGATCGGTTCACAGATTACAGTGCGAACTGTGGATTTTTACAGGAATCAGATCGCATGGGTGAGAACACATGTGCAGCATCATGGCAGTTGCAGATTAAACAGTGGCTAAGATGTCAGCTTCCTTAGCTGAAAACAATAGAGTATACAACCACTTTAAGGGCTGGCGGATCGAATTGAATGAAAACAGACAGGCAAATCCATTTTCATCCGATCCCCATAGAGGAGAGCGGGGGCTCTGAAAGGCCCGTCCCTGTGCAGTGAGCAGACACGGACCTGTCATCCGCCGGCTCAGCAGGGATCAACATATTGATCCCTACTGAGCAGTGGAGTCCATCAAAACAGACTGCACAGTGTGAAAGGGCCCTCAAGTGCTGGACCTCTGCAAACATTGTTGCAAACCCTCACAGGGTCAACACTCCAAAGTTGCATACAGTACCTTAGCTTTGCAGCATGCATTGTAGGTTTTTTAACTATATATCTTTACTATGATATTGCGTTCTAATATGATTTTTATTTCATTATTGTTCATGATTATAGGGACAAAATGATACCGGAGCGTGTTGAAAAGTATTGCATCCAGTTTATGTATATGACTGACAAATCTAATGTACTATACAGTGAACAGGTCTGTAACCTTTTTTTAATCTATTTTTTATATTTTAGTATAGATTGTTTTACTTCAGTGTCATTTATGTAACAAACACTTTTTTATGGTTTTTAAAGTTCCTAATAGATGTTCTACCAAACACACCTGTGAAGTTGGTGCCACAGCCTCAGCCCGCTACACCTACAGTATCCAATGTAAAGGCAAAGGAGGGCCGCACTCTGATCAAGAATTTGCGGCTTAAAACTGTGGTAATTTGTTTTATAATAATTTCTGTATTGTAATGGCCATACACATAGCAATATAGCAATACGTTCAGTTTAATATTTATTTTGCTAACAAATTTTATCCTTCAAAAATTGATTGTGCTAATTGGCTCAATCAGTTAATGGTTGTTTTCATCAGAGCAAAGTCATCACTCCTGGCAAAGAATCCCATCAAATTCAACTAAATAATTATTTTTGTTGTGTTGAACAGTAGCTTCAATGAGGTCAATTCATGGTTACTTAGTTAAGTTGAGAAAGACATAAGTCCATCTGGTTCAATCAATTAAAATAAAAAGGAAAACCCTCTATATTTTAACCACTTGCTTACTAGGCACTTAAACCCCCTCCTGCCCAGACCCATTTTGGTGGTATTTAATCACTGCTGGGTTTTTTATTTTTTGCTAAAAACAAAAAAAGACCGAAAATAAAAAAAAAAACTTTCATTTTTTTTAATATACATTTTGTAAACCGGTAATTTTTTTCCTTCACTGATGTGCGCTGATAAGGCTGCACTGATGGGCACTTATAGGCTGCACTGATGGGCACTTATAGGCTGCACTGATGGGCACTTATAGGCTGCACTGATGGGCACTTATAGGCTGCACTGATGGGCACTTATAGGCTGCACTGATAGGCTACACTGATGGGCACTGATAAGGCGGCACTAATGGCCACTGATAGGTGGCACTAATAAGCACTGATGAGGCGGCACTGATGGGTGGCACTGATGTGCATCACTGAAAGGCACTGATGAGCGGCACTGATGGGCACTAATGGAAGTCACTGATGGGTGGCACTGGTGGGCACTGATAGGTGATGCGGATAGGCAGCACTGATCGCTGGCACTGATGATGCGGCACTGATTGGCATTGATTGGTAACACTGGTGGGCAAAGGTAGGTGGCACTGTGGGCACTGGTAGCGGGCACTGGTTGGTAATGATAGGTGGCACTGGCAGAGGGCACTGGTGTGCACAGATGAGCCATCCGCTGCTCTCTGTGAGAGGGACCAATGTCCCTCAGACAGAAGCCGGTGATCGTCATCTTTTGGGAAAAAAAATACTGATCACCGATCTTCTGTTTACATGACGTAATCAGCTGTCATTGTCTGACAGCTGATCACGTGGTAAGGGGGCAGGACCGCCCCCTTACACCGATCTGTGATTAGCCGAGTCTCATGGACTCGGCGATCACAGAGCGTGTGCTGCACACGACCCGCAGGGGGCGAGCAGCCGCTCGTGCGCGGGAGGACGTCCATGGACGTCCGTCCGGCAATTCAGGTCCACTCTGTAGCCGTCTTTCGGCTATAGCGTGGACGTCTAAAGGTTAAAAGTACTGTGCAGATGTTTTAGGCAGGTGTGAAGAAATGCTGTAAAGTAAGAATTCTTTCAAAAATATATATTTTAATTGTTTATTTTTAATTGAGTTACAGAACGCAAAGTGGGCGAACAGAAAAAAAATCTAAATCAAATCAGTATATGGTGTGACTACCCTTTAACTTCAAACCACAAACAAAGTTTTTTAAGGATCTCAGCTAGTAGGTTGTTCCATCTTGGAGAACTAGCATAAAATCTTTTTTGGATTCAGGTTGCCTCAAACCCCTCTGTCTTTTCATGTAATCACAGACAGACTTGATGATGTTGAGATCAGGGCTCTGTGGGGGCCAAACCATCACTTCCAAGACTCCTTTTTCTTTATGCTGAAGATGATTCTTAAACACTTGCCGACCGCGCGCTGCCTATTTATGCCGTCAGCGCAGCTCTATTCCGCGAATCACCATAAATAGGCAGCGATTTACGGACTGGCAGCTAGGGGGCGCGAGGGCAGCGTGGCTTGTGCCCGCCGCACTGCTGAGGAGTGTGCCCGCGGCTCGGGCGGACCCAATGTCCGCCGGCGAGCCGCAATGTGCTGCCAGAGGGAAAGAACGGGGAACCACCGATGTAAACACAGCGGTTCACCGTTCTGTCAGTGGGGACATAAGAGATCTACTGAGATCTACTGAGATTTACAAAGAGTGGACTGCAGCTGAAGTCAGTGCTTCAAGAACCACTACGCACAGACGTATGCAAGACATGGGTTTCAGCTGTCGGATTCCTTGTGTCAAGCCACTCTTGAACAACAGACAGCATCAGAAGCGTCTCGCCTTTTCTAAAGACAAAAAGGACTGGACTGCTGCTGAGTGGTCCAAAGTTATGTTCTCTGATGAAAGTAAATTTTGCATTTCCTTTGGAAATCAGGGTCCCAGAGTCTGGAGGAAGAGAGGAGAGGCATACAATCCACGTTGTTTGAGGTCCAGTGTAAAGTTTCCACAGTCAGTGATGGTTTGTGGTGCCATGTCATCTGCTGGTGCTGGTCTACTGTGTTTTCTGAGGTCCAAGGTCAACGCAGCTGTATACCAGGAAGTTTTAGAGCACTTCATGCTTCCTGCTGTTGACCAACTTTATGGAGATGCAGATTGCATTTTCCAACAGGACTTGGCACCTGCACACAGTGACAAAGCTACCAGTACCTGGTTTAAGGACCGTGGTATCCCTGTTCTTAATTGGCCCGCAAACTCGCCTGACCTTAACCCCATAGAAAATCTATGGGGTATTGTGAAGAGGAAGATGCGATATGCCAGACCCAACAATGCAGAAGAGCTGAAGGCCACTATCAGAGCAACCTGGGCTCTCATAACACCCGAGTGGTGCCACAGACCGATCGACTCCATGCCACGCCGCATTGCTGCAGTAATTCAGGCAAAAGGAGCCCCAACGAAGTATTGAGTGCTGTACATGCTCATACTTTTCATGTTCATAGTTTTCAGTTGGCTAAGATTTCTAAAAATCCTTTCTTTGTATTGGTCTTAAGTAATCTCATTTTCTTAGATACTGAATTTGGGATTTTCATTAGTCGTCAGTTATAATCATCGAAATTAAAAGAAATAAGCATTTGAAATATATCAGTCTGTGTGTAATGAATGAATATAATATACAAGTTGCACTTTTTGAATGGAATTAGTGACATAAATCAACTTTTTGATGATATTCTAATTATATGACCAGCACCTATATATTTCTGAAAACATTCTTCATTTACAACATTTTTTCACATCTGAATAAAACTTTTGCACAGGACTGTACATGGTCCTATACTTACAATTGAACCAGAAGAAGGCAAAAAACCCCTACAAAGCACAGTCCAGTTTGCTCCAGTAGAGAAAAAATTAGATTTTGCCATAATGCCCCCCGAAGGCAATCAGATATTCCCTGGATTAGCAATCTCTGGTGTTATTACCTATAAATGATAATATCAATTTATATTTTGTCTATTTTAGGAGTGCATCCATCTTTTTTTTTTTTAGAACTATCTACTGAGCTGGCCAGAATAAGTTCTTGTGGGAGTTTATTCCACGTTTTCACAGTTCTTACTGTGAAGAAACCTTTTCTGTTATGGAGGCTTAATCTCTTATCTTAATCGTAGCATACAGGATACAGGCTTGATATTCATAGACAAAAAACAAGGTCACTGTCCCCCACCTATAACTGGCCACTACAGCAAGGAGCTATGGAAAGGCAGATACAGACAAAAAACAAAAAAAATTCCAAGCTCAACTTACCGACCAGTCTGCCACCAAGCCATATTCACCTGTCTAACAGTTCAGCGTTTAAAAGACAGGGGATTGGTTACACACATTTGCAAGTGTATGCGTAAGCTGCAGGCCCCGACAAGGCTCCCTGTATACTGCAGACCTAACTCTGTATAAGAGGCTTCACAGTGGAAGCACATACAATTAAATGGATAGATGAAGGACAGGTGACTGGAGGAGCCCAACCCTCCTTAAAGGTACATGACCAGACACCCGGCCGTTGCCCCATGGCGGCTGCAGTGCTGGTGTGGCACCAAAAGTGGTTACAACACAAAAAACAAGGTCACTGTCCCCCACCTATAAATGGCCACTACAGCAAGGAGCTATGGAAAGGCAGATACAGACAAAAAACAAAAAAAATTCCAAGCTCAACTTACCGACCAGTCTGCCACCAAGCCAAATTCACCTGTCTAACAGTTCAGCGTTTAAAAGACAGGGGATTGGTTACACACATTTGCAAGTGTATGCGTAAGCTGCAGGCCCCGACAAGGCTCCCTGTATACTGCAGACCAAACTCTGTATAAGAGGCTTCACAGTGGAAGCATGTACAATTAAATGGATAGATGGACAGGTGACACACTGATAGCAACACCGCAGGAGAAATGCTAGCACAGGCTTCCAGTATCCGTAGTTTCAGGTGCTGCACATCTCGTATCTTCACAGCATAGACAATTGCCTTCAGATGACCCCAAAGATAAAAGTCTAAGGGGGTCAGATCGGGAGACCTTGGGGGCCATTCAACTGGCCCACGATGACCAATCCACTTTCCAGGAAACTGTTCATCTAGGAATGCTCGGACCTGACACCCATAATGTGGTGGTGCACCATCTTGCTGGAACTATGATGTCGGTGATAGGGAATTGCTGGCCATCAAGTCGGCTTTGGAGCAATGGCGGTACCTCCTGGAAGGAGCAGCTCATCCGGTATTTTTTTTACTGACCATAAAAGCCATAAAAAAAAACCCATATGCTGTGAAGATACGAGATGTGCAGCACCTGAAACTACGGATACTGGAAGCCTGTGCTAGCATTTCTCCTGCAGTGTATGAAGAGTGGGAGAAGAGGGTTGCATTGACAATCCAACACAATGGGCAGCACATTGAACACACTTTATACGTGGTCAGAAACTTGTAAATAACTCATGAAAGAATAAAGTTATGTTAAAACCAAGCACACCATTGTTTTTCTTGTGAAATTCCCAATAAGTTTGATGTGTCACATGAACCTCTTCCTATTGAAAAAACAACAGTTGGATCCAAAATGGCAGACTTCAAAATGGCCACCATGGTCACCACCCATCTTGAAAAGTCCCCCCCCCCCTCACATATACTAATGTGCCACAAACAGGAAGTTAATATCACCAACCATTCCCATTTTATTAACCACTTCAGCCCCGGAAGGATTTCCAGCTTTACGACCGGAGCCCTTTTTGCGATTCGGCACTGCGTCGCTTTAACTGAAAATTGCGCGGTCGTGCGACATTGTACCCAAACGAAATTTGCGTCCTTTTTTTCCCACAAATAGAGCTTTCTTTTGGTGGTATTTGATCACCTCTGCGTCATTTCTGATCGCCGCTATAAACAAAAGAAGAGCGACAATTTTGCAAAAAAACCCAAATTTCTTACTTTTTGCTAGAATACAAATCCAAAAAAAAATATAAAAAAACATTTTTTTTCACCGTTTTTGGCCGATTTATATTCTTCCTCATATTTGCGATAAAAAAAATCGCAATCGGCGTTTATTGATTGGTTTGCGCAAAAGTGGTCGCGTTTACGGATGGTGAGAATTCATTTCTGGGGTTTTTATTTTTTTTTTACTAA
>BLSH010464798.1:2243257-2260850 GCA_018402905.1 Glandirana rugosa
CAAAGGACCATATTTACTTTTTACGTATGGTAAGTCCTATGTGCATTTGTCATATTTTCATTACCTCCATAACCTAGAGTAAGAACGACACCCTACCTGGTATCGGGACCTGGACATATCGTGGGATACCGATTGATTTGTACGACGTGGTTCACGACTCGCGGGTTCGTCCTAGATCATCGATTTCGTTGTTGTGTCCTGTAGGAGCACCACACTCAAGACCCATACCGAGAGTTACAAAATAGTCCCAACGTGACGAAAATAACAACATAATGTTCTGTCACTTCACAACTGACTTCTCAACTAACTTCTTAGCCGCCGTCGTATGACGGCGTTTTGCGATAACGAACCACTTTGTCGCCGTCAGATGCCGATCGGCGGTCGGCAAGTGGTTAAGGTGTATCCATATAAATGGCCCACCCTGTAGTTTACTTTATTTTTGATTCTTCAATCAACTCTTCAGTCAACACTTCACTGTCTTGTAATACAACAATAAAAGCAGTGCAACCCTGATAAAACATTGAGAGCCATACCCAGAACTCACACCACGAGGATGTCCTGTGTTGTTGCTTTAGCTACTAGATCCTGCTTGGGCGCTCAGCACTTGGTGCAGCATGTTTAGTTAGCCATAGGGTGCTATACAGGTCCAGGGCTATGGTCCATCCCACAGCAAGAATGAGATCCAATACCTCCATTACTTTTATACTGTTTACGTGTATCCTGAATGGTATGCATTTTTCATTTATACCAGGAAACTGGAAATGTATTTGAAACACATTCACCTATACAATATTAAACTTTTCAAATGTGGGTCTAAGTTCCACCAATCAGAGCTTAGTCTCAAATGGATGACTATGTATTGCATATCAAACAACAGGTTACACAGTTCACTGCCACGTCCATCTAGAACTTTTTATATAGTACTACGGTTCTAATCACCCTTCTGCCACAAGTACTTCGCTACAGGACAGTCAACATACGGGTTGCTGCATACTCCTTTACAAGCACACTTGCCTCAGTTCTGCACCCTATTCTGCAAATCTCTCACAGGGAAATACATTCTGCTGATGGCCTGCAGAACACTCAAACCACTCAGAATGAGATCCCATCCCTTTCAGTATAATATTTATTGATCGTACATCACGGGACACAGAGTGTTAATTCATTACTGCTGGGTTATATGCTATCTTCAGGTGAATGGACACTGGCAGCCAATAGACAGGAAGTTCCCCCTATATAACCCCTCCCACTCCGTCATTACCTACGTTTTTTCGCCAGTGTCTGAAGGTGATGGTCGTGGCTGTGAGAGCTCTTCAAAAACTCTTAACATCCCAGAAAGTGGATGTTTTATCGGATCCATTCAAACGGCAGTAAGCTAAAAGGATGGTACGAGGTTTTGCCTGTAATGTGTTAAGTCACTGGACCCTTAGTTTGTTGGAAAATCCTGGTCTATCTGCCCAAGGAAGATTACATATGGGTGCTATACAGGTCCAAGGGAGTGGCCCGCAATTTAAAAGGGAGCCGGTCCTTGAAGGTCCTGAGCGACAAGGCCCGCCGTGATGGGTGAAAGCTGGCTCCTAAGATTAGGAAGCCTGTGGCGGGAGAAGGGAAGTGCTTTCCCATCTCTTAAAAAAAAAAAAAAAAAAAGATTAAAAAGAAATTCCTGGCTTTTGACTGCAGTACAAGTGCTGCAGACACTAGAGGGTGCTGTTCTGCAGGACTCAGCTTACTTTAAAAAAAAAAAAGTGTCTCTTTAAAAGCAGGAAGTGGAAGCCTTTAAAAAGGCTGGTAGCGCGTCGCCCCACTTCTGGCTGCAAAGGGACACAGCGCTGGAGTCCTGATGGCACGTGAGTCTGAAGGGGTCTTGGCATGGCGGCGGCAGGTAAAGTAAGCCAGGGAGAGACCGTATTAATAGGTTGGTCTGTTCACAGAGCTCTTCTTTAGGGGAAAGTGTCCTTTTTTCTGGGTTTTACAAATGTCTTCCAGAAAGAAGGAGAGGGGGATGGCATTTAAGGAAGCCAGTGCACCACCACCTGCGGTAGAGAAGCCTTAGTTTACTGCCTATATTGCCTCCCCTGAAAGACCTGGAGCAACTGGCCTATTGTGCCTTTCGCTGTGCAGGCATTGTGGCTACCTCTAATGCATCTGATCCAGCCTATGTCACTAAGGGATTTGGCTGCAGCTTTAGGGAGTCTCGAGCAAAATAGCCAGTATGATTGCGGCTATGCCTCAAGGTAAGAAGAGGGAGAGGTCCTCTTCTTCGGGCTCTGGCCTAGGGGGAACCTAGCTGAGCATGGAGACACCCGTCCCCATGGAGGTACCCCTGACATGGGCCCGATTGGGTTGTTAATGCGGATGACCGCAGGGGTGACCCCGATGAAGGTCAGACTGACGATTCTTCTTCCAAGGATTCAGATTCAGAGGAACCATTTTCAGCCTCTAGGTCAGAGAAGCTGTTGGTGCAGGTCTTGATTGAGCTTGTAAGGTCCAGCTTTAAGTTACCCCCTGTTGAGGTGTCTGAAGCCTCATGCTGCTCTGGTATCGTTGTGGCCTAAGCAAACGTCCCTGGCATTTCCAGTCCACCCCTGCAAGAGATGTATGCAGACAGGGATCACCCCGGATCGGGTGTTCATGCCTCCTAAAAGGTTCTCTCAATTGTACCCAATGGAGGAAAAATTCAAAAAGAAATGGAGCATGCCTTTGGTAGATGCAGCATTTCTCTTACGTTCATTGACAGATGCAGCCTCCATACTTGACAAGTGGGGTTTATGCACATCCTGCTAGGAGTAGACTAGGCAGAACGAAGTCAAGAAAAAAAAGCAAGCTGACCCCTCCCAGGGGGCCGTCCTCACTCAGCATATAACCCCCCAGCTCTGCATAGCATATCAGTTTTTTATGCCTAGTGCAAGGAGTTAGACCTGGTTCCCTTATGGGATCTGCGGTTCCCCATTTTCTTCTTTTTTGATTTTCTGAAGCTATCTGATGAAGACTGCCATCAAGCAGCCGGCTGGGGCATAGAGGATACCTCGAATCCTGCAATTTCCCCAGCACGGCCGACGGATGCGAGCCACCCTTAGCTTTAGCGGGGTCCGCCGCATCGTACCCGTTCCGTGCGGGGGGCTGGTGGGTGAACCCCACTTGCGTCCGAGTGACCGGGCTGTGCTCGCGTGCAGGGGCACTTGGCCTGCAGCATCCCTCCCCATCTGGGGGGAGGACGGTCTGCTACCGGGTGGCTACCCGCTACGCCTGTCGGGATTGGTGAGTGACACCCCCCCTCCCGGGGTGCGGGGGGGGGCCGACTAGCGGTGGCAACTTACGGTGGAGGGTACAGGGGTCCAGGTGTCCCTTTTCCTGTCCTCACCCCCCACCCCCCGCGCTGTTAACATCTACATGCGACGTTTTGCCGCCATTTTGCGGTGTATTACCACCATTTTACCGTAGCCGCGGCCATTTTAACAGTGCTTTGGCCTCTTGTGACTGCTCGGGGTGAGCCTTCCTAATAGAAAACGTGTGTGTCTGCGCCGTTTTCTCTCTCTCTCTTCCAGATCAGCAGTGCAAGCACAGCGGCAGTCGCAGCAGCTCGGCAGGGGCGGACAGCACTCCTACAGTGGCTATAGCATTACAAGGGCACAAAGGAACAGCAAGTACTAGCTGACCTTTCCCTGGGGTGTCGGGGGCGGCAGTGCAGAGTCCTCCTGGGCATTACCCGGTCGCTCTGTGGGGCAGTTGGTGGGGCTACATTGTGGGGGTGTCATGGCCTGCAGGCCTCATAAGTGTTCCAGTGGTACAATGGCGGCTGAACCTGCGGGTTCTTCTCCGGAGGGGTCCACAGAAGCGCAAGCTGTGCTGGGACCTCTGGTTCTCCTGGATCAATTAACATCCATTTCGGGAGAGGTTTTTCGCCCGGGGGTACCGAGCCGTGCCAAGGGGGTGACGAAAAAGTGTCCACCCCCCCCTCCTTCAGGGGAGGAATCTGAACCGGAAGGGGGCTCTGTGGTCACAGAGACCCCCGTGGAGCTCTCAGATGGTGAACTGGAGCCCTCGGACGGTGAGGAGGACCAGGGGGCCTCAGTGGCACGCGAAAGGGTGTTGGTGGGCTCCCTGGTCACCGCCATCCGTGAATCGCTGGGGAGTCGCAAGAGACTGCCTACATTTGTGGGTCTTTTAAGCCGGCGCGGACCCCTAAGGTGTTCCCTTATGTCCAATTTTTTGATCAGTTTGTGTATAAGGAATGGCAGCGTCCGCATAATTCCTTTTAACTGCCCAAACGTTTCTCTGTACGCTATCCCTTTGAGGACAGCCTTTTGCAGAAATGGGCATCCCCCGCGGTGGACCCTCCGGTGGCTCGCCTGAATAAGGCGACGACCATCCCTATGGAAGGGTCGCCATCTTTTAAGGATCCGGCCGATAGACGGACGGAGGTGGCGTCCAAGGCATTATTGGTGGCGGGGGCGGCCATGAGGCCGGCTCTGGCGTCGGCCATGGTGGCGCAGTCACTCACAGAATGTGCGACGGAGTTGCACAATTTGGACTGCAGGTGCTCCCCTGAAGCATTGCAGCGGGCAGACCGTCTGGTGCAGGGTCTTCGTTATCTGTGTGACGCAGCTTTGGACCTGCTTCCCATGCTGTCGAAGATGTCTGTTTTTGCAGTCATTATCAGACGGTTGCTGTGGTTGCGGTGTTGGTCGGGTGACCACGCGTCCAAAAAAGGCCTCACGAACCTCCCTTTTCAGGGTGGTCGTCTTTTCAGGGCGCAACTGAATTAAATCATTAAGGATTTCACCGCGGGGAAGAGTACCTTGCTTCCAGAACCCAAACGGCGGGACCAAACTGCCATAAGCAGGGAACTTCATCCTCGGGCCGGAAGCGTTTTTTTTCGTGCGCCCGGTTCAGCAGGCAGGGGCTCACGGCCCGGCAAGTATGCCACGGGGTCCGGTAAGTGGCCCTGGCAGCGTAAGCCCGAAAAAACCGAGGAAAAGTCCTCCACATGATGGGTTGCCCCCGCCGGCTTCTGGGGTTAACAGACCGGTGGACCGCCGGCATCTCTGACTGATGGGTACGGGAAGTGGTGTCCTCCAGGTACAGGATAGAGTTCAGTACTCTACCCCCAGACAGGTTCTTTCCATCAAACTTGAGGCTAACTCGGGAAACTCTACTAGGGACGTTATCCGAACAGGGGGTGATTGTGCCGGTCCCTCAGTTGGAAAGGTTCCGCGGCTTCTATTCAAACCTCTTTGTGGTGCCCAAAAAAGGTGGGGTCAGGCCGGTTCTGGACCTAAAAGCACTTAATCACTTTGTGAGAGTGCGAAAATTCAGGATGGAATCAGTCCGCTCGGTCGTGGCCGCCCTTCACCAAGGGAGCTTCATGGCGTCTCTGGACATCAGGGACGCTTATCTTCATGTTCCCTTTTGTCTCCGGCATCAGCGCTTCCTGCGCTTTGTGGTAGGGGACCTACATTACCAATTTGTGGCACTTCCCTTCGGTCTAGCCTCTGCTCCTCGGGTCTTCACCAAGCTGTTGGCTCCGGTGCTGGCTCTATTGAGGCAGAGAGGCATTGCTGTGGTAGCATACCTCGACGATCTGCTCCTGCGAGCGGAGTCAGCTTTGGCTCTGGAGGACAATGTTGCTATCACCATGATCTCGATGAGAGACTTCGGCTGGCTGATCAACCAGCAGAAGTCAGCATTGGCCCCGTCTTATCGACTGGAATATCTGGGCCTAATATTGGACACGGGGCAGGCAAAGGTGTTCCTACCTCCGGCCAAGTTACTGATGCTACAAGCAGCAGTGCAAACCCTGCTGTCACGTCGGTGGTCCTCCTTACGGTTCTGTATGAGGGTGTTTGGGGCTCATGGTCTCGGCTTTCGAGGCGATACCGTACGCCCAGAGTCACACTCGGCTCCTACAGCAAGCGATCCTGAAACGATGGGACAAGTCTCCGTTGTCCCTGGATCAGCTGATCAAATTGGATCATCAGACCAGGGGCCCCGGCATTGACTTTGGGAAAGTCGCTTCTTCCCCAAAATTGGTCGATAGTCACGACGGACGCTAGCCTATCTGGCTGGGGAGGAGTCCTGGGGCAGTTGTCTGCTCAGGGCCGTCCGATAAATGTGCTGGAGTTGAGGGCGATCAGGCTCTGTCTCTCCCACTGGTCGGCAAGGCTGCGCGGCCTCCCAGTTCGGGTTCAGTCGGACAACGCCACAGCTGTGGCGTACGTGAACCATCAGGGCGGAACAAGGAGCTTGGCAGCAGCTGCGGAAGCAGCCCACGTTCTGAGGTGGGCAGAACTTCATGTGCCGGCAATCTCTATCTACATCCCGCGCATAGAAAACTGGCAGGCGGACTTTCTCAGTTGCCAGACACTGGATCAGGGGGAATGGTCTCTGCATCCAGAAGTGTTCCACCAGATTTGGAAATGGTGGGGCACGCCAGACGTGGACCTAATGGCGTCCAGGTTCAATCACAAGGTGCAGACCTTCGTGTGCAGGACAAGGGATCCGTTGGCGGCCGCCACGGATGCACAAGTAGCACCTTGGTTTCGATACCGGCTTCTTTACGCCTTCCCCCCTCTCAAGCTTCTACTGCGGCTCCTGCACAGGATAGAAACGGAGGGAATCCCGACAATCCTGGTGGCTCCAGATTGGCCTCGGCGCCCTTGGTACGCCGACATGGTGCGGATGGTAACAGACGTTCCCTGGCGGTTTTTGCTTTGCGAAGATCTGCTGTCACAGGGACCCATCCTGCACCCCGCTTTACCCTCGCTGGCTTTGACGGCTTGGCTATTGAGTCCCAGGTGCTGAGGGATAGGGGCGTCTCTGACTCCGTGATCCCTACCATGCTTAAGGCACGCAAGTGTACTTTGCGCAAGATATATCATCGCACCTGGAAGGCTTATATTGCCTGGTGTGAGGCGGGGGGTTGGAACCCCCGCTCTTTCTCTGTATCTCGGGTGCTGGCTTTCTTGCAGCAAGTCCTGGATAACAAATTGGCTTTGAGTACACTCAAAGGTCAGATTTCGGCTCTGGCGATTCTTTTTCAATGTCCTTTAGCGACGCATTCTTTGATCCATACATTTGTACAGGGTGTACGTCATGTGGCTCCTCAGGTGCGGTCGCCTTTGGCACCGTGGGATTTAAATTTAGTACTTTCTGTACTGCAGAAACCACCATATGAGAAGATCAGGGATATTCCCTTACAATTGCTGTCACAAAAGGTGGCTGTTTTGGTGGCCATTACATCTGCTAGGCGGGTGTCTGAGTTGGTGGCTTTGTCATGTAGGTCTCCCTACTTGGTCCTTCATAACCAAAAGGCGGTGCTGCTCCCTTCTCTGTTCCTACTGAAGGTTGTTTTCTCTTTTCACATTAATGAGGACATTGTTCTCCCTTCATTGTGTCCACACCCGTCACATCCCAAGGAGATTGCTTTACATTCGTTGGATGTCGTGAGGGCTTTGCGGGTGTATTTGATGGCTACAGCTTCTTTTCGAAAGTCTGATGCTTTGTTTGTACAGACGGAAGGGCCGCGAAAGGGTTTGGCGGCCTCGTCTGCTACTGTTTCCCGTTGGATCAGACAGACGGTGACCCATGCGTATACGGTTCGGGGCCAAGAACCCCCTTTCCCGGTCACGGTTCATTCCACCAGGGCGATTAGCACTTCTTGGGCCTTCAAACACCAAGCCTCGGTGTCTCAGGTGTGCAAGGTGGTTACATGGGCCTCTGTGCACACTTTTGTTAAATTTTACAAAGTTGATGTGTCAGCATCCACGGATGCTGCTTTTGGCCGCAAAATTTTGCAGGCGGCAGTGTAGGCACGGCTGGCGCCTCCTGAGAGGATTCTGTTGGGTACAGTTGTTATTGTTTGACCCACCCCTCTTGAATGACACTGCTTTGGGACATCCCCACTTGTCAAGTATGGAGGCTGCGTCTGTCAATAAACGTAAGAGAAAATAGGATTTTTTAACCGTAAAATCCTTTTCTCTGAGTTCATTGACAGACGCAGCACCCGCCCCTCTGTGTTGCGTTTGTACGGCTTGTTATGAACTGATATGCTATGCAAAGCTGGGGGGTTATATGCTGAGTGAGGACAGCCCCCTGGGAGGGGTCAGCGTGCTTTTTTTTCTGGACTTCGTTCTAGTCTACTCCTAGTAGAATGTGCATAAATCCCACTTGTCAAGTATGGAGGCTGCATCTGTCAATGAACTCAGAGAAAAGGATTTTACGGGAAGTTAAAAAATCCTATTTTTCTTCAGTCAATAAAAGTTTGACTTGCCCAGTTGACAGTGCGCAGAGCTTTAAAGCCTGCTGATAAAAAAAACGGAGTCTCTGCTTAAAGCTTCTTTTGGCTGGGTTAACGGTTCAAACTGCTGTAGCATCTATTGGCATTTGTCAGTCTGTCAAGGATCATGTCAAAAGATTTGTTAAAATCCTGTCTTCTCAAGGGGAATCTAAAGAGGAGTTATCAGAGATCCCTCTCAGATGTTTTGCAATAGACGCATTAAAAGACTCAATTCACCAGATGTCCCGGTGTGAGCTGTTGTCAGTACACATGTGCAGGGTGTTATGGTTGAAGAATTGGTCTGCAGAAATGCCATGCAAAAGATTGCTTACTGCCTTTTCTTTTCAAGGAGAAAGGTTATTTGGTTATTTGGTGAGGAACTGGATAAATATATCCAAAAAAGTGCACTGCTCCCAGTCAAAAAGGTGAGTAAATGCTCTTCCTTCAAAAATCCTAGGTCTCCTTTTACCGAGCTCCGCATCTTCCAGTTCCGATGGCCTCAGCAGGCAGGATTTAGAAGGCCGTAGGGTCAGGGTCAGAAAGAACCCTGGACCCAGAAGTCAGTCAAGCCTAATTCCAAGTCGGCCTTGTGAAGGGGCGCCCCCACTCACAATGGTGGGGGGGAAGGTTACTCCAGTTTGCAGGAATTGCAAGGGTGGTGCAGGACAAATGGGTAATTTCCACAGTAGCAGGAGGCTACAAATTGGAATTCAGGGGGTTTCCTCCCGGCCGCCTTCTGGAATCCAACATGTCCATAAATCCTCTAAAAAAGGATTTATTATTCCAGGCCCTAAAACACCTAAGGGTGCAGAGCGTGATTACAGAGGTTCCAACAAGCAAAAGGTTCAGGGGTTTTTACTCAAACCTCTTCACGGTGCCAAAACCGACCTGAGAAGTAAGGCCCATCCTGGACCTAAAGTCGCTCAATCAGTTTCTGGTGGTGCGACATTTACGCATGGAATGTATTCGTTGGGTAGTCATTTTCCTAGGAGAGGGCGAATATATGGCATCCATAGATATCAAGGATGCATATTTGCACGTCCCGATATTCGAACTTCACCAAAAATGTCTGTGCCTTTCGGTAGAAGGGCGTAATTTTCAGTTTGTGGCAGTGCCTCTCGGCTTGGCCACAGCCCCCCTGGTGTTTTCAAAAGTTTTAGCACCGGTATTGGCATCCCTAACAGCAAGGAGATATCAGTCATAGGATATCTGGACAATCTACTTCTCAAGGGTCAATCAAGACCAGAGGTAGAACTGTCCTGAGGCCTGTTCAGGTGCTGGAATATCTGGGGATGATCCTAGATGCAGCCCAGGCAAGGGTGTTCTTACCATAAACAAAAGCCAAGGACATAAAACAGATGGTAAATCTGTTAAAACTGCAAGTCAACCTTCTATAAGGCAATGCATGCGGTTGCTAGGCAAGACGGTGGCTTCTTTTGATGCCTTCCTGATGTGCAATTTCACACCCGGCCCTTACAAAACCGTATTCTAGAGGCCTGGAACAAGAATTTTCAGGTATTTGATTGCCTCATGACTTTGTCTCCAGTAGCAAGACTAAGCCTGGTAATTGTGGGTGGTGGGTAAAGCCCAACAATTTGAGAAAAGGAATGTCTTTCCTGCCCCTATCCTGGAAAGTAGTGTCCAACCTGCTAGGTTGGGGGGCAGTCCTGGGGGAGGCATCGGTACAAGGGGCGTGGTCTCCTCCAGAACATATATCAATATTCTGGAGATGCAGTTGGTACATTTGACCCTGGTATTCTGGTCAGCCAGGTTACAGGGTTCTCCGGTCACGTTTCAGTCCGACAACTCCACGGTGGTAGCATACATCAACCACCAGGGAGGTATCAGAAGCCTAGTGGCCTAAAAGGATGTGGATGTCATCCTAAGGTGGGCAGAGTGGAGTTTGCCATGCCTATCAGCAGTGTTTTTTCCAGGAGTGGTCAATTGGCAGGCGGACTATCTAAGTCATCAGCAATTGACGCCAGGGGAATGGCCCCTGCACCCCGAGATCTGTCAACATTGAGGTACCGCCGACATAGACATGATGGCATCTAGGTTTAACAGCAAACTGGACAATTTTGTGTCCAGATCCTGGGATCCATTGGCAGTCGGGACGGACGCATTGAAATGCCCATACAATTTCAGTATTCCCTAATCTATGTATTTCCTCCAATACAGCTTCTTCCAGAATTGCTCAGCAAGATACGCGAGGAGGGGAGACCAGTGATCCTAGTGGCCCAGGAGAACATGGAATGCGGAGATCGTGAGGTTAGCGGTAGGAAACCCATGGGTGCTTCCATACCGTTCGGATTTACTGTCTCGAGCACCCATATTCCACCCTACTTTACACTTGCTAAATTTAACGGTGTGGCTATTAAATCCAGAGTCCTAAAAGATGTAGGCATTTCAGAATCAGCCCTGCCTACTCTAATTAATGCCAGGAAACCTGTGTCTAGAAAGATTTACTACAGGGTTTGGAAGGCATACATATCTTGGTGTGAATCCAAGAAATGGCATCCTCGCAAGTATTCTATTGGGAGGATTCTAGAGTTCCTACAATTGGGAGTGAATCTGTCTTTAGGAACAACTGAGGGTCAGATATCGGCATTGTTGGTGTTTTTTCAAAGACCAATTGCATCGCACTCCTTGATGTGAACATTTATTAAGGCGGCTATGAGGCTGATTCCTCCATTGAAGCCGCCCTTACCCCCTTGGGATCTGAATCTGGTCCTGTTTGCACTGCAGAAGCAGCCCTTTGAACCTATTAGGCAGATTCTTTTACTCTTATTGAGTAAGTTGTTTTTTTGGTCGCTATGACTTCAGCAAGACGAGTGTCTGTCTGAATTGGCCGCTCTGTCTTGTAAGGAAACTCTCTTGGGTTTACATCAGGATAAGGTAGTCATGCAGCCTCGGCAGGATTTTTTGCCAAAAGTGGTTTCCAGGTTTCACCTGAACCAGGATATTATTTTGCCCTAATTTTTCCAAGTCAAGTGACTCCTGAGGAAAATTTACTACCAACCCTTGATGTAGTTATGGCAGTTAACGTTTATTTAAAAATGTCAGCTCCTATTAGGAAGACTGACTCCTTTGTTCTGCCAGAAGGCCCTAAGAAGGGTCAGGCAACAACTAGCTCAACTATTGCTAGGTGGATTTACCAGGTCATTAGCGAGGCATATGGGCTAAAGGGTAAGGTTATACCTTTTGGTTTGAGAGCCCATTCCACCAGAAGGATGAGTACATCATGGGCAATGCATCAGCAGTTGTCTATGGCCCAGATTTGCAAGGCTGCTACTTGGTCTTTGGTTCATACATTCACCAGGTTCTACCAGGTGGATGTTTGGGCCCAGGAGGGTACTGCGTTTGGTCGCAGTGTGCTGCAGGCAGCAGTCTAGGTCCTTTGTCCAAGGTGGGCTTAGGATTACTGTGTTCCCTCCCCTCAAGGGATATTGCTTTGGGACATCCCAGCAGTATTGAATTAACACTGTCCCGTGATGTACGATAAATAAATAAAGACTTTTAATACAGCTTACCTGTTAGATCCTTTTCTTGGAGTGGGAGGGGTTATATAGGGGAACTTCCTGTCTATTGGTTGCCAGTGTCCATTCACCTCAAGGTAGCGTATAACCCAGCGGTAATGAATTAACACTCTGTGTCCCGTGATGTATTCCAAGAAAATAATTTTACAGGTAAGCTGTATTAAAAATCCGTATTTCACTCCTCCAAAATCTTTGCTGAACATGAGTGCAAAGAGAGTTTACTAAATATTGGTCTGTTTGGTAGTTGATCCTGCTGTCTCAGGCTTCAACTATAACTAAAGGCAAAATGTTTTTAATTCGTTTTGGATAGAGTGGAGAACACCTGTAAGGTATTTGCTATCTGTGTCCCTGTTAGGGAGATTCACCATTTGTTTTTCCTGTTTACCATCATCACCAATAGTAAAAGAAAATACCAAATTTTGGGTTTCCCCAGAACAGGAATAGAGGGGAAAAATTGCAATGGAGACACTAGTTCTGGTAATCCTGGGGACAACCAGGGTTCCCTTTGCATTTGGTTTATTTCCTTTCCCTTTCTCTTTTGTCTATAGGACACAAAGGGCAAAAAAAAAAAAAAAATCAACACTTTTTTTACGCTCCCTTACTCTATCCAAAATGGAAATTGTTTGTTTTGTTTTTAGTTCTACTACAAACATCTGTACCAATTGAAGATGTTCTGCACTATAAAAAGAGGAGGCCAACCCAAAGCGTGTGGGACTTTAAATGAGGGCCGTGACACGGTCACGGGTAACCTTCATCCCTAATTACAACAAAGAAAGGGGTTTGTGGTTCTTTATATGCATAATAAAACCTCTTTTATACATACAATACAGCGTTTGTGCTTCCAGGTTGCAGGCTTCATATAAAGTAGGTAATGCCAATGATTGTAACATAAACGCATGAGTACATAGGTACAAGAAATATTTGCATATATACATGTTGTAAATAGGGCACAGATGAGTGTGGTAGACAGCACCATATCATAATAACAGGGTAATCTGCACACATGAAAAACAGTAAAACCTGGATGTCCAGTGATCAGAAAAGTCAATTTCTCATAAACACATAATAGGGATATCAGTAACCCGACGCGTTTCGTGGTCAATACCATTCACCAGGAGCCATGCGCAGAAAATGTCTGATATGGAAAGAGATCAATCAGTACACCTAAAGTGCATGAAAGGAAAGACAGGTTCTGCTGTTCATAGAAGCAATATTGATGACTGCACAGTAAAGGCCTGGGAAGGAGTCGTCTTCCCCCCCCCCCCCCCGGCGGGAGCTGAGGTGGTGATATCTGCCGATTGGGAACCCACAGTAAAAATGCGGCCAGGGGAACATAGTCCTCCAAGTACACAATTGAGCATATAGTGAGTGTGGAGAATGTGGAATGATAAATGGATAAGTAGGAAAAGGGTACAGGGTGAGCAATATAGCACTGGTGTGAAGAAGACCAAGATGAAGGACAAACCAGAAAGCCTATAGGGAGTGTGCAGCTACCAAGAGTAAGGTGGACATCGAGTAGGGAACCTGTAAGCAGGGCCAGATTAAGAGCATCATGGGCCTGGTGCTGAGGATTTTGGTGGGCCTTTCATGCTCCCAACATTGTGGGAACAGTTTGGGAATGGCCCCTCTGTCCCAACATGACTGCACACCAGTGCACAAAGCAAGGTCCATAAAGACATGGATGAATTAGTTTGGGGTGGAGGAACTTAACTGGCCTGCACAGAGTCCTGACATCAACCCAATAGAACACCTTTTGGCTGAATTAGAGCGGAGACTGCCAGCTAGGCCTTCTCATCCACATCAGTGCCTGACCTCACTGTACTTGCATGTGCCTATGTGCCGTTTCTCTACTGAAATCGTGCCGTGATTGGCAGCTCCTGTGCGCATGCGCGGGAATGACGTCACGCAGCTCCGGCCTGTCATAGAGCCGGAGATCGTGGGCCCCGGAAGGAAGAGGGGTGAAGATGGATGCGGCCTGGAGCGGGGGCATCGCAGGCTTCCAATGCAGGTAAGTGACACATAATAGACTAGTATGCGATGCATACTAGCCTATTATGCTTTTAAATTGCAGGGTAACAAAGAGGAAGTAAAACCCATCAGGGTTTACTTCCTCTTTAAAATCATTTGGAAAGAATAAAAAAATAAAACAAATGGGATTCATTTTAAATTTCCATAAGCAATGCTATTGTTTTTGGTTTGTAAAGACACCTGTGTGAGTTTGGGGAAATATTTTTGTGCGCTAGATATCAACAAGTGAAAGTGACAGAGAAAAAATAATATTTTAACAAAACATGAAAAGATTGAACATTCTACCAATCTTAAAAACAAAATAGATTATCAAAATTGCAACATTGTTGCAAGGACAAATTCTTTGAGAGAAAGATACATTTCATCTCAACATGAAAAGGATTTCTTTGGGGAAGTTACAATTGTATTAGAATGAATGGCTGAAGATTGCATTAGGCTGCATTGCTCCAACTTTTACTCCCAAAAAACTCACAGCTCTCATTTTGGTATTTACTATAGGACCCTGTAATTACTCCATGGATGGTCATGCTCAGCTGTGC
The DNA here is from genome assembly GCA_018402905.1 of Glandirana rugosa. Classification (NCBI taxonomy): domain Eukaryota; kingdom Metazoa; phylum Chordata; class Amphibia; order Anura; family Ranidae; genus Glandirana; species Glandirana rugosa. Next base: position 2,257,636 of record BLSH010464798.1, read on the forward strand.
TCTGCACCCAGGAGTAAATCGATGGGGACTTTATCTCTTCTCAGACTTTTTAAGATATTTCAGTGTAGAAATCACTTTTTCTCACAGTTTAAAAGCAGATTATGCCGGCCGCCCGCGATTTACATAACAATAGCGCCTGCCACCCGCGATTTACATAACAATAGCGCCTGCCGGTCGCCCTTAATTTACATAACAATGGTATACACGCTCAGAGCTAAACAGCATTAATGACTCACTGGCATGGGCCTACTTTGAGGTAGGGGCCTGGAGCTGCAGCTCCAATAGCCCCAATGTTAATCCGGCCCTGCCTGTAAGTGGGTTACCTGGAGTGACACTGTGAAAACATTGCTCCCAAGATGATACACCGTAGCCCACCTGCTGCTGATCCAATGAGAGCACCCAAGCCTGCAGAAGGAGTGTCAAGACTCCACTGAAACCACCAAAGGCCACCAACGTCACGTGGGCGTCAGTGTAAGAGGATGGCTCCTATGAACAGCAGAACTGTAAGTATGGGTGGCCATTTTGTCACCTGTCTTTCCTTTCATGCACTTTAGGTGTACTGATTGATCTCTTTCTATATCATAGACATTTTCTATGCATGGCTCCTGATGAGTGCTATTGACCACGAAACGCGTTGAGCCACTGATATCCATATTATGCGTTTGAGAAATGTACTTGTCTGATCACTGGACATCCAGGTTTTTCTGTTTTTCATGTGTGCAGATTACCCTGTTGTTATGATATGGTGCTGTCTACCTCACTCATCTGTGCCCTGTTTACAATATGTATATACGCAAATATTTCTTGTACCTATGTACTCATGCGTTTGTTACAATCATTGGCATTACCTACTTTATATGCATAATAAAACCTCTTTTATACATACAATACAGCTTTTGTGCTTCAAGGTTGCACGCTTCATATAAAGTCCCACAAACCCCTTTCCTAATTGAAGATGTTCCATCAAACATTCCGCTGATAATAAATTTGGGACTTTTTACTCTTACATTCCCAGCTCTTCAACCAGCTATTGCTGCAATTTCTGTTTGTCAAACTGCATTTAACTGAACTAGGGTGATTAACAACCAACAGGATCCCTCATTCTTTGGCAGAACACGTACAACAGTTATCCATCACTTTGTTTTTCTTTTGGGTGAGTTCCCTAGAGCAGGTCATGATAGAAATCTCCAGAGTGGCTCTGATTTCTTTCTAAATGTGCAGAATCTTATTGGTAAAAGCCTGGATAGCTGAAGCTTTTTATAAAAGACGTTTCACACAGATGTCCTTTGAAGGAAGATGTCACAAGAAGAAAGGTCCTTCTCCCACAGTGGAACTTTCCAAAATCCCCTTCCTCACAGGTCTGTTTGCTGAAAATGAAGAGCTCCTCAGCACTCTAGCTAGGCTTTAGGCCTCATGTACACTGCTGCTGGTAAACAAATGTTTAGCAGTAGTTGGGCATTTTTATCAGCTGCCCCCGTAGTTTCTAGGCAGTTGAGCTTTTAGAAGCATTTTTTTGTAAATGCTTCATGGGGCCCCGTTAGGGCGCTTCAACTTCTCTATTTGTCCTGTTTGCTGTTCTCACCGAGAGTAAAAGAACAATCCCAAAATTTGGATTCTAACCAAAACAGGAATAGAGGGTAAAGTTGCAATGGGTGCGCTAGTTCTGGTGATTTTGGTGACAACCAGGAATTCCCATACTTTGGTGGGTTTTTCTCTCACTTCCTGTGTTGTCTTTGGGACTGTAAGTTAGAGGAAATCCTCACAATCAGACATAGATCTAAAAATAAAACCTTTTTTGGTTGAACTAGATGGACTAGTGTCTTTTTTGTGACTATCTACCGGAACACCCAGATCTTTCTCAATCATTTACTCCCCCAGTTGTCCTCCTAGAATGTATGATGCATGCATCTTTATAGCACACAATTACATAACTTTACATTTATCAGGGAGGAAGGGGGAGAGAGAAGAGCAGCGGATCACGGAGGCATGTAAACTGACCACAGTAATCAGGGCTCAGCAGCCATGATTACTGTGGTCAGCACAGACAGGGGGGCTCAGGAACTGCCAGGATCAATCAGGTTTTTTATAGCTTAGAGAGGGACAAATGGCACAGCACAAGCACTATGCCGTGTATCATGCTGTAAAGGATCAGGATTTATTTTTTTTTTTTTTTTTTTTTAGGTTTACAATCACTTTAAATCTTCACTCCAGGGAAAAAATGGCCCTTGCTTCTCTCACTAATACTTTTGGTTGTAGGTGGACCTTTGGAATTCTCACGAATAATGTAGGACTACTGGTCCTGCATTTTATGTGATAACATCGTATTGCCTGTGAGGTTTGTTTTCTGACACTGCAAGGGCCATTGTTTTCCCCGGAGTTCAGCTTTTTAAAGTTTCACTAAAAGCAAAACCGTGTACAGGGATTAGAACACCTGTCAGGTTTTCTGTTGCTGTCTGTACTCCTGTTAGGGAGATTCAGCTTCTCTATTGGTCTTGTTTACAATTATCATTGAAAGTAATAGTAATAGAGTAAAAATCTTCCAAAGAGGACATTAGTTCTGGTGACACCCCAGGATTTCCTCACTTTGAAAGGATTCCCTCTCTCCCTGTTTTGGCTATGGGACAGGAAATGAAGGGAACTCTCCTCAATGGGACAAAGATGGCAAATGAAAAATCTGAAAGGGGTTATAACCCTCCATTACTCAATCCAAAATGGAAAAAAAAATTGACACTTTTAGTGTCATTGTACGATAACAATATTAACCAGTTCCCTAGTGAATCATTGTAAAATGACGTCGGCAGGAACCCTTCCTCGATCCGGGACGACCTCATATGATGTCCTTCCCTTTTTGCCGTGGATCGATCGTGACCCGCCCCCCCCCCCCAATCGGGGTAAAGAGCCAATGACTGTAATTACCATGCATGTGCACGCCCAGGGGCGCGCAGCGTGGTGATTGGAGATGAGGCTTGTCCCTCGGACAAAGCCCAGCTCCAATCAGGGTAAAGAGCCAATGGAATTGGCTCTTTACCACGTGTCTGGCTGTGTCCAGTCGCAGGCAGTCACATGATTTAAACAAACCGCGGTAACGAGCTGTTACCGGGTTCTCCCTCTCACACACCGATCGTGTGTGAGGGAGAGATTACGGTAACAGCTTGTTACCGCCTAGTGTACACACCAATTACACTGATCCCCCCCCCCCATAATAAAGAGGACCT
>BLSH010464798.1:2278072-2290108 GCA_018402905.1 Glandirana rugosa
CGGGTTTGGTCCCTTCTTTGGCCTATCGGGTCTCTTAAAGTCCGGATATAGCGATGAATTATCGCTGGATTTTTATATGCGATCTTAGGAGCGATTTTCTGAAAGCCTGCACTGGGGTTCAGACTATGTCCGCCTAGTCCATCCTAAAACATTTCACATTTCCCAGCGGTTCGAGGTCTACCGTGGGCATCTTACATGTTGGATGAATTTCACCGCCTCAGAGCCCCCACTCGGGTGCCACCAGGACATAAAACCCACGTGTCATTTAAGAAGAGCTGCGTCTGTCAGTGAACTCAGAGAAAAGGATTTTACGGTAAGTTATAATAAAATCCCTTTTTTTGTAGCGTTGATCTTAGGTAGCCCCAGTGGACCCGATCAAACGCTTTTTCAGCGTCCAAAGTCAGGACCACCGTGGGCTCACCCCCGAGACTCCGCCACTTTAAGTAGGTTGTACATTCTACGGGTGCCATCTGGAGCTTGGCGACCCTTTACACTTTACAAAATCCTACCTGATCCGCCTGTATCAGACTTGGGGTCACGTCCGAAAGTCTTTTAGCGAGGATTCTAGCGTATATTTTTAGGTCGCTATTAAGTAGCGATATAGGCCTGAAATTCTCTGGGCTATCCGGTTTCTTCCCTGGTTTGGGCAGCGCCACTACCACTGCTTGTAGCATTTCTTTGGGAAAAGAGGCCGAAGCAATTGCTGCATTGAATAGCCTTTTCATGTATGGAATCAGTGTACTTTGGAAAGCTTTATAATATTCGGCTGAAAAGCCATCTTGCCCTGGGGCTTTGTTAGGGGGCAATGCTTGGATAGCCTGTTGTAGTTCTTTGTCAGAGATGTCAGTGTTTAATTCTTGCAATACATGGTTTTCAATAACTGGCAGATTGATTCCTTCTAAGAATTTGTTTATATTAGCCTCTGTGGGTTGGATTGTAGCCGTGTCTTTTTGTAAATTGTACAGTTTCCCATAATAACTACAAAAGGCATTGGTTATGTCTGTGGGATGGTATACTTTGTTTTTAGTGGTAGGATCATGTATGTAGGGTAGTTTTGTTTGTTGCTGGCGTTTGCGAATGTAAGCTGCTAAAAATTTCCCTGCTTTGTTCCCTTGTGTATAGTACGTTGCCTTGGTTTTCTGTAGGAGCTTTTGGTGGTCTGAGATTAGAAGTAGTCTAATTTCCTGTCTACAGTGGAGTAGTTTAGTGTAAACTTGATCATTTGGCTGGGTTTTGTGTTGGGCTTCGAGCGCTTTAAGGTCTGCCAGCAAGGTGGTCAGCCTTTGTGTCTTCCGCCTCTTTTCCCGGGAAGCTGCTTGTATCAATAAACCTCTGCTAAAGGCCTTATGGGCGCACCACAGCGAAGTAATTTTCGTATCTGGTTTGTCATTAATTTAAAAAAACTCAGTGATCTGACCATGCAACCTACCCCTCACCAGTTGATTTTTTAAAAGAGCAAGGTTATTCCTCCACAAATGTGCAGGAGGCCCTTGTAGTAGTTGTTTAATTTCTAGTGAGATAGGGGCATGGTCAGACCAGGTTAGAGAGTGTATTTTAGCTGCCACAACATTCTGTAGTAGAACTAAGTCTGACACAAACAGATCAATACGAGAGTAGGATCTGTGTGGTGCCGAATGATAGGTATAATCCCTCTCATTGAGTTCACACAGCGCCATATGTCATATAAATTGGTGGAGTGCAGAAGTGGTTGCAGTTCCGTTCTGGGGCCTGTAGGTGGCGGAGAGCAGTCTAGTTGCTTGTTCACTACACAATTAAAATCCCCACAATAAGGCCTCATACACACGGGCGTATATAAAAAAATAAACAAAACGTCGGGCCCGACGTCAAGGAAAAAAAGGCGACGTTTTTCGGCGTTATGTATTGACGTTTTTCGGCGTTAGTGAGCGTCGGCGTCAATAGGCGTCAATAGGAGTTTTTTAAAACAAAATCATCCCTCTGCTATTTTTCAACCTAAAAACGTCGGCGTCAAAAAACGCCGGAAAACGCCGGTATAATAATAGGTGGCATATGGTGGCATATGTTGGCGTTTCTTGGCATATTGTGGCGTCGGCGTCAAAAAACGTCAAAATGTTACAGCCTCAGAACGCGATGGCCATGGGTTCTACTTTCTGCTCAATAACGCCGACGCCACCTACAGCTCAGAAACGCCGACGTTTTTATGGGGCCATTGACTAACATGGGGAGCTGCAAAAAACGCCAGAAAACGCCGGCGTCAAAAAACGTCTGTGTGTATGAGGCCTAAAGCAAATATCCTCTTTTAAGTTTTTAAACTTTTTTTTTTTTTAAGCTAGCGAACAAAACTCAGTTGCCCAGTATTGGGCGCGTATAGATTTACAACCGTATAGGTAACATTGTTCAAGTCACACACCAGTATGAGAAATCTCCCTGCCTTATCTTGGAGTATCTCATGCAGTTGGAATGACACCTTCTGGTGTATGGCAATAAGAACCCCACATTTCTTTTTTTTTTGTCCAGATGCCAAAAAAATGTGGGGGAATCTCTTATTTGTGCATTTAGGATGCTTTTGGGCCGCAAAGTGTGTCTCCTGTATGCACATTATGTCACTGTTCAATTCCTTGGCCTTCCGCCACATGGCACTTCTTTTGAAAGGACTGTTGAGGCCATGTGCATTTAGAGAGACAAATCTAAGTGCCATTTCTGTGGGTATAGGTTTGGTCATGTGTATGATGATGTACCTTGGCGAAACATTGGGTGTAGGCCATACCTGGTTTCAAGGCTCTTATTATCCAATTTTGGACATTGGCGACTTCGGATGTGTGGTTGAAGAAGCTTGCGATGGTTCGGTCCTCGGCTTCCATTTTCCATGCAGATGGTAAAGGTGGTATAGAGAGAGAACAAAAACCATAAACAATGATCAACACAAAATAGTTCAAATAAAAAGAGGAAAAACCGTCCTCAACTAGCGAGATATTTCGCATATGAACAGGGGGGTACAGTTCCACTAGGTTCAGATTCCACTTTCTACATCATCAGTGTTCCAGACCTGGCAGGAGTCGTGTAGATGGGAAGTGTCCTAGCTCAGGTTGCCTCTTTTCGCCTCCACTCTGGAGAGACTCGGCCTGGAGGGGACTTAACTTGTATTTCTACCTCTTCCTGGGGTAACAGCCCCCAAGATTTTGTAAGACGGAGTCCCTCATCCAGAGATCTAATTACAAACGTGCGGTCTTCCTATAAGCAGTTTAGTAGGGAAGCCCCAGAAGTAAGGTACCTGATTGTTGCGCAACAGCTTAGTAATCGGAATGAGCTTCTTCCTTGCCATCATAGTGTACTGTGATAGGTCTGAGTATATGGAAAGGCCCCCGTAGGGGTCCGGTAGCGGGGACATCTGTCTAGCAACTTTCATTAGATCCTCTTTTGCATGGAAAAAGTGTATTCGGGCTATGACATCCCTAGCGATTTTGTCAGGCAGATGTTTAGGCTTAGGAAGTCTATGGGCCCTATCCACGATCAGTTCGCACGGCGGCAGGTCTGGTAGCAGAGAGGCCATTAACTTCTGCACAAATTGGCGTATCTCACCTGGAGGTACAGATTCCGCCACCCCGCACAGTTTAATGTTATTCCTGTGTGCCCTGTCCGCAAATCTTCCAATTCGTCATCTTTATCATTATGGGCATCCACCAACTCATTGTGTGCGGATGCGAATTCCGCCATTTTTTGTTCCACGCGGTCTACCCTGTCTCCTATTTCATTTATGTCCGCTCTAATTTTGGTAACACAGTCCATCATGTCCCTGTGAACTGACCCCCGCAGCAACACTAGCATCTCCTTCATGGTGGTGTCACTCAATGGCTGACCTGTTGTGGGGAAGTCATGTATCTGCTCGATAAACTCAGCCGTGCTGTCCTGGGAGCTGTCTCTTCCCTGCCTCTCTCCCGCATATGTGTGGGAAGCTGACTTTCTTTGTGCCGACTTATGTGGGCTTTGTGCTGGGGTGTGTTCTGTAGAGGATCTGTTGCTGTTACATGGGGAGAGGGATCCCGTTGTGTGTCTCTGCCCGAATCCCCTCTTACCTCCCCGAGATCCGGCCGTACCGCCGTGGTATTCTAGGCCGTCGGTGCCATCTTGGGAGAGCAGCGAAGAATTCCGTCAGCTTCCTAGGGCAGCTGCCCGGTTTTCTCCTCCCTATGGTTGCTGGAGTGATGTCCAGATCCTCCGGTATCCTGCCCGGTCGAAACGCTCTGTTTACAGTCGCTATGGAGCGGTGGACGAGCTGAAACTAGCGGAGCTCCTTCTTCATGCGGCCATCCACCTCGGCTCTTTTTTTTTTTTTTTTTTTTTTAAACACTTTACAATCACTTTAAGGCTGAATGCACACCTATGCATTCTTCGGTGCGTTTTAAGATTTGCAGAAAAGCATTATAGTCTATTTAACATTAGTTATTATGGGTCACATTCACATCTATGCAGTTTCCACGAGTGCGTTTTTTGGAAAAGTGCAAGGCCTTGTGCACGGTTCAAGTTTTTTGGTCCATAGTCTTGGAGTAAAAAACATGTACTGGACACAAGTTTATGGTGTCTTTCCAGCATGACAACAGACAGCTCCTATGAGCAACATTAACACATTCCAAAAACAAGCATAAAAACACAAAACGTGCAGGAAAACAAACCTCAAAAATGCCTAAACCATAGATGTGAACCTAGCCTTAAGGATAAACTCTCCTAGTTCATTGACACTATGTACAGTTTTCAGACAGAAAGCCTGTACAGAGTGTGACGTTATGCGAGGCACCTTAATGGACGGGCGATACTTGTCTCCTTGCATGCGATCACTTTGAGGCGACTAGCGAGAGTCCGACCCGGGTTTTGCCAGGCACCGTGGCAGAGCTGGTTCCGGCCCAGACTTTCTGGTCCACTCAAACCCCTCTCCACCTATATTTTAACCACTTCAGGCCCGGAAGGGTTTCCCACTGTAGGACCAGAGCACTTTTTGCGATTCGGCACTGCGTCGCTTTAGCTGACAAATCCGCGGTCGTGCACGTTGTACCCAATCGAAATTTGCGTCCTTTTTTTGACATAGAGCTTTCTTTTGGCGGTATTTGGTCACCTCTGCATCATTTCTGATCACCGCTATAAACAAGAAAAGAGCGTCAATTTTGCAAAAAAAAAAAAACAATTTCTTGCTTTTTGCCATAATACAAATCCAAAAAAAATATATATAAAAAAAATCAAATTTATTCATTGGTTTTGCCTGATTTATATTCTTCCTCATATTTTTGGTAAAAACAATCGCAATCTGCATTTATTGAATGGTTTGCGCAAAAGTTGCCATGTTTACAAACCATGAGAATTCATTTCTGACGTTTTTACATTTTTCTCTTTTTTTTTTTTTTTTTTAAGTAATGGCGGCGATCTGCGATTTTTATCGGGACTACGATATTAGGTTGGACATGTCGGACATTTTTGACACTTTTTTGGGACCAATGACATTTGTACAGCGATGAGAAATTTAAATGTCCACTGATTACTGTATAAATGTCATTGGCAGTGAAGAGGTTAACATGCAGGAGGAGATCTAAGGGTTAACTGTGTTCCCTAGGTGTGTTCTAACTGAGGGGGCTGGGCTGTCAGGGGCATAAGAGATCTAACAGATCCCAGTGACAGGGATCAGTAGATTTCTTACATGCCGCCTGTCAGAACAGGGAACCGCCGTGTTTACTTCGGCGGTTCCCCGTTCTTTCACTCTGGCAGCTCATCGCGGCTTGCCGGCGGACATCGGGTCCCCCTAGCTGCCTGTCCATAAATCGCCGTCTATTTACGGCAATTTGCAAGACACTACCGCAGTAAATATACTGCGTGTGGTCGGCAAGTGGTTAATGACCAGGAAGAGAGCAGAGGAGAGCTCTATCCTGGATCTCGGAGGGAGAAAGCTGAGTGAGCTCTGTGTGATAATTTGGACTCAAAGATCCAGGTTTGCACTGGGCTTATGTTTTGTGGGTGTAGGGGACAGCCCCACACTGCATAGAGCGGAACCTGAATGTTTAGTTTAATGCCGGATGGCGAGGTTTTGTTTTCTGTTTTATTATGTGTTTTTGATCTTGCAAACCTGTGATGATAAACCTGGCAAGCCGCCAGATCTTAAAGAAACTGACCTCCATGCTGAATATTTTCCTCTGAAAAGTGATCCCCACAAGCTAATCTCCCACACGTGGTGGAGTTAAGCGAGGCAACTTTCAAAGATGGAGAAAATATTGAAGGCCCTGCTGCAACCGCCAGGTCGCAGAGGCCACTGCAGCTCAGCAAGAGAGTCGCCAGACTATCACAGCACTACAGGCGGCTCAGCAGGCAGCAACTTGCCAGACTGTCGCAGCACAACAGGAGACAAACCTGCAGTTTGCGGAAGCCCTGCTGGAGTTAAAAAAGGGGCCCGCACCTCCAGTGACAATGGAACCAAAGTTGGTACGCGCCTCTTACCATATGCAGAAGATGACACCTGCGGATGACGTGGAGGCGTACCTCATGACCTTTGAAAGAGTCGCTCTTCGCTAAGGATGGCCAAAAAGAACAGTGGGTGGGACTGCTAGCACCATTCTTCACCATTCACCAAACCCAAAAAGCCTATTTCGATAAGGAAACAGAAAAGACCCAGGACTGAGTCTCTAAAGGCAGAGATACTCGCACGCCTGGGGGCCACCATGGCAGTCCAGGCCCAACGCGTGCATCAGTGGACCTACCGCACCGACAAGCCACCCTACTCGCAGATGTTCGACCCTGTTCATCTTACCAGGAAATGGCTACAGCCGGAGACCTTGCCAGGTCCCCAGATTGTAGTGCGCGTGGTCATAGACCGCTATCTATGTGCGCTACCTGCTGCCTTGAGGAAATGGGTTAGTCATGGGGACCCCAAAACCACTAACCAATTTGTGGACCTCGTGGAGAGATGCGCGGCTGCTGAGGACATGTTGCACCCGCCTACGCCCCACTCCAATGTATCTAGAGGTAAAAGGTCTTCCGGCGGACCTGGTAAGACTGTTCCACCATGATGATATCACAGAGCTGGTGGATGTTAAAGACCTTGCGCTCCTCCACCTTCCATTTGAGGATGCCCCACGGATGCTCAATAGGGTTTAGGTCTGGAGACATGCTTGGCCAGTCCAACACCTTTACCCTCAGCTTCTTTAGTAAGGCAGTAGTCATCTTGGAGGTGTGTTTGGGGTCGTTATCATGTTGGAATACTGCCCTGCGGCCCAGTTTCCAAAGGGAGGGGATCATGCTCTGCTTCAGTATGTCACAGTACATGTTGACATTCATGGTTCCCTCAGTGAACTGTAGCACCATAGTGCCAGCAGCACTCATGCAGCCCCAGACCATGACACTCCCACCACCATGCTTGACTGTAGGCAAGACACATTTGTTTTTGTACTCCTCACCTGGTTGCCGCCACACACGCTTGACACAATCTGAGCCAAATACGTTTATCTTGGTCTCAGCACTCCACAGGACATGGTTTCAGTAATCCATGACCTTAGTCTGCTTGTCTTCAGCAAACTGTTTGCAGGCTTTCTTGTGCATCATCTTTAGAAGAGGCTTCCTACTGGGAAGGCAGCCGTGAAGACCAATTTGATGCAGTGTGCAGCGTATGGTCTGAGCACTGACAGGCTGACCCCCCCACCCCTTCAACCTCTGCAGCAATGTTGGCAGCACTCATACATCTATTTCCCAAAGACAACCTCTGGATATGAGGCTGAGCATGTGCACTCAACTTCCTTGGTCGACCGTGGCGAGGCCTGTTCTGAGTGGAACCTGTCCTGTTAAACCGCTGTATGGTCTTGGCCACTGTGCTGCAGTTCAGTTTCAGGGTCTTGGCAATCTTCTTATAGCCTTGGCCATCTTTATGTAGAGCAACAATTCTTTGTTCAGATCCTCAGAGTTCTTTGCCATGATGTGCCATGTTGAACTTCCAGTGACCAGTATGAGAGAGTGAGAGCGATAACACCAAATTTAACACACCTGCTCCCCATTCACACCTGAGACCTTGTAACACTAACGAGTTACATGACATCGGGGAGGAATAATGGCTAATTGGGCCCAGTTTAGACATTTTCACAGGGGTGTAAGCACTTTTGTTGCCAGCGGTTTAGACATTAATGGCTACGTGTTGAGCTATTTTGAAGGAACAGCAAATTTACACTGTTATACAAGCTGTACCCTTACTACTTTACATTGTAGCAAAGTGCCATTTCTTCAGTGTTGTCACAGGAAAAGATTTAATAAAATATTTACAAAAATGTGAGCGGTGTTCTCACTTTTGTGAGATACTGTGTGTATATATACGGAGGCGGCTCTAGGCTCTGTGAGGCCCTAGGCAAAACCATAATGGGAAAAATAATTCAAGCGATAAAAAAATTAACTTTATAAATTGCATATATTAAGAGTTTTAAAGTGCTGCTGTCAGCACTCTCTATCTCGGTGCTGGTGTCAGTGTCAAATTAGGCGGTTGCTAGGCCCCTGTGAGTGAGGCCTTAGGCGACCGCCTAATTAGAGAGCTGCCTCTGTATATATATATTGTGGGTGATTAGCTCGTGGGGATCACTTTCTGGAGGAACCGAGTCAGCGTGCAGGCAAGTTTTCCTTAAAATCTGGCGGGTTGCCAGGTTTATTAGTAAAGTAAGGTTTTCAGGTAAAACAAAACATAAAAATAAGTCCTTGCCGTCCGGCGCTAAACTAAAAAATATAGTTTCCTCACTATGTGGGGCTGGCCCTCGATACCCACAAAACATTAGCAAAAAGGCAAACCTGGTCTTTCAAAGTCCAAACAGACACAGAGCTCCCTCAGATCCCTTCTCTGAGTTTCAGGCCAGAGCTCTAGTGAGATCTCTTCCTGGATGGTAAATGCAGCTGGAGAGGGGTTTGGGTGGACCGAAAACAGCTCTGCGCACGGTGGCTGGCAAAACCTGGGTCGGACTCTCACTAGTCGACTCCAAGTGCACGCATGCAAGGCGACAAATATCGCCTGCCTGTCCATTATCACGCCTCGCATAACATCACAATATATATTATTTTGATTTCGATTTTTTTTTAGCAGAGGCCCTAGAGAATAAAATGGTGGATTTTGTAATTTTTTATGTCATGTGCAACATTTTTTCAAACACAAATTTTTTGGTATAAAAATACTCTTTAATCGTCAATCTGTTTATTTGTTTGTGAAAAATTCCCCCCAAAAAAACAAACAAAACAGGAAAAAAGAAAACAAGTACAATCCGCTGAAATTCAAACAAAAAGCAGGAATGTTTACAGTTCTTTGATATCTTGATTTAAGTATTAAACAACAAACTGAGATGAGATAGATATATAGTGATACAACAAAAACCTTCCAATAATCTGAGGAAATGAGAGAATGCGGATGGGGGAAATAAGGGGGGTGGTGGGGAGGAGAGGGAAAGCAGGGTATCTTACACGAGTTTAATAAGAGAATAACAAAAAGAAAATTCCCTTTCATTATTCACTAATCTTAAACAGGATAATACTTGTACTTCAGCATCAATGAAGCTTAGCCAAAATATCCAGTAACTTGGATGAGTCCTTAAAGTTGTTGTTACTATACTATCCTCTCTGTCTCCTAATCCTGTATCCCCGTGTGTGTTATTTATTTAAAAAAGCCGACTATACCTCATTTCAGAGTGGCACTCGGCGATCATGTGGCCTGCCAACTCTCCTTTCCCCATATGATAGCTGCAGTGGGCGGGGCCGAGATTCTCCTGCTGACATCAGCCGTTAGGGGAGGAGGAGAGTGCCGGCCGGTCATGTGATTGCCAAGCGCCACTCTGCCACTCTAAAATTAGGTATAATCGGCTCTTTTTTTATAATCACACACACAGGGGGACACAGGATTAGAAGACAGAGAGGAGAGTATGGTAAGGTAAATGTTATTCCAGCAGCAGGAAGGGGGAGGGGGGGGCTGGTACAAGCTGACAGGCGGTGGGGGGAAGGGGGAGGAGAATACAGGGAGAGCAGGGCTGCGGATGATTTTGGTACATAAACTGACCACGGTGTCGGCTTAGCAGCCATAATATACCCTGGTTTACAAAGGGAAGGGTAGAAACTGGCAATATCAACCAGGTATTTCAGGTGATAAAGGGGGCCAAATTACACAGCACAAGCTCCGTGCTTTTATTCATGCTTTAAAGGGACCAAATCCATTTTTTTTTTTTTTTTAAGGTTAACAAACTCTTTTAATGTTATCCAGGTCAGCCACATTTTAAACTTCTTAGTATTATCATTATTTTCAGCTACCAGTTCCTCCATACGCATAATGCAATTAAAAGTCTCAATCCACTCCAGAATTGAGTGAATGGTAGAAGATTTTTAATATCTAGGTATCAATTGTCTAACTGCTGAGACAAAAAAAACTTAGCTTGAGGTAAAAATTGAGGTAAAAGAGAAAAAAGGATCAGTTCTGCAGAATTAAGAACTAACTCATCCCGGATGTGGGAATAGGAGACACCCCCCCATAGATGGCAAATGTGACACCGGAGGGGGGAGGAATCCAATGTTTTTGAGCATCGGTTCTGAAAAGCACAAATTAAAAAAAAAAAAAAAACACTTTTTTGAATTAAAAAATATGACAACAGTAAATTTAGCCAAATATTTTTCTATTTTGTGAAAGATAATGTTACGCCGAGTAAATTTATACCCAACATGTCATGCTTCAAAATTGCGCCCGCTCGTGGAATGGCGACAAACTGTAGCAAATGTTTAAACATTTGTACAGGTTACCAGTTTTGAGTTACAGAGGAGGTCTAGTGCTAGAATTATTGCTCTCGCTCTAATGATCGTGGTTCACATGTGTGATTTGAACACCGTTTTCATATGCGGGCGGGACATATGTGTTCGCTTCTGCGCGCAAGCTCGGCAGGACGGGGCCCTTAAAAATTTTTTTTCTTTGACATTTGACGTCGCTTCCACACTTGAATGCCATGGAGCCGAGCGGGAGGCATCTTGCCCTCACTTGGCATCCAGGCAGTGAGGGGAGCGTACCGGATCTTCTCTGCTGCTACCGACAGATCCAGTAAGCGGACGAAACAACCGGAAAGTGGCGGTAGGGGGGCCCTCTCCCACCCCGATAAAAGTGATCTCGCGGCAAATCTGCCGCAGAAACCACTTTTATCTGAAAGCGGACTGCCCGCTGAAGAAAACGATGGTAGCTATCTGCTTATACACAAAAAGACGGGCAGCACAGGGGGCTGTCCATAAAGTCACCATATAGGTAGCCACTGGGATATATGAATGAAAAAAGGAAGACCAAACATGAATGTAATATAAATGATTGCAAATTTTATTTGGATACAATGCTTACAACTGGATGTACACACAGTGTAAAGCATAAGTAAAAACCAATCAGAAGACCACCACCATTGACAACGTTGTCAAACACAATAACAATATAAAAAAATACATGAAGAATACATAGAGGTTCCTCAGAGCCAAGGCAAGTGAGGGCCTTCCAAAATGGAATTGCCCTCTAACCTGAATGGAAGAGAGGAGAGCCAGCAACCCAGCCCACACACCCCCAGCACATAGAGGGGGATCCCAGCACAAAATAGACTAGGGCCATGGAACAGGGATGAGCCTCACAGGGCATAAGAGCAGCAAAGGGCATAAGCACATGAACATGCATGTACCATGGCATGGAACTACAAAAACATATGTTTGGGGTCCCCAGCTTGGACATAAACGATATGAAAAGGAAACAGAAAATACACAGTCAGATAGTGTTGACCAGAGAGCAAAGTAGAGGGGTCAGTCCGATGATAGCAACAGCCATGACCGGCCAGCTACGGACTGACTACCCTAGGCCCCGGTGCCCAGGCCACAGCCGATACCTGCCTGATGATAGCAATATCCCCCGACCGCCGACACAAGTCCAGAAACACAAGGGGGAGGGGGGTCGGCTACAGGCAAGTGGACCTGGCACGGGCCTGGTGGAGTGAGGTATGGGGGAGTGCTCACAAGCTCTAAAGGTCGGACCTGCACGGACTGCCACTGGATGAGGGGAAG
>BLSH010464798.1:2290118-2307240 GCA_018402905.1 Glandirana rugosa
GCCTGACGGGCGGCAGTAATATGCCGCCATGAAACGGCCCGTTATGGCAACAATACCTTCGTCTATCGATGATGAACGAGACTGGGAGATCACTAAAGTAAAGAAATTTACAATAGCCCCGGCCATGTTATTGTTATGGGGCCGAGAGTCTATATGTTTCACTTATATATAGACCAGTTATTTGAGGGAAACCTCGAACTGGACCAACTATTGACATCGAGCCAGAGTCATGGAAACCAAGAGGGGTGACACAAGACGGGAATGTGTTCAATGAGTGAATTACACCAAATGTGGGAACCTGAATAGACCACCAGGGCCCCAAGTGTCATCATAAAACGTGAATTTAAAGATAACAGAACATACAATAGAAATTTAAGTGCAAAATACTACTGTGAACCCCGGGACCACCAGATAAGTCCAAGGGTGTAAACCACATTAAGTGAGTAACTTGTGTAAGGGCAGAACACAGTGGGGAGAACCAAAGGTACTGAGACCGAGCTACAGTTATCAACCAGGTCAAGCTCCAAAGGGAGTTTATTGACCAGATATATATTCACTTTGTATATCTGAGAGCCGGGGTATTGTTATTGTACCGGCCCCGATAACATTTAAAGAAATGAAATCACTAGAGGGTCAGAGCAAGTAGTAGCTATCTGCTTCCATAACAACGGTATTGCCCGGCAAAGTACCGCCGTATAATGACGGCGGGCAGTCCGTAAGTGGTTAATGCACGCAAGCGCAATATAATACCCAATTTTTTACGCTGAGTAAATGGGTAACTAACATGTCACGCTTTAAAGTTGCGCATACTCGTGGAATGGCGACAAACTTTGTTGCCATAGGTTATGCTTTAACAGCCATCACAGGTCACCAATTTAGAGTTACAGAGGACTGGTGCTAGAATTATTGCTCTCGCTTGTGGCAATATATCATGTGTGGTGCGATCGCCGTTTATGTACACATGTGGGACCAATGCGTGCGTTCGCCTTTGCTTGCGAGCACGTGGGGATGGCAGTGCTTTAAAAAATGTTTAATTTTTATACATTTTTTATTTTTTACACTGTTTCTTTATTTTTTATTTGTTTTATTTTTTTTATTACTGTCACAATGAATGTATATATCCCTTGTGACAGCAATAGGCAGTGACAGGTACTCTTTATGGAGTGATCTGGGGTCTATTATGGGGATCCCAAATGTCTCCTCTGCCCTTACAAGCATCTGATCACACCAAGATTAGTGTGTTCAGATGCTATGCCAATTTAAAAATGGCGCTGCTTACATCCAGGATACCGGAAGTGACGAAACTGCTCAACCCCTCCTGCCACCTTTAAAAACCAGATGCCGACATAAAAAAAAAAAAAAACGATACTAGGATGAAGCCTGTAGCTTCACAATCACTTAAAGCCAATTGCCGTACATGTACGTGATTTGGCGCTAAGTGTTTAGGCACTTCAATTTCAGACATTTTCACTCCCTTCCTGCCCAGGGCAATTTTCAGATTTCAGAATATCAATTATTACGCATGCAACACTGTACATAGATTAGGTGTTTATATTTTATTTGAGATAGATAGATAAATTTCTTTTGGTGGTATTTAACCACTTCCCACCCGGCCTATTGACAAATGACGGCCGGGCGGGGGGTTCATTATCCTGACTGGACATCTATTGATGTCCTCAGGATAATCCGCGATCGCGAGGATCGCGGCAACCGGTTGTGCCGTGGACCCCACCGCATTACCGACCGAATCACGGCTGATAACAGTGTAAATAGGAAGAGCCTTTTCCTCTGTGAGCAGTGGAGAGCCGATCGGCTGCTCGCCGGGGGGGGGGAACTGCGCTGAACGTTTATCAGTGCAGCCCTCTGAGGATCGCCACACTGGACCCCCAGGGACAGCATAAGGAGGCCGCCCAGGACCACCTGGGAGAAAATCAGGAGGCCGCCCAGGACCACCAGGGAGCCCCCACTAGACCAACAGGTAAGGGCAATACAGTGCACTGTAGGGATGGCACTGTGCCCATATATGATGCCTGCCAGTGCCATCCCTAACAGTGCTATATGAACCAGTGCTCCATCAGTGCCCACCATCACCACCTAACAGTACCACCTATCAGTGCCCAGCAGTGCCACTTATCAGTGCCGCCTATGAGTGCCCATCAGTGCCCGTCGGTGTTGCTTTTCAGTGCTGCATATATGTGCCCCATCATCAGCGCAACCTTATCAGTGCCACCTCATCAGTGCCAATCTTTACTGCCTCGTCAGTGCCCATCAGTGTAGCCACATCAGTGCCCGTCAGTGAAGGTGAAAATGTACTTATACAAAGTTTTGTGACAGAAAAAAAGAAAAAGGTGTTTTTTTTTTGTTTTTTTATTTTTCAAAATGTTCGGTCTTTTATTTGTAGCGCAAAAAATAAAAACCGCTGGGGTGATCAAATACCACCAAAAGAAAGCTCTATTTGTGGGAACAAAATGATAAAAAGTTTCTTTGGGTACAACATCGCACAACCGCGCAATTCTCATTCAAAGCGCAACAGCACTGAAAGCTGAAAATTGGTCTGGGCGGGAAGTGTTCTAAGTGCCTGGTATTGAAGTGGTTAATCACCACTGGGTTTTTACATTATTTGCTGTATAAACAAAAATTACAGAAAATTGTGGGAAAAAAAATACTTTTTTCTTAGTTTGTTATAAAATTTGACAAATAATCTTAGGCCAAAATGTATACTTCTACATTTATTTGGTAAAATAACCCAAATTAGTGTATATTATTTAGTCTGTGAAATTTATAAAGTCTACAATCTATGATATATATTTTTGGAAATTGGCCACACCTGATGTACTGACGGCCTATCTTTTTTCTTGCGGTCCTAAAATGCCAGAACAGTACAAATACCCTCCAAAATAACCCATTTTTAGTAATTGTACACCTTACTTACTAAAGTAATAAACCAAACTGAAGTAGGTATTTACTAAGAGGCATGCTGAGCCTTTTTAAGTTGTAATTTTTTTTGTCACAATTTTTTTGAAAATAAATTAAATAAAATGTGTGTTTTTTTTTTTTTGTTTTTTTTTTTACATACTGTCACCAAAGCAGTATAGTGTAACCATGTGACTAGTGTGGCGGTAATCAGGGACACTGACTGGTGACAGTATGTAAAAAAAAAAAAAAACATGATCACAATATAAGCAGTCATTTTTATGAATGGTATCTATTCATGTGCCATTGTGTACAATTGTGATTGGCTACAGCTGTCACATGGTATAGATGCACTGTGATCACGGGGACCAATCACAGAAATCACACTAATGGCTATGAATGAAAGCCATTGTGCACAAATGACATGCGATTGCTATGATTGGTCACAGCCCGGCACAATGATTTGTGTTCTGTGTCTGGTGGAGCTGTGTCCCAATATGAACACACCCAAAGTGCGGATTTCACAGAGGACTTTAATGTGTGTTCATATTAGGACACATAATTTCATGACTTGCACTGTGATTTTGGATTTTATGATCACACTCAATATATTAATTGCACATTTTTGTATATGGTTGGTAGTTTTTTGTATATTTTGGATTGATAGTGGTACACTGATTAATGAGTTATAATAGCACCATGACTTTTTGAAGTGATTTATACAAAAGTAAATTATAACCTTTTCAATAACGGTATTATTTTTGTCTAGATTTCAAAAAACAACAAGAGATGGCACAGCTTACTAAAGAGAAGGACCAGCTGACCAAGTCTGTAAAGGCCTATAGAAGCCTGTTTGATGCAACAAATCTACTTCTCAGGGAATATAAGAGTAAGTTTAGCCTACCTTTTTGTAAGTCACGCAGTAATATAAAAATATAACTAAAGGAGAAACTTTTTTTTCCTAGATTTGGATTTGGTGGGGAGGAGATGGAACCTCTGTCAAGCTTTTATTGCTATCTTTGTCACCATTTGGGACATCCAATCTCGTATTCTACTGATCAACAATACCACCTGAAATGAAAGTAGGCCTAAAGGCTAAACTTTTTTTGATAGATTAACCACTTCCCACCCAATGACGTCATATGATGTTCTGGACTTTGAGTGGTGATATCTGAATGATGCCTGCAGCTACATGCACTATCCAGATATAATTTCAGTTCAGCCGCTTGATCATTCTTAGGCAGCGGGAGGGGATATCCCCCGCCGGCCTCCTGTGCTTTTCCGGGCTCGCCTGTACGATCGGCGAACCATAGAATGCATCCGTCGCTGCCGGATGTTTACTATAGAGATGACTGGGGACCAAATGGTCACCAGTCATCTCTATGATCCTCAGAGGCCCGGGCGCAATGTGATGACATCACGCCCGGGCCGGCTTTAGTAAACAACAGCCATGGATGTGGCTGGAAAGGCCGGTATCGTTCATTTTTTTTTTTCTGATCTCGGTCTTTCCAGCCTGGAGGAGAGATGTGGGGTCTTATTGACCCCACATCTCTCCATAAAGAGAACCTGTCACGCACTATTCCCATTACAACGGATGCTTACATTCCTTGTAATGGGAATAAAAGTGGTAAAAATAAAGGTAAAATAAACAATAATAATAATAAAAAAAATTTAAAGTGGTCCCATCCCCGCATGCTCGCGCACAGAAGCGAACACATTTGCAAGTCTCACCCACATATGTAAACGGCGTTCAAACAACATGTGAGGTATCACCGCATACGTTGGAGCAAGAGCAATAATTCTAGTGCAAGACCTCCTCTGTAACATTAAACAGGTAACCTGTAAAAAATTTTAAAGCGTTGCCTATGGAGATTTTTAAGTACCAAAGTTTGGCATCATTCCACTTGTCTGCACAATTTTAAATCGTGACATGTTGGGTATCTATTTACTTGGCGTAACATCATCTTTTATAACATACAAAAAAATGGGCTAATTTTACTGTTTTGTTTTTTTAATTCATGAAACAGTTTTTTTTTTTTTTTTTAAAAAGTGTTTGTAAAATTCCTACGCAAACTCCATGTGAAATAAAAAGTTGCAACGATCACCATTTTATTCCCTAGAATCTCTGCTAAAAAAAACATATAATATTTGGGGGTTCTGAGTAATTTTCTAGCAAAAAAATGATGATTTTTCCATGTAGGAGAGGAGTGCCAGAATAGGCCCGGTATGGAATTGGTTAAGGGATGATTTTAATGCCTGTGAATGTTTTTTATTTTGTTTTTTGTTTAAGTGAGAGGAAATTCCTCCAAAATCAGAAAATTCTTCATTGTCACCAGGGTCACCAGAACTAGTGTCCCCATGATGACTTTTCTTTACCCAATATCACAGACATCAATAAAAACATTGGCTCTAATCCCTCTGCACTCCATACACAACTAAAAAGGTTTGCCTCTAGTTAATCTTTTAAAATGCAGACATATGTACTCTACAATAAAAAGGTTTGCCATTTTGTTTTTCTACGCTTAACAACTAAGATAAACCCACCAATTCCCTGATCGCCTCAATGCTAACTGCACCAAGATGATGAGGATGGTTTACTTTCCAGTGACTGAGCTAGGAAGCATAACATAAATAACCAGCAGATATAGGTCTTAACATTGCTCAAAACTAAAACAAAATGTTCAGTCTGAGTTTATTTTTCATTGTGGATTTCCAGCTCACGAGTATTGTCTCCTTCATCCATTCTCAGACCTCACAGGTTTGAGCAGACACAACAGTTAGTTAGCTGTCACTTCCAAGTATCTGAATATTTTATAAGTTTCTTACGGTTTTTTTTGTCTATATTTGCAACTACTGATATACATTGATTAGCCCTATGACCACTGACAGGTTAAGTAAATCACATTGATTGTCTGTTACAATAGCATCTGAAAGTGGGTGGGATATATTGGGCAGCAAGTAAACATTTTGTCCCTGAAATTGATGTGTTAAAAAAAAAAAAAAAGAAAAAATTGGCATCATAGTTGTGTATGGGGCTGCGCAGCCTCAGACCAGTCAGGGTGCCCATGATTTCCAATGTCTGCAGCTAAAAGCGCCTACAATGGGCACATGAGCATCATAACTGGACCACGGAGCAATGGAAGAAAGTGGCTTGGTCTGATGAATCACATTTTCTTTTACATCATGTGGATGGCTGGATGCATGTGCATCATTTACCTGAAGAAGAGATGGCACCAGGATGCAGTATAGGAAGAAGGCAAACTAACATAGGCAGTGTGATACTTTGGGCAATGTTCTGCCTGGAGACCTTGAGATCTGCCATTCATGTGGATGTTACTTGACATGTACCACCTACCTAAAAAATTGTTGCTAACCAAGTACACCCCTTTATAGAAACGGTATTCCTTGATGCCAGTGTCCTCTTTCAGCAGGATAATGTGATCTACCACGCTGCAAAAATGGTTCAATAATGGTTTGTGGAACACAGCAAGTTATTTTGAGGTATTGACTTGGCCTCCAAACTCTCCAGATGTCGAACCAATCAAGCCTTCTGTGGGATGTGTAGGAAAAAAAGTCCAATCTATAGAGTCCCTAACTTGCAACTGTATAGTGTATACAAAAGGCGGCACTCCAAAATCCTTGCAGTGATTTTATTAAAGCATAAAGTGCATAAAATACAGTAGCTGACTCGTTTCAGCGGATGCCCGCTTTGGTCACAGCTGAAAGTGTGAACGAAAAAATTACTTATAGGGGGAAAAAAAAGCACTAAAAACCACACCCCTCATTAGCAGTATCCAATGCCTGAATGCAATAGACCTAAGGTGAGCAGGCACTGTATACCGGCAATCAGGTGATAAATGACAATTGAAATGAGAGTGAAAATACAGGTATACGATAATACAATAATGCAATAAAAGGACCAGAGTGGATCACAAAACAGTGTGATATGTTAGAGCTGCAATAAGCCATACGATACATTGTGTGGGAAAGCCCATGGTCATGAGTTCCAATGGAAGGCAAATGGATCACCTATACAAAAATATATAAAACAAAAAACATTAAAGATTATTTTAAAATGACCAAGTACTCCAAAGTGCAACCCAGGTTACAATTAAGAAATTCAAATGACAGATGCCGCTTATATTCAGTGGGCATTAGCAACTTACAGGACTTGGAGGATCGAGAGATACCCCATATACAGTAGATAGTAGTTCAGTGGTCTAGTGGTGTCCATGCCTGGATGGGTCAGGGTTGTTTTAGTGGCAGAAGGGGTTGGTACATACTGATGTCATATTCAGTAAAGCCATGCCAACTGCTATGATGTGCAAACATGCACTAACTTATAGCACTCAGATTTTGGTTTACAAAAGTCAGCCAAGTAAACAATTAATTTGGCTGACTTGCACATTGCCTTTCACCAAATGTAAAGGCACAGTTGTATTGTTAGCAGATCCTTTTAGATGTTTCATTACATTATTCTAATTTCCCAAATCACTTTTTACATTTCTGTCATCCATTGAGGGGCACAGTTTAACACAGTATTAAACCCAGCAGCAATTTATTATATTGAAGCTTACCATTTCGTAGAAGTGATGGTTGCATTGGGTTTCTTTTTTAGGCTTTCATTCTGTTATATATGTAAAGTGCTGTGTAAATGGCCGTGCTATATAAGTACCTGAAATAATAATAATAATTCTCACCTGGTGATATAGCCAGTAAGTCTGTCTTTTTTCCTCAACCAAACAAGCTGTCCTGCAGATGTAGCACTTAGAATGTTGAGACAAAACATTTAACACTGAAAAGGGTGCTTAGAATGATCAGCTTTTTTTTTTTTTTTTAATTGTAAAACCTTTATCCCAAAATGGAATAAAAACTGTTACTGTAACTGCTTTTTAAGTATTAGCTGGAGTTTGGCTTCAGTTTGTTAGTGTATTTTAATCTGCTGTTGCATCTAACACTACCCCCCCTTCCCCCAGACTAATACTGTTTCAACCAGAGTGAAGGCACCCTAATACAGGAGGTGTTTTACTGGCCATATCACCAGATAAAAACAGGGAAAGGCCTAAAAAAAAAACAAATGCAGTCACCACATATAATGATTGGTGAGCTGCAATATTACATATTTTATTTTGGTTTATTACTGCTTTAACGCTTAATAATGATTATATTTCCGCCTACAGGAGAAGTGAACACTAAGACACCTGCCCAGTTCTGCTTAGGAAATAGATGTCCCTTTCTTTCTGCCATATGTTTCACTTGAATTGAAAGATTTTTCTACTATCAACGACTAATGGTGTTATTACTCCTGACCGTTTGTGGGTTAGTTGTGGAGCACAGGCTGAGATACCTTTGTATATGTCACCACCGTGGAGTGAGAAGGCCAATTCTGTGGCCTCTATTTTTAAAATTGGTGCCCCTTTTGCCCCTCCTTTGGCCTGTCATCCTCTGCCTCTGGTCTTACCGCACACAGCACAGCAATAGTTGGGCGTCTTCTGGGTCCCAGCTGCCCACTGTGCTTGCTCACAGAAGGCTTACCCTTTTTGCTCAGTAATTGCTCTTGGTTCTGTCAGCCCTCATCACTGTCCCCAGTCTGAGTCAATTCCTTTGTCTGATACCTCCGTTGATCCCTTTGGCACAACTTCTCCTACTGCTAAATGTTCTGTGGAGGGCAATATATCTGCTTTGAGTATTGATTGCAAGAGGAGGCGAAGTCTGTTAATATCTATCCCAAATTTATAGATATTATTTTGAGATTTGTTAACTGTGTATTCTTGCCTAGCCATAGAGCAGCCTATGTCAGACAGTCCCAAGGTCACCAGTTCTTTAAAAATTCCTAAACATGCAAACATCTTCGTCTCTTTCATGTACTTTGCTCAGTAATTACATTGCTTAAAGTGGTTGTAAGGGTGAAAGTTGTCTTACCTTAATGCATCCTATGCATTAAGGTAAGAAACCTTTTATGTGCAGCCTCCCTCACAGTCACCCCTAAATACTCGCCTGAACCTGATCTCGGTCCAGTGCTGTGCAGGGTTGCAGCAGCTCTTCTCCCCTCCCCCCACATTTGGTCCTCCTGCTGTCAGTCGAAATCTGTGAGCAGAGAGCTAGGGGCAGGGCTGAGCCAGGTTGTGTGTCTGAATAGATGCACAACCTAGCTCGGGAGTGAGTCCACACAAGTACCCCCATAGGGGAGCAGCCAAGAGCACCAGCAGGGAAACCAAGAAGAGGAGGATTGGGGCTGCTTAGCGCTAAACCATTGTACAGGGCAGGTAAGTATAATGTATATTTTATTTGAAAGGAAAAAAAAAAGGAAACTTTACATACTCTTTAATTATCATCAAGCTGTTTCCTAAATGGACAATGAAAAAATAATTTTATGGTTTGTATGAAGTTTTTATTTTTCCACGTGCGTTACTTAATTCACATTTTTAAGAAAAAGGCCATTATTGATGATGTTTTGAATTACATTTTTTTCAGTGACATTAATAGGTGCTCCACTGACAATTGGATCTATATGGCGAAACTGACAAAATAAACCAAATCAACCATGTTCATTTTGTGGTATAATTATACTGTATTGTTTGGGATATTCTTACGGGAATTGAAGAAAAAAATGCATCCCTATGACTTTTTTCTTTTTATTTAGGTCAGGCAAATGAAGCCAAAGAGAAAGAACTGTCCCTAAAGAATGAATTGAAGAAAAAAAAGATTGACTTACCCATGAAAGACCAGGAGGTACTACTGTAACATCTACAGTATGTTGATGCTATATTATACAATACTATGTTAGAGTGCTTACAGACATTATTTTACCTTTTAGATGGACCACATTAAAATTATAAATCAAAAGAAAACTCGGATGCAAAATCTACTGAATCAGCCAAGGAGGAAATGTTTGCTTCCCCCTGTTCCAAAAGACAGTGATGTCATAGGAAAGGTATGTACATATCCCCTTAATTTTATGCATTTGAGAGCAGAGAGCGATTAGAACAACTGTCAGTTTTTATTGCTGTCTGCCCCCCCTTTAAGGAAACTCACTCTGTTTTGTCATTTTTACTGTTCTCATTGAAAGTGGAAAAAAAAAGAAAAGCCTAACTTGTGTTTGACATCAGAACACCAATAGAGCGGAAGTCTTCCAGTGGGAACCCGAATTCTGATGACACACTGGGATTCCCTCACATTGGAGGGATTTTCTCTCACTTTCTTTTTTGGCTGTGGGACAAGAAATGAAAGCAATTTTCCCCAAATGGCAATCAGATGGCAAAAAAAGGTGGGGGTTATAACCCTCCCTTACTGTATACAAATTGAAAAAAGGGTCCACACTTGCTGTAGCAATGAGTATGGTGAATGTACAATTTCAAGGGTGTTGGTGTGTCCATACACTGGTGGATTTATGTCCATTTGTGATCTTATGGTGGAAGACTGACAATTTGTGTTGGAATTTAATCACAGGGACTATATCACTTTTTTTGCTACTTTATATGCATTTTAGTTTATTTTATCACAGGGTGAATTTGATTTAAAGTCGATTTAAATTACCAGTAAAAAGGCTTGATTTAAATCATAATTTTTAAAGAGCAACTGTCATCTCTGTCCCGCAGCGGCGACTCCTCTGACCCGCTGTTGACTCACCGACAGTCCCATTCACTTAAATGGGGCAGCTGGTGATGCGGTAGTGACACAACAAGGTGAGGGACTTGGTGGCAGCAGGTGAGTGGATGTCCGCTAACAGGATGGATCTGAAATGACAGGTGCTCTTTAAATGTAAGGACTCATTCTTGCTGGTAGTTAGAATCTTTAATATTTGCAAAAAAAAGGTTTCCTATTTAGAATAATACGCTGTCAGGTTAGTAAAACAGCGATTTCTGAACCGATTCAATCATACAGTTTGTAGTGTACATAGATTTGCAAAAGTAATATTCCTGAACTTTGTTTTATCTCATGGTTACTGTGAAATTGTGTGAATGCATCAATGCAGTGTATGTTATCTCAGCTTGCAGAGCTTTGATTCATTGAATGAATTTACCAAAAATGTAAATATTGCAGAATATACAGCCTCATGCTACATAACTAAGCTCCATTTCATGCTGAATAAACAAAATCATTAAAGTGGTTGTAAACACTATAAATAGAACAGTAACACTGCGCTCCTTATTAACAAATATATAAAGTGATTAAAAATGGAAATAAAGCAGCTGCTATAAATATATAAAAAAACTCCGAAGATCAGCTATATCCGTGATAGTGAAAGCAGCGCTAAAACTGAATATATATTGTGCAAAACAATTTAGTGCAAAAAATACAAACAAAGTGCTAGTGCAAAAAGTCCCAACAGTGCAATCCTCAATGAAGTGCAAAGGTAGGTCCTCCTTGAATCAAACAGCCAACTTGCTTCAAAGCTGAGTCCTTCACCTTCAATCACTTAAATGCAAAAACCAAGGTGGTAGTGCCAAAAAATCAATTGTGCAACATTGAATAAAGTGCAGGGATAAATACTCCTTAAATTGTGCAGCTATGCTGTTTTTGATAGCGTATCCTTCACCATCGGTCACCACATGCGTGTGCACACATTGGGGGCTCACCAGAGGTCAAAGATAGATAGGCTCATCTTTCCAAGAATAGAGGGGGCTCATCATACAATGACCTTCCCAAGAACCGCATCCACAGGCACTCATTCCTCTCCAGCATGTATAATTTGTGTCCTCCTCATAGTGAAGGAGACGGCAGGCGCCTCCGGGGGGAGGCCATCGTTCTAGAAGACATAGATGGATGGAGAGATGTCTGTTTTTGCAGTCATTATCAGACGGTTATTGTGGTTGCTGTGTTGGTCTGGTGACTACGCGTCCAAAAAGGGCCTCACGGACCTCCCTTTTCAGGTTGGTCGTCTTTTGGGGGCGCAACTGGATGAAATCATTTAGGATTTCACCGGGGGGGAAGAGCACTTTTCTTCCAGAACCCAAGCGGCAGGATTACCGCCATAGGCCGGGGCCTTCATCCTCGGGCCAGAATCGTTTTTTTTTCATCCGCCCGGTTCAGCGGGCAAGGGCTCACGGCCCGGAAAGTCTGCCACAGGGTCTGGCAAGCGGCCCTGGCAGCGCAAGCCTGATAAGACGGAGGACAAGTCCTCCACATGATGGGTTGTCCCCGCCCGACTCTCGGGTGGGGGCCGGCTTCTGGGGTTCGCAAGACTGGTGGACCGCTCGCATCTCCGATCACTGGGTGCGTGTAGTGGTGTCCTCTGGGTACAGGATAGAGTTCAGTACTTTACCCCCAGACAGGTTTTTCCCATCAAACTTGAGGCTCCCTCCGGGGCATCGGGGAGCTCTGCTGGGGACTGTTCAGACGCTGTCCGAACAAGAGGTAATTGTGCCGGTCCCTCCATTGGAAAGGTTCCACGCCTTCTATTTGAACCTCTTTGTGGTGCCCAAAATAGGTGGGGTCAGGCCAGTTCTGGACCTGAAAGCGCACAATCACTTTGTGAGAGCACGGAAATTCAGGTTGGAATCAGTCCGCTCGGTCGTGGCCGCCCTTCGCCAAGGGGACTTCATGGCATCTCTGGACATCAGGGACGCTTATCTTCATGTTTCCATTTGTCTCCGGCATCAGCGTTTCCTGCGCTTTGCGGTAGGGGATCTACATTACCAATTTGTGGCACTTCCCTTCGGTCTGGCCTCGGCTCCTTGGGTCGTCACCAAGCTGTTGGCTCCGGTGCTGGCTCTATTGAGGCAGAGAGGCATTGCTGTGGTAGCATACCTCGACGATCTGCTCCTGCGAGCGGAGTCAGCTTTGGCTCTGGAGGACAATGTTGCTATCACCATGGCCTCGGTGAGATACTTCGGCTGGCTGATCAACCTGCAGAAGTCGACATTGATCTCGTTCTGTAGTCTGGAATATCTGGGTCTAATATTGGACACGGAGCAGGCGAAGGTGTTCCTACCTCCGGCCAAGTGGCTGATGCTACAAGCATCGGTGTGATTCCTGCTGTCACGTCGGTGGTTCTCCTTACGGTTCTGTATGCGGGTGTTGGGGCTCATGGTCTCGGCCTTCGAGGCGATACCGTAAGGCCAGAGTCACACTCTGCTCCTACAGCGAGCGATCCTGTTACGGTGGGACAAGTCTCCGTTGTCCCTGAACCAGCTGATCAAATTGGATCATCAAACAGGGGGTCATTGACCTGGTGGCTCCGGGCCCCGGCATTGACTTTGGGAATGTCGTTTCTTCCCCTGAATTGGTCGATAGTCACGACAGACGCCAGCCTATCGGGCTGGGGAGGGGTCCTGGGGCAGTTGTCTGCTCAGGGCCGTTGGTCGATGCAGGAATCGCGCCTACCAATAAATGTGCTTGAGCTGAGGGCAATCAGGCTTTGTCTCTCCCACTGGTCGGCAAGGCTGCACGGCCTCCTGGTTCGGGTTCAGTCAGACAACGCCACGGCGGTGGCGTACGTGAACCATCAGGGCGGAACAAGGAGCTGGGCAGCAGCTGTGGAGGTGGGCAGAACTTCACATGCCGGCAATCTCCGCCATCTACATCCCGGGCGTAGAAAACTGGCAAGCAGACTTTCTCAGTCGCCAGACTCTGGATCAGGGGGAATGGTCTCTGCATCCAGAAGTGTTCCTCCAGATTTGCAAACGGTGGGGCACGCCAGACATGGACCTAATGGCGTCCAGGTTCAATCACAAGGTGCAGACCTTTGTGTGCAGGACAAGGGATCCGTTGTTGGCCGTCACAGACGCACTAGTCGCACCTTGGTCCCGGTACAGGCTTCTGTACGTCTTTCCTCCTCTCAAGCTTCTACCGCGGCTCCTGCGCAGGATAGAAGCGGAGGGAATCCCGACAATCCTGGTGGCTCCGGATTGGCCTCGGCGCCCTTGGTACGCCGACGTGGTGCGGATGGTAACGGACGTTCCCTGGCGGCTCCCGCTTTACGAAGATCTGCTGTCGGGGACCCATCCTGCACCCTGCTTACCCTCGCTGGCTTTGACGGCTTGGCTATTGAGTCCCAGGTGCTGAGGTATAGGGGCGTTTTTGACTCCGAGTTCCCTACCATGCTTAAGGCGTGTAAGTGTATGTTGCGCAAGATATATCATCACACCTGGAAGGCTTATATTGCCTGGTGTGAGGCGGGGGGTTGGAACCCCCGCTCTTTCTCTATATCCCGGTTGCTGGCCTTCTTGCAGCAAGGCCTGGATAACAATTCAACATCCTTTAGCTACGCATTCTTTGATACGTACATTTGTACAGGGTGTACGTCATGTAGATCCTCAGGTACGGTCGCCGTTGGCACCGTGGGTTTTTACATTTAGTACTTTTTGTACTGCAGAAACCGCCATATGAGAAAATCAGGGATATTCCCTTACAATTGCTGTCATAAAAGGTGGCTTTTTTCGTGGCCACTACATCCGCTAGGCTTTGTCATGTAGGTCTCCCTACTTGGTCCTTCATAAGGATAAGGCGGTGCTGCGCCCTTCCCCTTCGTTCCTACCGAAGGTGGTTTCCTCTTTTCACATTGAGGACATTGTTCTCACTTCATTGTGTCCACACCCGTCTCATCCCAAGGAGATTGCTTTGCACTCTTTGGATGTAGTAAGGGCTCTGCGGGTGTATTTGTCGGCTACAGCTTCTTTTTGGAAGTCTGATGCTTTGTTTGTACTGACGGAAGGACCGCGCAAAGGTTTGGCGGCCTCATCAGCTACTATATCCCGTTGGATCAGACAGACGGTGACCCATGTGTATACTGTTCGGGGCCAAGAACCCCCTTTTCTGGTCATGGCTCTTTCCACCAGGGCGATTAGCACTTCCTGGGCTTTCAGACACCAAGCCTCGGTGTCTCAGTGTGCAAGGCGGCTACATGGGCCTCGGTGCACACTTTTGTTAAATTTTTACAAGGTGATGTGTCAGCATCCGCGGATGCTGCTTCTGGCAGCAAAGTTTTGCAAGTGGCGGTATGGGTGCGGCTGGTGCCTCCTGAGAGGATTCTGTTGGGTACAATTTTTATTGTTTACCCACCCCTCTTGTTGGACACTGCTTTGGGATGTCCCCATGTGTCATGAATAGAGGCTGCGTCTGTCAATGAACGTAAGAGAAAATAGGATTTTATTAAGAACTTACAGTAAAATCCTTTTCAATGACAGACGCAGCACCCACCCTTCTGTGTTGCGTTTGTACGGCTTGTTAGGAACTGATATGCTATGCAGAGCTGGGGGGTTATATGCTGAGTGAGGACACCCCCCTGGGAGGGGTCAGCTTGCTTTTTTTCTTTTTGCCTAGTCTACTCCTAGTAGGATGTGCATAAACCCCATGTGTCATGAATAGAGGCTGCGTCTGTCAATGAACTCAGAGAAAATGATTTTACGGTAAGTTCTTAATTAAATCCTTTTTTTTTTTTTTAAATCATTGATTTTTATCCACCCTGTTTTATCACTTCTGATTCATATAGTGAATTCGGTTTTTGGATTATTTGCTTTTTCACTGTTTTACGAAGCACTTTGGCGGTTGAAAAATTTGACCTCTATTAACCACTTGCCGATCGCGTATAGTACATACATGGCGGCAAAGTGGCACGTTCCTGCAAATCACCGTTTATAAACAGCGATCCACAATTGTGCAAGTATTGCGCGTACGCCATGAGGGAGGCCGCAGGTCGGGCGGAATCTATGTCCGCCGGCGACCCGCGTTCGCTTGTGAGAGAGCCAGAACAGGGAACCATCGATGTAAACACGGTGGTTCCCCACTCTGTGAGGGGGGACATGACAGATCTACTGATCCCTGTACTCGGAATCAGTTAGATCTGTCATGCCCCTGGCAGCCCAACTCCCATACAGTTAGAACACACACAGGCAACCCAGTTAACCCCTAGATCGCCCTCTGCGGGTTAACCCCTTCCCTGCCAATGGCATTTATACAGTAATCTGTGTGTTTTTTTTTTTTGTTTTTTTTTAGCGCTGATCGCTGTATAAATGTCATTGGTCCCAAAAAAGTGTCAAAAATGTCCGTCATGTCCGCCGCAGTCCTGATAAAAAACACAGATCGCCGCCATTACTAGTAATAAATAAAAATAAAAAAAAGTAGAAAACTCAATAAATGAATTCTCATGGTTTGAAAACGCGGCAACTTTTGCGCAAACCAATCAAGAAACGCAGAGTACAATTTATTTTTTTTACCACAAATATGTAGAAGTATATATATCGCCCAAAACTGATGAATAAATTTGTTTTTTTATATTTTTTTTTTTAGGACATGTATTATAGCAAAAAGTAAAAAAAAATATTTAGTTTTTTTTTCAAAATTATCGCTCTTTTTTTGTTTATAGCGGTGATCAGAAGTGAAGCAGGGGTGATCAAATACCACCAAAAAAAGCTCTATATGTGGGGAAAAAAAGAATGCCAATTTAGTTTGGGTACAACGTTGCAGGACCGCACAATTGTCAGTTAAAGCGCCACAGTGCCGAATCGCAAAAAGTGCTCTGGTGCTAATGTGAGAAATCCTTCCGGGGCTGAAGTGGTTAAAAAAAAGTTTTGCATTTAGTTGCTCTTCAAGTGTTCTGGACATTTGTTGCAGTACCCCCCCCCCCCCCCACTACCAAAAACAGGGCGATCCACTGGCACTACACAAACCCCCTCCAGCCACGGTACTCTCGCACCAGCATTCTTACTTAAGGCTGGGTTCACACCTATGCGAATTGGATGCGGATTACACCGCATCCTATTCGCAGGACATTAAAAAACATGTTCATTTCAATGTGCCTTGTTCACATATGTGATGAAAATAAACATAGAAGAGGGGGACAAGAGTCCTCAAACTTCAAAGAATGGAATTTTATGGTGTGTAAAAAAAATCCCATTGTCTTTCTTGCTTGTTGAATGAGGCAGGAATTCTTAAGCCGGCCATAGACAGATGGAAATTTCCCGGCAATTTTCTATCCATCTATGGGCATGCTGGTTGTACTAAAGTCGATCTATCAATTGACTTCAATACAACCACTTTTTCTTCGATCATTGCTGGCAGCTATAGATCTAGTAAAGTGCCTCAGACAGAAATGGGTGGTGTCTAATCCTAAAATTTGACCATAAATTTGCAAGATGGTCAGTCTGAGTTGCCTAGAGATGATAGAATGAGAAGCCAGTATATGCCTTTTGATGAACTGGAGCAGACGGAGGGAAGGGAGAGGAATGTCCTGGTTAAGGTGTAGGCAAAAATACTCAAGGCAAGAAAT
>BLSH010464798.1:2307250-2317475 GCA_018402905.1 Glandirana rugosa
CCTACGCCACATTAGGCGTAGGTTATTCTTACTTAAGGCTGGGTTCACACCTATGCGAATTGGATGCGGATTACACCGCATCCAATTCGCAGGACATTAAAAAACATGTTCATTTCAATGTGCCTTGTTCACATATGTGATGAAAATAAACATAGGAGAGGGGGACAAGAGTCCTCAAACTTCAAAGAATGGAATTTTATGGTGTGTAAAAAAAATCCCATTGTCTTTCTTGCTTGTTGAATGAGGCAGGAATTCTTAAGCCGGCCATAGACAGATGGAAATTTCCCGGCAATTTTCTATCCATCTATGGGCATGCTGGTTGTACTAAAGTCGATCTATCAATTGACTTCAATACAACCACTTTTTCTTCGATCATTGCTGGCAGCTATAGATCTAGTAAAGTGCCTCAGACAGAAATGGGTGGTGTCTAATCCTAAAATTTGACCATAAATTTGCAAGATGGTCAGTCTGAGTTGCCTAGAGATGATAGAATGAGAAGCCAGTATATGCCTTTTGATGAACTGGAGCAGACGGAGGGAAGGGAGAGGAATGTCCTGGTTAAGGTGTAGGCAAAAACACTCAAGGCAAGAAATAAGTCCTGGACCTCAACACCACCATGTCTTTGTGCAAATCCAGTAAGGGGTTCTAGATGCTCGCTTAACAGAGATGATGGCTACAAGATGCACCACCTTGTGGTGAGAGTAGAGCGAGAGGGGAATATATTTGTTGGGTTCACATTGAAAACAGAACCAAATTTATATCTCACAGAGTCCCAGTGAGGGCTACATGGACAGAGATCAGACTGGGTAGAAACCTTGGTTACTGAAGTGTTGAAAACCAGATCCAGCTGCTGGAAAAAGGAGATTTGTCCCACAGAAAAAATTTGTGTGGTGGAAGATGCATAAATCCAGAGGAAAAGTTGTGAAATTAGTTCAAAAAGAGTCCCAATTCCTGCAGGATGCATATAGTGAAAAGAGTGTTCTCAGTTTAGAACCATTCAGGTGCTCCAGTGCAGCTTACCGAATATATTGTTCTCAAAACGTCTCTTGCAGGCTACTCAGAACGCCATCCATCCAATATGGATCACAGCCACGGAGCCCCGTATCACAAACCAATAATGTCCACCAACACCGGTTAGGAGATATAAGAAGCTGCTTTATAGGGCAGTACATTTCGATACTATTTATTAATAATAAGATATTGCACTTACAAATCAGTGTGTCAAACACACTCAGGCTCCGAGCACAGCCGCGGGTCCCAGCAACGTGCGTGCGTGATGACATCACTCAAACAGCTCCACTGGTGCCTTTCCCTCAAAAGGGCGTCTTCAGAGAGGAGGATCATATTGCCGTGACCCACAACAGTGCTCAGAGCCTAAATGAGTTTGACACACTATATTATTCTTGCTGATTTGAACTGAGATCCAAGATGAGGCGAATGCTCCCTTTGTGTATACAAATGGTGAACAAGTTGGAGCAAAAACCCTGAAACTGTTCTGTCACAGGAACTTTGACAATGAAGCATTGATCCAGGAGACCTGAGAGTTCTTGAAGCACTGCGAAGCACTCAGCCCAACTCAATTTTGTTCTGGCAGCAGATGGGAAGTCGCCAGTAAGGATGGGCTCGGGCGTGTTCGGAACTGCACGTGTCCGAGCCCGCCAGGAAGTTTGCACTGCGCCACACTAATCACAGGCAGTGAAACATTTCCTGTTGCATGGCTGCAGCGATCAGGAAATGTTTCACTGCCTGTGATTAACGGGGCGCAGTGCAAACTTCCTGGAGGGATCGGGCATGTTTGGTTCCGAACACGCCCGAGCCCATTCCTGGTCTTCACTACTGGTGCTGAAACAGCGATAAATATCGTATGTATCTGATGTTACTATAGTATAATACAGTGTTCAACGCCACCAAATAACGTATTAATTGAAATAGTTCATTTGGGTCTATCCTCTCCTACCACCACCAGTACTCCAAGCTCACACAATCTACATTTTTTTGGGCCTGTTCTTGCTAGTGGTGGAAAAGGAATATGTGGAAGGGCCAGCAGAGCAGGTGGCAAAGCACAGTTCTGAAGTGATGTCCGGGATGGGCTGCAGGCTCATGTTGGTCTGTGTACAGTTGACTGTCTGGCAGAACAGGGATAAAATCACATTGCTGCCATTTTCAGTGTCAATAGTTCGCCCTGCTTTCTGCTTGCTCACCGTTCATATGTTGAAGAGGTTGTTGAGCGCAGTTTTTGCTTGGGCATAGAGAACATTTCTGATGGAGGGTCATTACCTTGCAAACCTCAGACTTGTCCTTCAGCCAGCTGGGTTGTAGTATCTTAGCCAGTGTCAGAAGCTTAGACCTCATTCATATGACCACTATCTTGTGGGAAAACTGCAGCTGGGAGTCCAGATGAGTGTGGATAGCCACGGCTGTCTGCAGGTGTTCGGAAGTAATCACGCAGAGAGTGATTTCCTGCGGTTAGGTACAGATGATCTGGACAAGAAGAACACAGCAATTGCTTGATATACAGTATAACTCTTATGCTTGATTTGTTTTTTTTAGATTGCTCATTTGGCATATGTAGAAGATGATGAAGCAGCAAAAGTAATCTCATGGCATTTAGCTAGTGATATGGACTGTGTGATTACTCAAACCACAGATGCAGCTCGTCGTATCTACAATGAGACAAAAGGCCACCAACAGGTTCTTCCAATGGACTCAATATATCAGAAGAATCTACCGACATGGGGAAGGTATCCTAGCTTTTTTTTTATAACCTTTAAAGGTTATTCACTGATATGCTGTACTGTTGTCAACATGGCAGTGGTAGTATTGCAACAGCCACAACGGGGAAACAAAAACATAAACTGTGGTAAATTTCAGTTGTCAACACTAATATTCTAAGGTTGCCTCTTTGAATTGTTGTTAGTGTAAGAAGTGTTAAAATCACTGAAATAGGATTTTTATTTGATGTGCATGAAAACTTGGAATACAAAGAGTTTTTTATTTTGGACATCCTATTCTGGATAACTTTACAGATAAACTATTCTTTGTGTGCTACACTAGTGTTAATACAGCAGCTACAAAGTTTATTTTTCAACTCAAAAAATAACAATAAAACGGTTAACAATAAAAAAAATTTCTCAGCCATACTGTACAAGACACAGGACCTTTAGCTGTGCACATCAAATGTGATGTCTGTGCAATGGGAATTCAGCCATACAGTTGTATAGCTGAACTTGCATTGGATTCGCACAAAAAAGTGCAGGAACCTTTTTTTCCCGCACTGGAATTTAGTCGCATGTGTGTTTACACCCAGGCAATCTGATTCCTGTCCCAATTCACAGTTCGCACTGCGATCTGTGAACCGTTCTAAGGGTGTCATTAACTTTGTATTGATACCCGCAGCGGTTTGCAGAGGGCAGTGTGAACTGCCTGCAGGTGAGATGTGATGCAATAACCAGCACTGGAATCACGCTGGTTCCCGACTCGCATATGTGTGAACCCAGGCTTAATCTTTCAGCGGGAGTTATATGCAGCTAACTTCAGGTGATTGGGGACTGGCAAAAAAGAAATCTGCAAGGATACCCCCATATATAACCCCTTCCACGTCAGCAAAACAGTTTTTCTTTTTGTGATGGGCGCCTGCTCTCTGCTGCGAGAAGCTTTCCTTCTTTATATGTTTTTTGTCTTTCGAAAGATGCAGCTTCCAGATAAGTAGACTCCTTGGCCAAACCTTGGGGGACCACAGTCAGGCCCTGCAGAAATGAAGATGTGGGACCAGTTTGTGCTTTCGCTTTGTGCACTTGATCCTGCGCATGTTATGCATTGTGTGGAGTTGCAAGCTGCATGTTAGCTTTACAGGTTAAGGCCAGGGCCAGAACCCAGTCCCTGAAGACCTTTGAGGCATGTGCTCATCATGGAGCGTGAAGCCAGGATTGGGTACAGTATATCAATCCCCTGTTACTCCTGTCTACAACTAACTTTCTAATGGTAAGTACAGAGTGGAGGCCTGTCAAACATTCAGCACAGGGTAACCTTTTATTCTCCAGATCCTTTTTGGGGAGTGTGGGGGGCTCCGGCTACCCTTTCAGCGGCTGTAGCTGAGAGCCAGGAGTGCCAGAGTTTCCTTTGGCACATGGGCACTTACTGCTCCTGTGATCACCGTGGCAGAGCACCCTGCCTCTACCTCGTTCCAGGCAATAATTGGGTTACTACTACCTACAAGTGCATGGCCCACTCTTAACCCTAATAAGGGGGATGGTCTATCCACTCAGCACCCTAGTATCCTTTACTTTGATGTTTTTCCCCAATCCGACTCTGCCTTTTTCTAGCTGAGCTGCTGGGACATCTGCAATAGATAGCAGGGGTCACAGCTGTGACTTCCCCTCCAGAATCAGTCTTTGATTTTTGCCCTTGAGCCAGATATATTACCTCAGAGGAGGTGACAGTTAAGGATGATCACTCTGTTTGAGAAACAAGATCTGGATAACACACCCATAGCAGAGATTTCATCCAAGCTTAAAGTGAAAAGACTGAAGGATTTGTTTACATTGATGCATTTTCTGCATTAAAGTAAAAACCTTCTGAGTACAGCTCCCCCGAGCAATCACACACACACACACACACACACTCTTACCTGAGCCTGAACTCGAGCCAGCACTGTGCACAAGAGCAGCAGTTCTCCCTTTTCTCTTTCTCTCTCACTTCTCATAGGCTCAAAGAAGATAGTGGAAGCCTGTGGCTTGCGTTGCTTTCAATCATAGCCAGTAAGTTGGAAGTGTGAGTGGGGCTGAGCTGTGCTCTGTGTGTCAATCGACAGAGCGTGACTCAAGATGAAACCCACATGAGTGCCCCTATAGCAAGCACCTTGCTAGAGTAGAGGAGTCGACAACCAAGAGCGCCGGCGGGTGACCCTAGAAGAAGAGGTTCAGGGCTGCTCTGTGCAAAATCACTGTATGTATAACATGTTGCTTATTTAAAAAAAAAAATACTGTGTGTGTGTGTGTGTATATATATATATATATATATATATATATATATATATATATATATATATATACAGTACAGTACACGCCTCACATTTTTTGTAAATATTTTATTATACCTTTTTATGTGACAACACTGAAGAAATGACACTTTGCTACAATGTAAAGTAGTGCGTGTACAGCTTGTATAATAGTGTAAATTTGCTTTCCCCTCAAAATAACTCAACACCAGCCATTAATGTCTAAATAGCTGGCAACAAAAGTGAGTACACCCCTAAGTGAAAATGTCCAAATTGGGCCCAGTTAGCCATTTTCCCTGCCATGTGTCGTGACTCGTTAGTGTTACAAGGTTTCAGGTGTGAATGGGGAGCAGGTGTGTTAAATTTGGTGTTATCTCTCTCGCTCTCTCATAGTGGTCACTGGAAGTTCAACATGGAACCTCATAGCAAAGAACTCTCTGAGAATCTGAAAAAAATAATTGTTGCTTTACTTAAAGATGGCCTGGGCTATAAGAAGATTTCCAAGACCCTGAAACTGAGCTGCAGCACCATACAGTGGTTTAACAGGACAGGTTCCACTCAGAACAGGCCTCACCATGGTCAACTAAAGAAGTTGAGTGCATGCGCTCAGCATCATATCCAGAGGTTGTCTTTGGGAAACAGACGTATGAGTGCTACCAACATTGCTGCAGAG
The DNA here is from genome assembly GCA_018402905.1 of Glandirana rugosa. Taxonomy (NCBI): domain Eukaryota; kingdom Metazoa; phylum Chordata; class Amphibia; order Anura; family Ranidae; genus Glandirana; species Glandirana rugosa. The sequence goes on from BLSH010464798.1 coordinate 2,312,920, forward strand.
GTTGAAGGGGTGGGTGGTCAGCCTGTCAGTGCTCAGACCATACGCCGCACACTGCATCAAATTCATCTGCATGGCTGTCGTCCCAGAAGGAAGCCTCTTCTAAAGGTGATGCACAAGAAAGCCCGCAAACAGTTTGCTAAAGACAATCAGACTAAGGACATGGATTACTGGAACCATGTCCTGTGGTCTGATGAGACCAAGATAAACTTATTCGGTTCAGATGGTGTTAAGCGTGGGTGGTGGAAACCAGGTGAGGGGTACAAAGACAAGTGTGTCTTGCCTACAGTCAAGCATGGTGGTGGGAGTGTCATGGTCTGGGGCTGCATGAGAGCTGCCGGCACTGGGGAGCTACAGTTCATTGAGGGAACCATGAATGCCAACATGTACTAAGACATACTGAAGCAGAGTATGATCCCTTCCCTTCAGAGACTGGGCCGCAGGGCAGTATTCCAACAGGATAATGACCCAAAACACACCTCCAAGACGACCACTGCCTTGCTAAAGAAGCTGAGGGTAAAGGTGATGGACTGGCCAAGCATGTCTCCAGAACTAAACCCTATTGAGCATCTGTGGGGCATCCTCAAACGGAAGGTGGAGGAGTGCAAGTTCTCCAACATCCACCCGCTTTGTGATGTCATCATGGAGGAGTGGAAGAGGACTCTAGTGGCAATCTGTGAAGCTCTGGTGAACTCCATGCCCAAGAAGGTTAAGGAAGTGTTGGAAAATAATGGTGGCCACACAAAATATTGACACTTTGGGCCCAATTTGGACATTTTCACTTTTGTTGCCAGCGGTTTAGACATTAATGGCTGTGTGTTGAGTTATTTTGAGGGGACTGCAAATTTACACTGTTATACAAGCTGTACATCATTGCATGAACGCACAATTACCAGTTAAAGTAGCGCAGTGCCAAATTGCAAAACATGCTCTCGTCAGGAAGGGGGTGAAACAATCAGGGGCTGAAGTGGTTAAGGATGTCCCTTCTTTCAAACATTCTGCTGATGGAAAGTTTGACATACTCCTAAAGGCTCTCCTTACTCTGGGAGACCCAGCTCTGCAACCAGCTGTTGCTATCATTTCTGTTTGCCAACCTGCACCTAACTGGGCTAGGACAATGGACAACAAACACTATCCTGTCTTAAAGAACTATGCCTTAATTGAGCAACTACAGCATTTACCTTCTGCCTTTCTCTTATGTGTCGATGCCCTAGGTTATGACACAAATCTTCAGAATGGCTCTGATTTACTATCACAAGTCCAGAATCTTGCAGCTTAAACTGGTCAGGTGAAGCTGCCTGCAAAAATGGCCTCACATGTATGCCTTGGCTCTAAGCACTCTATGAGGACAGGTTTTCTGCTTTGTCCATTAAAAATGTAAGTGTGTGCCTCGTGCGCTGCTATCTAGCAGCTTCATTCACCAATCTGATTAAGAAAAAACAAAAACCTAAGCATCAATAACACAAAGCAAAAAAACGTAAAAGGTAATAGGACTGCTGCTACCACCCTAAGAGTGCACTCACACACTATAGAATGTCAATTTGTAGTACCGTATATAACGACGGCACGCTATCCAGTTCAGTGAACACCCAATAAAACATACACATAGATACACCTGCCAGTATGCTTATATGTGTAAGTGCAACCCTTGTAGTATCATAAACTGGTAAATATAAATGTTTCTCACCAACCAATCAAAAAGACAAAAAAAAACACTAAAGTCCCTTTAATTATAAAAGTTCACGGTATGTGCATTCAGATGTCCCAAAGCTTTAAAAGTGTTTAAGGACATATTCCCATGTTCAAATAAGGTCCAAACCCCAGTGTTTTGCCTTCAACAATAGCTTCAATGCACGCTCACCTTCTATGTTGGACCTACACGCAAAGAGGTCTGTTGCGCTTTATTCCTTGAGATTTTGGAACTCTTCTTTCAGCTTTAAGCAGCTACTTCACACCTTAAACATTCACTATATTAAATCCTAGTAAAAAGCAGCGCTATAATCAATAAATCAATAAATCATAGTGCAAATGATGCAATAATGTGCAAAAAGTTCATGCAAAGTCGCAGCAAAAGTGCCAGTGCAAACTATATGTGCAAGACAAACTGGTGCAAAATTGCGACAATATAAGTGTCCATAAACAGTCCTCCTTTAAGTGTGCAGCATCAATCCTTCATACTTGTTTCCATCACCAAAAAAGACCGCATGCAGGTGATCACACCAGAGGCTTACCAGATGTCTGGATTAAAATCGCCTGTGTATCAGAGAAAACCTCAGCCAAATATCCCTTAAATGAGGTCCACACTTCCGAGGAACAATCGATCCCCCATGTATCACTCATAAGAAACAGAGAAGATTCCTCATAGTGTATCTCTTTAAGCAGGTGAATTTATTTAAAAGGATAAAATTGCGCTTACATCAAACCATAAAATCATTCGCAGTGTGAAAAAGCAGAGACCTCTACCAGTCAGCTGTTCCTCGCTCCTCTCCTCTCCTTAGCGAGCGTACTAGCCTCTGGTGTGCCTGATGCATCAGCTCTCCTCGGGTTGCCGTGTAGCCACGCCCCCGGGCGTATTGATTGGAATGGAGAGGCTAGATGCCCATTATGTCTTTTTATATACATATATGTTTATGAATTGTCTACTATGTATCTATCTGATGAATTTAATATATATCAATATTCCTAATTCTTTTTAACTACTTCCACACTGTCTACCGTTTATTCACGGTGGCAGTGTTGCTGCGTCCTGCGAATCGCTGTAAATAAGCGGCGATCTGCGGGTGGCTGCTAGGGGGCGCGCACGCCCGCCGTACTCCTGAGGAGTGTGCCCGCTGCTCGGGCGGAACCGATGTCCACCGGTGAGCCGCAATGAGCTGCCACAGCAAAAGAACGGGGAACCGCCGATGTAAACACCGCGGTTCCCCGCTCTGTTAGGGGGGGCATAGGAGATCTACTGATCCCTGTCACTGAGATCAGTTAGATCTCTTATGCCCATGGTAGCGCAGCCCCCCACCACAGTTAGAACACACCCAGGGAACACCGTTAACCCCTTCACTACACCCTGCAGGTTAACCCCTTCAATGCCGGTGACATTTATACAGTAATCAGTGGATATTTAAAAAAAAGTGTCAAAATGGTCCGACATGTCCGCCCCAATATCGCAGTACCGCTAAAAATCGCAGATTGCCACCATTACTAGTAAAAAAACCCCAGAAATTAGTTCTCATAATCCATAAACACGGCCACTTTTGCGCAAACCAATCAATAAACGCCGATTGCGGGTTTTTTTACCAAAAATATGAGGGAAAATATAAATCGGCCAAAACCGATGAAAAAAAAATGTTTTTTTGGATTTGTATTTCAGCAAAAAGTAAGAAACACTTTTTTCTCTTACGTTCACTGACAGACGCAGCTCTTCTTAATTGACACGTGGGTTTTATGTCGTCCTATCAGGAGTGACTAGGCAAAACAGATGCAAAAGCATCAGGGATAGGCTGGCCACTCCCATGGGGGCCGTATTCACCTGAGCCTATAAAACCCCCTGCTGGCCAATGGCATACAGTTTTGTTTGCCTAGTGCAAAGGAGTTGACTGTGTTCGCTTATGGGACCTGCGTTTTTTTCTGCATGTAATTTTTCTTTTTCTCTTTCTGAAAATGATGAAGACTTCTATCAAGCAGCCGGTCTTGGCATAGAGAGGATATCACGAATCCAAAACTTTGCCCTGACCGGCTACCTCCTGACGACCTACCCTAAAATGTCAGGGCTGCGTCGTTCAGGGCCCGTTCCGTGCGGGCGGCCTGTGGCTGTTGCCACCTATGCCCAGTGTCTGGCTTTTGCCTTTCCAGTGGCCTTGGCCAGCAGCAATCCTTCCCGGGATAAGGGGGGTAAGTCTGCTTCGGGTGGCTACCCGCAACGCCCGTCGGACTGGTGAGTGGACCCCTCCCCCGCCCTTAGGAGGTCAGGCCGATTCTGGATCTAAAAGCTCTGAACTGTTTTGTCAAAACACAAAGGTTCAAAATGGAGTCCATTTGCTCGGTCGTTGCCGCCCTACATCAAGGGGAATTCTTAGCATCCCTGGACATCAGGGATGCCTATCTGCACGTTCCCATCTGCCAAAAACACCAGCGTTTTCTGCGTTTCGCAGTGGGAGACCTGCACTACCAGTTTGTGGCCCTACCATTCGGTCTGGCCTCGGCTCCCAGGGTGTTCACCAAGGTGTTGGCACCTGTCCTAGCACTGCTAAGACAGAGAGGTATCGCAGTGGTAGCGTACCTCGACGACCTGCTCTTGAGGGCGGAGTCGGTAGTATCCTTGGAGGAGGACGTGACAATCACAGCCTCTACACTAAGGGACTTCGGTTGGCTCATCAACCTGCAAAAATCCTCGCTTGCCCCCTCATGTCGCCTGGAGTACCTCGGTCTAATTCTAGACACGACTCAGGCGAAGGTGTTCTTGCCTCCCAACAAACTATTGGGGCTGCAAGCGGCGGTGAGGACCCTGCTGTCGCGCCGGAGGTCCTCCCTAAGGTTCTGCATGCGGGTTTTGGGTCTCATGGTTT
>BLSH010464798.1:2318568-2331246 GCA_018402905.1 Glandirana rugosa
GGCGACGAGCGTTTTGAAACGCCGGTTTTCGTCGTAGGCGTCTACGACTTTGTAGTTGAAACATTTTGAATCATTTGCACACGTGGCTCCGGGTTCACCGGCGAAACGTGTGGACTCTGTGGCTTCGGACCACGGACTTGCGGGTCCTCCATGACTGGCTGGACCACCTTACTCGGCACTGGCCTTTTTGCCCTTGGAACGGGGCTTCGAGTATACGTACCCAGTGCCAGACATATTAGGTTGCCCTTTATCATCACCTGCTCCGACGGCTTGGGAAAAACCTCGGTCACCCAATACATCCTAAGGAATTTGAGTTACACTCTTTGGATGTGGTGAGGGCCCTGCGGGTTTATTTGAGTGCTACAGCTTCCTTTCGGAAGTCTGACTCATTGTTTGTGTTACCCGGAGGCTCCAAAAAGGGTTCGGCAGCCTCGTCCACTACTATTTCCCGTTGGATTATACAGACCGTGACCCATGCATATGAGCTTCGGGGCAAGGTTCCCGTTTTTCCGGTCACGGCTCATTCCACCAGGTCGGTCAGTACCTCCTGGGCGTTCAGGCACCAGGCTTCGGTGTCTCAGGTGTGCAAAGCGGCCACTTGGGCCTCGGTGCACACGTTTACTAAGTTTTACAAAGTTGATGTTTCAGCATCTGCGGATGCTGCTTTTGGCCGCAAAGTTTTGCGAGCAGCGGTGTGAGTGCGTCTAGCGCTCCCTGAGAGCGTTCTGTTGGGTACAGTTGTTGTTTGCCCACCCCTCTAGTTTTTTCGCACTGCTTTGGGACGTCCCCACGTGTCAATTAAGAAGAGCTGCGTCTGTCAGTGACGGTAAGAGAAAAAGGGATTTTATTAAAACTTACCTTAAATCCTTTTCTCTGAGTTCACTGACAGACGCAGCTCCCACCCCTCTGGTTTTTTTGCTTGCACTGCTTGTGACAAACTGTATGCCATTGGCCAGCAGGGGGTTTTATAGGCTCAGGTGAGGACGGCCCCCATGGGAGGGGCCAGCCTATCCCTGATGCTTTTGCATCTGTTTTGCCTAGTCACTCCTGATAGGAAGACATAAAACCCACGTGTCAATTAAGAAGAGCTGCGTCTGTCAGTGAACTCAGAGAAAAGGATTTTACGGTAAGTTATAATAAAATCCCTTTTTTTTTTGCAAAATTGTCGCTCTTCTTTTGTTTATAGCGGTGATTAGAAATGACACAGAGTCAATCAAATACCACCAAAAGAAAGCTCTATTTGTGGGGAAAAATGGACGCAAATTTTGTTTGGGTACAGTGTCGCACAACCGCGCAATTGTCAGTTAAAGCGACGCAGTGCCGAATCCCAAAAAGTGCTTTGATACTAAACTGGGAAATCCTTCCGGGGCTGAAGTGGTTAACCAGTTCCACACCGCGCGCGGTATATTTACTGCGGCAGTGTGGACGCTTAGCGCGAATCGCCGTAAAAACACGGCGGTTCCCCGCTCTTTCAATGGGGACATAAGAGATCTACTGATCCCTGTCACTGGGATCAGTTAAATCTCTTATGCCCATGGTAGTCCAACCCCCCCACAGTTAGAACACGCCCAAGGAACACAGTTACCCCTAGATCGCCCCCTGCAGGTTAACCCCTTCACTGCCAATGACATTTATACAGTAATCAGTGAACATTTAAATTTCTGATCGCTGTATAAATGTCATTGGTCCCAAAAAAAGTGTCAAAAATGTCCGACATGTCCGCCCCAATATCGCAGTACCGCTAAAAATCGCAGATCGCCGCCATTACTAGTAAAAAATAAAATAAAAACCCCAGAAATGAATTCTCATCATCCGTAAATGTGGCAACTTTTGCGCAAAACAATCAATAAACGCTGATTGTGGTTTTTTTTTTTTTTTTTTTTTTTTTACCAAAAATATGATTAAGAATAAAATCAGCCAAAACTGATGAAAAAATGGTTTTTCATATTTTTTTTTGGATTTGAATTTTAGTAAAAAAGTAAGAAATATGTTTTTTTTTTCAAAATTGTCGGTCTTTCTTTGTTTATAGCAGCGATCAGAAATGATGCAGCGGGGATCAAATACCACCAAAAGAAAGCTCTATTTGTGGGGAAAAAAAGGACGCAAATTTCGTTTGGGTACAGCGTCGCACGACCGCGCAATTGTCAGTTAAAGCGACGCAGTGCCGAATCCCAAAAAGTGCTCTGGTACTAAACTGGGAAATCCTTCCGGGGCTGAAGTGGTTAACCAGTTCCACACCGCGCGCGGTATATTTACTGCGGCAGTGTGGACGCTTAGCGCGAATCGCCGTAAAAAGGCGGCGATTCGCTCATGCGCAGCTATGGGGCGAGCGCGCCACCACCGGTGCGCTCTCGTGCCCGACACACTCCGGATGAGTGTGCCCGCGGGTCAAGCAGACCCGATGTCCACCGGCGAACCGCAATGAGCTGCTAGAGCCAAAGAGCGGGGAACCGCCGATGTAAACACGGCGGTTCCCCGCTCTTTCAATGGGGACATAAGAGATCTACTGATCCCTGTCACTGGGATCAGTTAAATCTCTTATGCCCATGGTAGTCCAACCCCCCCACAGTTAGAACACGCCCAGGGAACACAGTTAACCCCTAGATCGCCCCCTGCAGGTTAACCCCTTCACTGCCAATGACATTTATACAGTAATCAGTGAACATTTAAATTTCTGATCGCTGTATAAATGTCACTGGTCCCAAAAAAAGTGTCAAAAATGTCCGACATGTCCGCCCCAATATCGCAGTACCGCTAAAAATCGCAGATCTCCGCCATTACTAGTAAAAAATAAAATAAAAACCCCAGAAATTAATTCTCATCATCCGTAAATGTGGCAACTTTTGCGCAAAACCATCAATAAACGCTGATTGTGTTTTTTTTTTTTTTTTTTTTTTTACCAAAAATATGATTAAGAATAAAATCAGCCAAAACTGATGAAAAAATGTTGTTTCATATTTTTTTTTGGATTTGAATTTTAGCAAAAAAGTAAGAAATATGTTTTTTTTTTCAAAATTGTCGCTCTTTCTTTGTTTATAGCAGCGATCAGAAATGATGCAGCGGGGATCAAATACCACCAAAAGAAAGCTCTATTTGTGGGGAAAAAAAGGACGCAAATTTCGTTTGGGTACAGCGTCGCACGACCGCGCAATTCTCAGTTAAAGTGACGCAGTGCTCTGGTCAGGAAGGGGGTAAAACTTTCCGGGGCTGAAGTGGTTAAACAACAACAATTTTTCAATAAAAACATTTTTTAAGAACCTGTTGTGCTTCATTTAAAGTCCCCTCCTACCCCTTTCTTTTTGTATTATTCAATTAGGGATGGAGGTCTATGACCCACATGACCTCATATAAAGTCCCATTATGTCCCCTTGTTCCCTTCTATTACATTTAAATTTTCCCTCCTGTTGCCTGCACTTCTTTCTCCTATCGTTCACTGACAGACGCAGTTCCACATGATGTGTGGGGTTTATGCTTGTCCCACTAGGAGTTAACTAGGCAGGGAAAAGAAACAGCTGGCCCCTCCCATGGGGGCCGTCCTCTCTTCCTACATAAACCCCCTCATAGCATAGCTCTTCAGTTTCAGTGCCTAGTTTGCAAGGAGTTGACCTGGCTTCCCTTTAGGGGAATTGTGGTCCTGTTTACGACCATTTTTTATTTTAATTTTCCTTTATTTTTTTTTGTCTTCTATCAAGATCGATCTGCTATTAAGAAGCCGGCTGGGGCATAGAGAGTCCATGGGCTCTGTACTTTCCCCGACCTGGCCGACCGATGCGATCCAGTCCCGCCTTACGGGGACCCGCCGCATCGTGCCCGTTCCGTGCGGACTGCCTGGGGTGATCCCCCCTTGCGCCCAGCCCCGGATGCGATTCGGGAAGGGCGATTTTCTGGCCTGCAGCATACCGCCCAAGCAGGGGCAGAAGGTCTGCGACTGGGTGGCCACCCACGGCACTCGTCGGAGTGGTGAGTGAGAGTTCCTGCCTTCCCCCCTTTTAGGGGCGGAAAGGGGGACCGCCGACCGAAAAAAAAAAATTCTTGCTGGGTAGCCGCCGGTAGGGGAGCGTAGAGCTCCTGTTCACCCCCTGCACACGGTCCCCCGCACCGTACCCATCATCTAGCGCCGTTCGTGTTGTTTTTCGCCGCCATTTTGCCGTAGCCCATGGGCCTATGGGGCTTTCCCTCTAGCGCTCAGAGCGGCCGTTTGCGGTACTGCACGTTCCTTGAAGGTGTTTTTCGGCCTCTAGTGTTTAACGGCACCCATTTTGACTGCATGCCTCTGTAATACAGGTGTGTGCAGCGTTTTCCCTTCTCTGAGGAACGGTGGTGATCTGGCGGCGAGGCTCTTCTGACGATCCTCCAGGGTTGCAGGCAGCGGAACAGCAAGTATAGCTGGGCTCCCCTGTGGGTGCTGGTGGCGGCGGGTGCAGTCCTCCTGGGTTCCCTGGTGCACTGTGGGGAGGTGGTGTGCGGCAGTGTGGGGGTGCCTCATCTTTTTTCGTATCACCTGGTGTCACTGAGGGGAGATGGCAGATTACACTGCTGAACCTGCTGAGGAGGCGCAATCTGCGCAAGGGGCATTTTTGGATCAGCTGCGGGCGGTCTTTAGTGAATTTCTCCCCCGGGCGGATGTCACCTGACAGGCCCCCAAGAAGCGTCCCTCTCCTCCTCTTTATTCATCAGGACAGGATTCTGATCCGGAAATGGCCTCAGGGGTCTCAGGGACCCCAGTGGACCTGTCTGATGGGGAACTGGGCCCATCGGACGGTGAAGAGGATCAGGGGGCGGCGGCTGCGCGCAAAAAAGCGCTGGTTGCTGCCATTATCACTCGCATTCGCACTATGCTGCGACTGGGTTAGGATGGCGAATCGCAGTCTGCTGCGTATGTGTGTGGGTCCTCTAGTGCTCCCAAGGCTTACCCCTACAATCAATTTTTTGATAATTTTCTTTATCGTAAATGGCAGCGTCTGCAGCATGGAAGATCTCCATTTTCAATTTGTGGCACTCCCCTTCGGCCTGGCCTCAGCACCTCGAGTTTTCACAAAACTGCTAGCCCCGGTGTTGGCATTGCTCCGACAGAGAGGCATTGCGGTGGTAACCTACCTAGACGACCTGCTCCTGCGAGCAGAGTCCGCCTCGGCTCTGGAGGAGAATGTGAGAATCACAATGACATCGCTGCAGGAGTTCGGCTGGTTACTCAACCTGCAGAAGTCGTCGGTCTCTCTATCCCGTCGCCTGGAGTATCTGGGTCTAATTCTGGACACAGAGCAGGCGAAGGTGTTCCTGCCTCCAGCAAAGTTGCTGTCTCTGCAGTCAGCAGTGCGAACTCTCCTGTCGCACCGTTGGTCTTCATTACGGTTCTGTATGCGGGTGCTGGAGCTCATGGTCTCGTCGTTCGAGGCGATACCATTCACCCAGAGTCACACTCGTCTCCTTCAGCGAGCAATTCTGGGTTGGTGGGACAGGTCCCTTCGGTCCTTGGACCTTCTGATCCGTCTGAGCTCCCAGACCAGGGCGTCTCTGACTTGGTGGCTTCGAGACTCGGCCCTGACTCAGGGGAAGTCGTTTCTGCCCCTTCAGTGGGTGATCATCACCACGGATGCCAGTCTTTCAGGCTGGGGAGGGATCCTGGGGCAACTGTCTGCCAGGGCCGTTTGTCGGCACAGGAGGCTCGCCTCCCCATCAATGTACTGGAGCTGAGAGCAATCAGATTGTGCCTATTTCACTGGACAGTGAGATTGCAGGGTCGTCCGATTCAAATTAAATCGGACAATGCCACAGAAGTGGCGTATGTGAACCATCAGGGCGGCACAAGGAGTCCAGCAGCTGCGGCGGAGGCAGCTCTGATACTACGTTGGGCGGAACGTCACGTTCCGGCAATCTCCGCCATCTACATTCCAGGTGTGGAGAACTGGCAGGCGGACTCTCTGTCGCCAGACGCTGGACCAGGGAGAGTGGTCTCTCCACCTGAAGGTGTTCAATCAGATTTGCCGCAGATGGGGGACACCGGACGTGGATCTCATGGCATCTCGGTTCAATCACAAGGTGGAGACCTTTGTGTCCAGAACGAAGGATCCGTTGGCAGTGGCCACGGACGCTCTGGTGGCCCCCTGGGGACGTTACCGCCTTCTGTACGCCTTCCCTCTGATAAAACTGCTTCCGCGATTGATACGCAGGATAGTGGCGGAGGGGATACCAATAATCCTGGTAGCTCCAGATTGGCCTCGGTGCACTTGGTATGCCGACGTGGTGCAAATGGTGGCAGACGCGCCTTGGCGACTCCTGCTGCAAGACGACCCTCTGTTTCAGGGGCCCATCTTGCACCCTGCTTTTACCCTCGCTGGCTTTGACGGCTTGGCTATTGAGTCCCAGGTGCTAAGAGACAGGGGAGTCGCTGACTCAGTGATCCCTACGTTGTTGAAGGCTCTTATGTGTACTTCTCGCAAGATTTACCACCGCACCTGGAAGACTTATATAGCTTGGTGCAAGGCGGAGGGTCATAACCCTCGCTCTTATGTCGCGTCCAGGGTCCTGACTTTTTTGCAGCAGGGCCTGAACAAAAAACTGGCTTTGAGCACTCTCAAGGGTCAGATATCGGCTCTGACGATTCTTTTCAGAGACCTTTGGTTTCGCACTCATTGATTTGTACCTTTGTTCAAGGTGTGCGACATGTGGCGCCTCTGGTGAGGGCTCCGTGGGAGCTGAATTTGGTGCTTTCTGTACTTCAGAAACCGCCATATGAGAATATCAGGGAGATTTCCTTACAACTGCTGTCGCAGAAGGTGGCCTTTTTAGTTGCCATCACTTCCGCCAGACGGGTGTCTGAATTAGCAGCACTGTCGTGCAAGTCTCCCTACCTGGTCCTGCATAAGGATAAGGCGGTCTTGCGACCCTCTCCTTCATTCCTTTCAAAGGTGGTTTCTTCCTTTAACATTAATGAAGATATTGTTCTTCCTCCTTTGTGCCCCCGTCCATCGCACCCAAAAGAGATTGAGTTGCATGCTTTGGACGTAGTGAGGGCCTTACGAGTGTACTTGGCTGCTACAGCTTCTTTTCGAAAAGCCGATGCCTTGCTTGTGCTGTCAGAGGGTCCGCGCAAAGGGTTGGCGGCCTCATCGGCTACGATTTCTCGTTGGATCAGACAGACCGTGACCCATGCGTATTCTGTTCAGGGCAAGGTTCCCCCTTTTGCGTTCACGGCTCATTCTACCCGGGCTGTTAGCACTTCCTGGGCTTTTAGACTCCAGGCTTCGGTGTCACAGGTTTGCAAGGCGGCCACCAGGGCCTCGGTTTACACTTTCACTAAGTTTTATAAAGTTGATGTGTTTGCATCTTCGGATGCTGCTTTTGGCCGCAAAGTTTTGCAGGCGGCAGTGTAGGCGCGTCTGGCGCCTCCTTAGAGGTTCAGTTGGGTACTGTTGTTAGCGTTTACCCACCCCTCTTTTTGACACAGCTTGGGGACGTCCCCACACGTCATGTGGAGCTGCATCTGTCAGTGAACGATAGGAGAAAAAGGGATTTAATTAAAACTTACCGTAAAATCCTTTTCTCCGAGTTCACTGACAAACGCAGCACCCACCCCTCTGTGCTCTGTTCTTGTATGGCTTGTGTACGAACTGAAGAGCTATGCTATGAGGGGGTTTATGTAGGAAGAGAGGACGGCCCCCATGGGAGGGGCCAGCTGTTTCTTTTTCCTGCCTAGTTAACTCCTAGTGGGACAAGCATAAACCCCACACGTCATGTGGAGCTGCGTCTGTCAGTGAACTCGGAGAAAAGGATTTTACAGTAAGTTTTAATTAAATCCCTTTTTTTTTCTCACCACCAGAGGGCTCGGCTAGAAAGACACAGTCATGATTGGTCTTACCTGCAGTTCCTGTGAAGCTGCCACCAGGGGGAGCCTGCGCCGGTACTAATCTGTCTTTTCACTAGGAAGTGAAGCAGACATGGCGGGGAAGTAGACTATAGATCCTCCCGGTGACACGTGAGTCTAGGGGTGGGAGCTGAGTCAGGCTGGGCAGGAAGCTGGGTTCGGGGAACGTGGGGAAAGCAGTGCATGCACTAGCAGCCATGGCTTCCAAGAAGCAAAGGGGGGGGGGGGGGCAGAGCTGCCTGTAATAAGCCTAGAGGCACAGGTGTGTAACCACAGCCCTTGCTGTGGCTAGTCGGATCACTGTTGCCATTGCTTCCCCTGACAGACCAGAAGCGACTGGGCAATCTGAGCCGTAGGGGCTGTCTGCTATGGTAGCTGACCCCTCACCTGTCTCCTCACAGTATGTTACTAAAGATGACCTGAACTTGGAGACCAGGATTGCTGGTATGATTGCTTCTATCACATAGGGTGAGAAGGGTGACAGGTCTCCTTCCCCTAACTCTCCGATTCTGGAGCGAGAATGGGTTGATGAGGGAGAGGAGGATCTACAAGGGATATGGCCGATTCTTTTGCAGACACTTCTGCTTCAGAGAGTCTTGGGCCAGAAGAATCCCCAAGGACACCTGCCTCTCAATATCAGAGGCTGCTGATCCAGGCACTTGCACATAAGGTTTGTGCAGCATTCAGGTACCTCCAGCGGAGAGTCCTGTGGATGTGTATTCCTCCTTTGGGTCATTAAAATACAAGGTGTGCAGGGATTTGCTCTCTCCTTGAGAGGGTGATATACAGTGGGTACGGAAAGTATTCAGACCCCCTTAAATTTTTCACTTTTTGTTATATTGTAGCCATTTGCTAAAAACATTTAAGTTCATTTATTTTCCTCATTAATGTGCAAACAGCACCCCATATTGACAGAAAAACACTGAATTGTTGACATTTTTGCAGATGTATTAAAAAAGAAAAACTGAAATATCTCATGGTCCTAAGTATTCAGACCCTTTGCTGTGACACTCAAATATTGTCCATTTCTTCTGATCATCCTTGAGATGGTTCTACACCTTCATTTGAGTCCAGTTGTGTTTAATTATACTGATTGGACTTGATTAGGAAAGCCACACACCTGTCTATATAAGACCTTACAGCTCACAGTGCATGTTAGAGCAAATGAGAATCATGAGGTCAAAGGAACTGCCTGAAGAGCTCAGAGACAGAATTGTGACAAGGCACAGATCTGGCCAAGGTTACAAAAAAATTTCTGCTGCACTTAAAGTTCCTAAGAGCACAGTGGCCTCCATAATCCTTAAATGGAAGACGTTTGGGACGACCAGAACCCTTCCTAGAGCTGGCCATCCGGACAAACTGAGCTATCGGGGGAGAAGAGCCTTGGTGAGAGAGGTAAAGAAGAACCCAAAGATCACTGTGGCTGAGCTCCCGAGATGCAGTTGGGAGATGGGAGAAAGTTGTAGAAAGTCAACCATCACTGCAGCCCTCCACCAGTCAGGGCCTTATGGCAGAGTGGCCCGACGGAAGCCTCTCCTCAGTCCACGACACATGAAAGTCCGCATGGAGTTTGCTAAAAAAACACCTGAAGGACTCCAAGATGGTGAGAAATAAGATTCTCTGGTGTGATGAGACCAAGATAGAACTTTTTGGCCTTCATTCTAAGCAGTATGTGTGGAGAAAACCAGGCACTGCTCATCACCTGTCCAATACAGTCCCAACAGTGAAGCATGGTGGTGGCAGCATCATGCTGTGGGGGTGTTTTTCAGTTGCAGGGACAGGTCAACTGGTTGCAATCGAGTGAAAGATGAATGCGGCCAAGGACAGGGATATCCTGGACGAAAACCTTCTCCAGAGTGCTCAGACTGGGCCGAAGGTTTACCTTCCAACAAGATAATGACCCTAAGCACACAGCTAAAATAACGAAGGAGTGGCTTCACAACAACTCAGTGACTGTTCTTGAATGGCCCAGCCAGAGCCCTGACTTAAACCCAATTGAGCATCTCTGGAGAGACCTAAAAATGGCTGTCCACCGACGTTTACCATCCAACCTGACAGGACTGGAGAGGATCTGCAAGGAGGAATGGCAGAGGATCCCCAAATCCAGGTGTGAAAAACTTGTTGCATCTTTCCCAAAAAGACTCATGGCTGTATTAGATCAAAAGGGCGCTTCTACTAAATACTGAGCAAAGGGTCTGAATACTTAGGACCATGTGATATTTCAGTTTTTCTTTTTTAATAAATCTGCAAAAATGTCAACAATTCTGTGTTTTTCTGTCAATATGGGGTGCTGTGTGTACATTGAGGGGGAAAAATGAACTTAAATGATTTTAGCAAGTGGCTGCAATATAATAAAGCGTGAAAAATTTAAGGGGGTCTGAATACTTTCCGTACCCACTGTATGCTGACGGGGTGCGCCCCGGACAGTTGTTTTATTCCTTCTAATCTTTCCTAAGCAGGAAAGCTTTTTTTTGGGGGGGGGGGGGTGAGTCCATGCAGCCGTCACATCCCTAAGTTAATCCCTTGCCTGCCCTGTTGATAATTTCTAGGTGTTAAGGACCCTGCAGATAAAAGGCTGGAGTCCTTATTAAAGGATTCTTTTTCCTTGGCTGGGCATCGGAGCTTATTTTTTTATTTATGCTTACTGTTCTGAAGCAGCATAGAGTCCACATTGGATGCATATGTGCCTTGCTCATCCTGCCTGAGCCGGTTACAGTTGAACAGGGGCATGCTTGCAAGCTGACATAAACGCATGGTTGGTAAAAAAGCATGTCTGCCAAAATGAATGTTTGCAGGAGCACGCCTTTGCCTAAACGCTTGATTGCTTAAAAACACCGTTTTTAAAACATGGTTGTTAAAACACATGTGGGCTAAAACACAAAGTTGCAAAGTGACACATCGCATAAAATTCGGGTCGCATATGGACTTGCGTCGCATAGAGACATGTCGCATGGAAGACTTGTGTTGCATGGGCGCCTTTTTCGGCATAGGCTTCTGCATAGGTCGCATGAGGCATAGTTCACAAGACGCAGAGATACCTGATGCCTTTGAATGCGTGTTGTGCATAAACAGATGCATGCTTACTTACATAAGCACGTTTTGCATGAACACATGCCTCTTGCTTACTACTCAAACCTATTATGGTCCAGAGACAAAGCAGGGAGGTAAGCCCTAGTCTAGATCTCAAGGTCCTAAACCAATTTCTTGCAGTACAGCCGTTCCACATTGAGTCAATCTGCTCAATGATTGCCTCGCTCCAGGAAGGAGATTTTTTGGCATCAATAGTTATCAAGGATGCATATTTGCCTGAACCAAATTTGCTACCTCATCAGAGGTTTTTTTGCATTTTTTTCGACAGAAGAACGACGCTACCAGTTCTGGCTCTGCCATTCAGGATCGCAATAGCTCCTTGAATCTTCATAAGGATTCTGGCTCCAGTGATGGGCCTTATAAGGTCACGGGGAGTCCTAACAATGGGATGCCTGGACAACCAGTCTCGGTGCAGACTCGGGAGGAATGTGACCCTAACAATCCTGGGAAACAGGAGTTGGGTCATTATATAGCATTTTTATCATTTTTTTTTTAAATTAGTAATGGCGATCAGCGATTTTTAGCGGTACTGCGACATTGCAGCAGACACTTTTGGGACCTCTGACAAGATATTCATAAAAATACACTGATCACTGTATAAATGACGCTGGCAGGGAAGAAGTTAACTCTAGAAGGCGATCAAGGGGTTAAATGTGTTCCCAGGGAGGGGTTTCTAACTGTATGGGGCTGGGCTGACTGGGGGAGGAGAGAGATCTCTGTTGCCGATTACTGGGAACAGACAATCTCACTCAACTCCCCTGACAGAACGGGGATCTGCTTTGTTTACACTGGCAGATCCCCTTTGTTTCACTGTGGGGAGCGATCACGGGTGGCTGGCGGACATCGAGTCCGCCCCACTTCCTGATTGGCTCCCCTGCTTGGCAGTGGGCACGCGTGTGCCCACAGTGGCTCGTTCCCGCGCCGACGTACAATGACAGCGATTTGCGGTAACGAGCTACATTGCCTCAGTAAACCGACGGCGGGCCATCGTTAAGTGCTTAATTAAGAAACAGGTTATACTTACCTCCTCTGTGCAGTTGGTGTTAGACAGAGCAGCCCAGATCCTCCTCTTCTTGGATCCTTCCTTGCTGTTCCTGGCTCCTCCCTCCTATCGACTACCCCCTCAGCCAGCAGCTTTCTATGGGGGCACCCGAGCTGAGTCAGAGCTCCGTGTATTCTTTCAGAAACGGAGTCTGGCCCCGCCCCCTCTCCCCTGATTGGCTGACTGACTTTGACAGCCAACAGAGCCAATGTCACTCTGCTGTGTCTCAGCCAATCAGGAGGAGTGTCCTGGACGGCTGTCGTGGACATTCCTGGAGAGAGAAGGGGCTCAGGGTTAGTAATTGGTTGGAGTGGGATGAGCCAGAGAAGAAACCTTTCTTCTACAACAGAGAAGATTTCCCTTTGCGAGGATTCCATGTATCTATGAAACAAGTGCCTTAAGTTTGATGCACCCCTCTCTAAGATTTCTAAAAAATAATCGTATTGAGCCTTTGAGGACATCAGAATTCCTCAAAGATCCTATGGATAAGATGGGGGATGTGCACATGCTGAGGACTTGCATTCTGTTTCTTTTTAACCCTCGGTCTACTGGCTTTTTTTTGTACCACTTTGCACTTCCAGGGTCCAATGGGCCCTGTACTATAGTTTGGTACATACAGTTGTGCTCATAAGTTTACATACCCTGGCAGAATTTGATTTCTTGGCCATTGTTCAAAGAATAT
>BLSH010464798.1:2332283-2383270 GCA_018402905.1 Glandirana rugosa
TGACACCTGTCACTTTGAAAAAATACAATAATCGTATTGAAACGATTGATGGATACGGGATGTGGATGTATAGTTTTACAGTACAAAGAGAGTTAACTGTTAAAAAAAATAATAAACACTTAAATACACGTGTTATAATATTCTGCTTTATGAGAAGTCAATCACGAGTGTTATACCTCTTATGTGAAATAGTGGTTTACTCATTCATAAAAAAATCATAAAGTACCAATAAGTTATAAAATGATCGAATTTAATATTAGTTTTAAGCATTACTGGAATAAAGTGTTATTTTTATTAATATGATTTTGAATTACTTTGTAAATAAGTAATATGTCAACACGAGTATTCAAATGTATGGGACCTGAGTAAAATAAATGTTTTTTTGTTCTCATTCATATTCTCTGAAAAATGGCCAAGAAATCATAAATTCTGCCAGGGTATGTAAACTTATGAGCACAACTGTATAATGAATAAATGTTTCATTAAGTTTTAGTATAATTATTTTTATTGTGAAATAAGGTCATTACGAATTTTGATTATAATTTAAGCTAGTAAAATATTGAATAACCATGAAATACTAAAAAAATACTTACTCATTTGGTGATAAAGTGTATTCTCCATATTGTGAGCACTAACTGAAGAGTATTTCGTCTTATAATATTGTGCACATAAATTCACAAATAATAAAAAAAATTGTCAATTGAGAGAAACATGACATTTTGATATGTAGGTGTAGGGCATAGGTAGTTAGCAAAGTTATGCTAATAACATAAAAAAGTTTCACTGTCCACAGTTCAAACACACCACTTTCAGATGTTCTTGACATACATTTGTTTTTTGCCCTCACAACACTGAGTTTTTCTGCCTTTGCTGTTAGGGAAGATACTTCATTGTGCTTTCTTTCTTGGTGGTTCTTTTGAGGTAGAAGTTTGAGGAATATCAGGCCCCTCAGATACTCCAGCCAGTGCTTTCCCAAGATGTGTAAGGAAAACCTTCCTTTTGTGCGATTTACTTGCATTTCAGTCTGATTTTAGGGACATCCAGATAATGTAGTGGGGCGTTAGCTCAATGGGGATCACCTTCCCTGGGGAAAAGGTAGTCCAAACGCAGGTTTTCTTAAAAGCTGATTTGTAGCCAGTTGTTTTTTAAAAGGTTGCATGAAAATCAAACAAACAAAACAGTCTTGCAGGTTTTTTTTTTTTCTAACTTGACAATCACTTTAAGGTTAGAATGAGTTTGTACTGATCCGGATGCACTTTTTCTCTTGTGGTAGTAGAAAACAGTAGGGTGTTAATTAAAGAAGTAAATTAATAAACTAGTTGGAGAAGAGTGGTTTCTCCATTGGGGTGAGGGGGACCATTACCTTAGGACACTAGCCAAAAACTGAGGACTGAGTGGAGTAGGGGGTGTCCTCAAAAGCTTTACCAGTGCCTAATCTCCTGAAGGTACAGCCTATAACCCAGGGCCTATGAACATTAAGTCTGAGTATTGTACTGTACTCCAAGATATGGAATTGGAAAAGTCAATATTTCTTTTATTGTTTGCTAAGCTGTCTGTACAAAGAATCATGTTATAATGGTCATGCTATGAACAGTTGAATGCAGATATTTAATTGAGCAAACATGGAGTGCATACCAGCTTGCCTAATAAATATTTAAAATATGAAGGGAAGAAGAAAGTGGGGGAGAAAAGAGAGATGGGAGGACTAATTAGCTAAACATCAAAGGTGTAGTAGAACTGTTGACATTCAAACATTTACATATTCTTTAACAAGAAGTAATTTAAACTTAAATCAACCCTTAACCGAGACTACATTGCTCATTTTGAATTGCAGTCCAACACACCTCTACTGCTTTACAATGCATGTGGTACATTATTCTGCATAAAATGTTTCAGGACTTATTTTCTTTTGTGTTGAGGTGCATTACAGCCCACCCCTGTCTAGCATAACAGGTTGCAATGCCTGCGCTGTGGGGCACTATATACTAGTGTAAGTGGGCCCTAATTTCTCAACGTTCAAAGCCTTTATTTTAATTAGTATTTTCATTAGTAGTCAATTTTGCTCTCCCCTGCTTATAGTGACAGGGAAGCTTGCTAGCCTTCTAAACTTTAATGTAAACACTGTAAGCAAGCGCACAGGAGGAGGGGGAGAGCAGAGTGCAGACACAGGACGTAAATTACAGTACTTCATTGTTTGTCTTGAAAAGTGAGAGGAATTGCTCCACAGTGCCTGTAGCTACGCAGGTCAGTGAGGGTTGTTTTATTGTTTTTATTATACTTTCATGTCCAAAGCTTGGCCACATATCTATTTTAAGCTATATTGTTGGCTGCAAAACCGTCAAATTCATGTAAACAAAATAGCATGTTTTCAGTGAAAAATGTTGATGTTGACATTGCTGTATATATATATTATTATTTTCATCTTTATCGCTGTGTCTTTTATCCTTATTGTGGTTGCTGTAGAACATGCATTTGTTCTGTTACCTAAATAAATCTAATGCATGGTGTTTTGTGATTTGGTTTCAAGGCCTTTACCACACATAGTTAATGGAAAGAAACAATTCAATGCAACAGGAAATCCAGTGTTCGCTAGAGATCTCTTGGTATTCCCTGACCGCAAAGAAGAGTGTCAAAAAGGTTATGTAACACTTTTTACTGAATTCTGTCATAGTATTGAACAATTTTTTGTCATTCGTTTTGGAGGTCTGGTCGTTCTCTACTCATATTATAGTTTGTACGTGATAAATACATATAAAGTATTAAATAATCAAAAACCTTCAATAATATCAATCACTATAAAGAACAGTGTCAACAATTCTAGTGTTCACATAAAGGATATGTGCAGTCCAAGGTAGAAAGTCTCTTTTGGTTCTCAGATAGCAATATCAGTAAAGTTCCTCCACTAAATACTTCATCCAAAAGTACAGTTTGTTCAATTTTGCAAAATTGAACTCAGCAAAGTCGTGTGCTAGATCTATTCCATTGGATATCCCAAAATGTAATAAATTCACCTCTGCATTTTATACGCTTTAATAAATAAGTCAGTCCAAGAGCGCAGATGCAAAGTCTCCTTTAATCCTTTCACTGATCTACAGCACTGCTTCTAGCTGGCCAGGTCCGTATGCCGTACAGACCTAATTTCTCCTTCTGCTATAAGCGCATGGTCAATTCAATGACCATGTGACCCCGCAAACCCGATCCCCTGTAGCTACCCTCGAAGCCGGCTAGCCTCCTCTGCCAATCCCCCAGCTTCTGGTGCTGCAGGGGCTTATAGGGGATCATGTCCTCCTCATCACTCTGATCACCCTCTGCAATGGTCCCCGCATCTCCGATCCTCCACTGCTGGGCGGCATTCCCTCCTTCCCCTCCTGCTGCTGACTGGCATTCAGCTAGCTGACAGGCTGGAGCACGGGGGGGGGGGGCTTGGGAACAAACAGGTGTCCCCGATCAGTTTGCTCGTGTGAAAGGGGCCTAAGGCCTTGCTCACACAAGGCATATACAGCATACACCCTTGCAAGGCCATGTTTACCTGTACAGGGATGCACAAGTGTTCCATGCATCCCTGTGCAGGCAGCCCCTTTGATGTCATTTGGGATGTAGCAACTGAGCGAAGAGAGCCATTGCTCCCAATTTGACTTCTATGTAGGTCCGTGTGCATGTCTCTGAGCTCACACTGTCTGCCTTCGGGGTCGTGCACCCACACCAACACGGATGTCAGATTGAGAGCAGCGACTATGCCTGTGCAGCCATTGCATCCCTATTGACATAAATGGGGATGCACGGAACACCTTTGCATCCCCATGCAGGTAAACATGGCCCTCCAAGGGCATACACTTTAGTATGCCACATGTGAACGATGCTTTAGTAGCAATTTAGCAGGGATTTTGTAAGTTATGTTGTGTTTTTGTTCACTTATAATGATTTTAGTGTATTTTTAGTGAGAATAGCGATTCGATGAACATTTGCGCAATTATTGAAGGGCCTTAAAAAAATTAGTAGCACACTTTTTTGTTCTATAGGTCATGTGCTTTAAGAAAATCTATGGTTTGAGGGGTTTCATTTTATAGATTCTGACAGCTGTAAAGGAAAAATGGTAGCCTCCAGCGTTTTAGAGTAAATTGTTTTCATGTACTGTTTTTTGAACACCTTCAATTTTCACCATTTCACAAAAAGGTGCAATTTAAAATGTTCAAATATTTGTTCTTTATTAATTCAATATGGTTTTAACTTTTATATTTAGCAGGAATTTTGTAAATGTTGCCATGTATGAATCTACTAATAATGATTTTAGTGTATTTTTTGCGAAAATATTGGTTTTATAAACCTTTGTGCAAATATTGTGAGGCCTTAAAACTCAGTAGCACCTTCTGTTTATTCTACAGGCCATGTGCTTTCAAAAAGTACATGGTTTGGGGGGTCTTTTACAAACTCTGAAAGTGAAAATGTAAGACCTACAGATTCTTAGAGAAATTTTGTGTACGCCCTGAATTTCACCATTTCTCAAAAAGGCGCAATTTAAAATGTACAAATATTTGTTATTAACTCAATATAGGTATATCTTATATATTGGGAATTTAGCCAGAATTTTGTAAAATGTGCTGTTTGTATCTGCTAATAATTATGTTAGTGCATTTTTAGCAAAAATATGGATTGGGTAAACAGTTGCGCAAATATCGCAGGGCCTCAATAATCAGTAGCACCTTTCTTCTACTGGTGCTATGCTTTAAGATGTATCGTTTGGACAGTATTTTACAAACTTTGAAAGCTGTAAGTGAAAAATGAACACCTCCAGATTTTTAGAGAAATTTGATTATTTATATAGCTTTGTGTACATTAAATTTTCACCATTTTGCAAAAAGGCGCAATTTAAAATTTACAAATATTTGTTATCTATTAACTCATTACAGGTTAAGCTTTTATATTTAGTAGGAATTTTGTAAAATTAGCTGTGTTTTTTTATCTGCTAATAATAATTTGTGTGTTTTTAACGAAAATATTGCTTTAGTAAACACTTGCGCAAATACTGTGGGGACTTAAAAATCATTAGCACCTTCTTTTTATTCTACTGGTCCTATGCTTTCCGAAAATATATGGTTCGGGGGTCTTTTACAAACTCTGAAAGCAGTTAGGCCCCTTTCACACAGCCGTTCTGCTCAGATCCGCCTGTCCGTTTTTCAGGCGGATGTGAATGGATGCTCAATGCACCTCTATGGAGCGACGGATGTCGGCGGTGACATGTCCGCTGACACCCACCGCTCTCCGCTTCTGTACCGTAAATCCCGACGGATGGACGTCTGGGGATTGGATGAAAACGGACAGACTGTTTTTTTCCAATTTCCCATAGAGGAGAGCAGGGCTCTGACGGATTCGTCTCCGCACAGTGAGTGGAGACAGATCTGTCATCCGCCAGCGCTGATCCCTATCTCAATACAGGTTAAAGTGTTTATATTTAGTAGGAATTAAGCTGGAATTTTGTAAAATTTGCTATGTTTATATCTTCGAATAATTATTTTAGAGTCATTTTAGCAAGTATATTGTTTTGGTAAATATTTGCGCAAATATCACGGGGCCTTAACCACTTCAGCCCCGGAAGGATTTCCAGCTTTAGCACCGGAGCCCTTTTTGCGATTCGGCGCTGCGTCGCTTTAACTGACAATTGCGCGGTCGTGCGACGTTGTACCCAAACGAAATTTGCGTCCTTTTTTTCCCACAAATAGAGCTTTCTTTTGGTGGTATTTGATCACCGCTGCGTCATTTCTGATCGCCGCTATAAACAAAAGAAGAGCGACAATTTTGCAAAAAAACCCAAATTTCTTACTTTTTCCTAAAATACAAATCCAAAAAAAAAATATAAAAAAACATTTTTTTTCACCGTTTTTGGCCGATTTATATTCTTCCTCATATTTGCGATAAAAAAAAATCGCAATCGGCGTTTATTGATTGGTTTGCGCAAAAGTGGTCGCGTTTACGCATGATGAGAATTAATTTTTGGGGTTTTTAATTTTTATTTATTTTTTACTAAAAATGGCGGCGATCTGCGATTTTTTGCGGTACTGCGATATTGCGGCGGACATGTCGGACCATTTTGACACTTTTTTGGGACCATTGGCATTTATACAGCGATCAGTGCTATAAAAATGCACTGATTACTGTGTAAATGTCAATGGCAGTGAAGGGGTTAACCTGCAGGGGGCGCGCTAAGGGTTAACTATGTTCCCTGGGCGTGTTCTAACTGTATGGGGGATTGCCTAACTGGGGAAGGGAAGTGGTCACAGCCTTCACGTAAAGGAAGGCTGTGATCACAGCCCTTCCCCCTCACACAGAGCGGAGGTCCGTGTTTACATACATCGCGGGTAGCCGGCGGCAATCGAAGCCGCCGCACCCGCTCCCTGGCCCCCCCTGGACACAGTGAGTGCGCGGGCGCACCTCCGGCGGCGCGCGCGCGCTCACTAAACTCGTTCCCGCAGCCGCCGTCGTATGACGGCGATTTGCGGGAACGAGCCACTTTGCCGCCGTCAGATGCCGATCGGCGGTCGGCAAGTGGTTAAAGATCAGTAGCACCTTCATTTTATTCTATAGGTCACGTGCTTTCAGAAAATATATGGTTTGGGGGTCTTTAACAATCTCTGAAATCTGTGAGAAATGAAAACCTCCAGATTTTGAGAAATTTGGAAATTTACGTTTTTGTGCATGTTCGCTTTTCACCATTTTGCAAAAAGGCGTAATTTAAAATTTACTAATATTTGTTATTTATTAACTCCATACATGTTAGCTTTTATATTTAGTAGGAACTTTGTAATATTGCTGATACCGAGCATTTGCCTGAGTAATTGTACTCCTGCCTTTTCCGATTAAACTGTATTTACGATGCTTCAGTTTATGAATGGAGAGGAGGCACTGTCTTCTATCCATTCATCTTCAGTGCAGCTGAGACTGCAGAGAAAGGGACTGGGGAATCTGTGTCCTCAATCCCTTTCCCTGTCTCAAAGGGGAGATGTCAGAGGTCTTTTAAGATCCCTGATATCTCACCAAAGCCCCCCCCCCCAACAGAGCTGATAAAAAAATAATAATAATAAAGAATTGTAAAAAATATTTCTCTTGCGTTCATTGACAGACGCAGCCTGTTATTCATGACACGTGGGTTTATGCACCTTTTACCAGAAGTAGACTAGGCAGAACGGTGTTCAGAAAAGCACAGCTGGCCCCTCCCAGGGGGCCGTCCTTACTCAGCATATAACCCCTCAGCCCTGCATAGCATATCAGTTTTTTTCTGCCTAGTGCAAGGAGTTAGACCTGGGATCTGCGGTTCCCCTATTTTTGTTTTTTTCTTTTGCGCAAGCCTTCTGATGAAGACTGCAATCAAGTAGTCGGCTGGGGAACACGGGGATATTCCTTGTCCTGCCATCTCCCCAGCACGGCCGACGGATGCGAGCCACCCTTAGCTTTAGCGGGGTCCACCGCATCGTGCCCGTTCCGTGCGGGTGGCCAGTGGGTTAAACGCCCCACCTGCATATCCAGTGACCGGGCTGCTTCTCGATCCAGGGGTCGCATGGCCAGCAGTATCCCTCCCCACCTGGGGAGAGGAAGGTCTGCTCCCGGTGGCTACCCGCTACGCCCGTCTGGAAGGGTGAGTGACACCCCCCTCTCCCCCCCCCCTTGGGGGTGGCTAGCGATGCCCGCTCCGGTGGGGGTACACCGGGTGTTCCCCGACTGCCGGTTTGCACGCCCGTTCGTTCGTCTGCCCACTCGTTCGCCGCACATACGTTCGCCTCGTGCTACGAGGCGTTCGCCGCCATTTTGGTGACGCTGGCCGCCATTTTTTCTTAGCCGCGGCCATTTTGGGATCGGTGTTTGGCCTCTTGGTTGGTCTCCCTGAATGGGAAAGAACACATGTGCGTTGGCGCCACTTCTCCTTTTCTTGGGACGGCAGCAGCGGCATTGGCAGGCGGGCAGCCTCTTCTCCAGCATCTGCAGGAGGGGCAGTATTCAGCATGTATCGCTGGTTCTCTCCCTGGGGTGCGGGCGCGGTGATGCTGGGTCCTACTGGGCAGTCCCGATCGTTCTGCATTGTGCGGGGGAGCAATGTGGGGGCGTATGGCCGGTAGGCCTCATAAGTGCCCCGGCGGTAACGCAATGGCAGCTGAAACCGGCAGTTGCTTCTCCGGAGGGGTCTGCGTAAGCACAGGCCATGCTGGGACCTCTGGTTCCCCTAGACCAATTGACTTCTATTTTGGAAGAGTTTTTCGCCCGGGGGAACTGGGGTAGGGGGCCCCAGGAAGCGCCCACCTACTCCTCAATCTTCGGAGGAGGACTCGGAGCCGGTAGGGGGCTCTGGGGTCACAGGGACCCCCATGGAGCTCTCGAACGGGGAGCTGGAGCCTTCAAATGGTGAAGAGGACCAGGGGGCCTCTGTGGTGCGCGAAAAGGCGCTGGTGGGCGCCCTGGTCACAGCCGTCCATAATTCTCAAAGGCTGGACCAGGCGGGAGTGTCACAGGCGTCTGCCTACACTTTTGGGTCCAAGAAGCCCTCCCGGGCTCCCAAGGTGTTTCCCTACCTCGAGTATATTGACCATTTTGTCTATAAGGAATGGCAGCATCCGGTAAATTCCTTTGCTCTGCCAAAACGTTTTTCTGTGGGCTACCCTTTTGAGGACAGCCTTTTACAGAAATGGGCCTCCCACGGTGGATCCGCCGGTGGCCCGCCTGAATAAGGCGATGACTATTCCCTTGGAGGGGTCCCCCTCTTTTAGGGATCCGGCCGATAGGCGTACGGAAGCAGTGTCCAAGGCACCTTTCCTGGTGGCGGGGGCAGCCATGAGGCCAGCCGTGGCGTCGGTCATGGTGGCACAGTCGTTCACGGAGTGTGCGATGGAGTGGAGTGATACTCAGGGCAGCGTGGATTTGCCTGAAGCAGTGCAGCGAGCAGACCACCTGGTGCAAGGGCTTCATTACCTCTGTGACGCGGCACTGGACTTGGTGCCAGTGCTGTCTAAAATGTCAGTCTTTGCGATCATTATTAGACGCCTGCTGTGGCTGCGGCGCTGGTCGGGTGACCACGCATCTAAGAAGGGCCTTACGGACCTGCCTTTTCAGGGTGGTCGGCTTTTTGGGCCCCAGTTGGATGAAATCATTAAGGATTTCACCGGGGGGGAAAGAGTACGTTTCTTCCGGAACCCAAGCAGCGAGAACAGCGCTGCAAGCAAGGGCCCCAGTCCTCTGGCCAGAGGCGGTTTTTTTCGTGCGCCCGGTTCTGCGGGCAAGGGCCCCTGGCCCGGCAAGTCTGCCTCTGGGACAAGTAAGCGGCCCTGGCAATGCAAGCCCGAAAAGATGGAGGTGAAGTCCTCCTCCGCATGATGGGTTGCCCTGCCCGTCTCTCGGGTGGGGGGCCGGCTTCTGGGGTTCGCGGACCGGTGGGCCGCTCGCATCTCCGATCGGTGGGTGCGGGAGGTGGTGTCCTCCGGGTACAAGATAGAATTCAGTACTCGGCCCCCGGGCAGGTTCTTCCCGTCAAATTTAAGACTCCCTCCGGGGCGTCGGAAAGCTCTGTTAGAGGCTGTCCAGACGCTGTCCGAACAGGGGGTGATTGTGCCAGTTCCTCCATCGGAAAGATTCCGCGGCTTCTACTCTAACCTCTTTGTGGTGTCAAAGAAGGCGGGGGGGTCAGGCCGGTTCTGGACTTGAAAGCTCTCAATCACTTTGTGGAGGTGCGCAAATTCAGGATGGAGTCAGTCCGTTTGGTCGTAGCCGCCCTGCACCAGGGGGGTTTTCTGGCATCCCTGGACATCAGGGACGCGTATCTTCACGTTCCCATTTGTCTGGCACCAGCGCTTTCTGCGTTTTGCTGTAGGGGACCTCCATTATCAATTTGTGGATCTCCCTTTCGGTCTGGCCTCGGCTCCGTGGGTCTTCACCAAGGTCCTGGCCCCGGTGTTGGCTCTGCTGAGACAGATAGGCATTGCTGTGGTAGCTTACCTAGACGATCTTCTCCTGCGAGCCGAGTCAGCTCCGGCTCTGGAGGACAATGTTGCTATCACTTTGACCTCACTGCGGGACTTCGGTTGGCTAATCAATCTACTGAAGTCGACATTGACCCCGTCCTGTCGCCTGTAAAATATGTAGGCTTGATATTGGACATGGTGCGGGCAAAGGTATTTCTACCTCCGGCCAAGTTGCTGACGCTACAAGCAGCGGTGCGAACCCTGTTGTCAGGACGATGGTCCTCCTTACGTTTCTGCATGTGGGTGTTGGGGCACATGGTCTCGGCCTTCGAGGCGATACCTTACGCCCAGAGTCACACCAGGCTCCTGCAGCGAGCGATACTGCTGCAGTGGGACGAGTCTCCCTTGTCTCTGGATCTGCTGGTCCGGCTGGATCATCAGACCAGGGGGTCGTTAACCTGGTGGCTTGGGGCCCCGGCACTGACATTGGGGAAGTCGTTCCTTCCCCTGGAGTGGTCGATAGTCATGACGGATGCCAGCCTCTCGGGCTGGGGAGGAGTCCTGGGGCAACTGTCGGCTCAGGGCCGTTGGTCAGCGCAGGAGTCTCGTCTCCCGATCAATGTGTTGGAGCTGAGGGTGATCAGGCTCTGTCTCTTCCACTGGTCGGCAAGGCTGCGCGGCCTCCCGGTTCAGGTTCAGTCGGACAACGCCATGGTGGTGAACCATCAGGGCGGAACAAGGAGCTTGGCGGCAGAGGCAGCCCACATTCTAAGATGGGCAGAACTTCACGTGCCAGCAATCTCCGCCATCTACATTCCGGGCCTAGAAAATTGGAAGGCGGACTTTCTCAGTCGCCAGATGCTGGACCAGGGAGAATGGTCCCTGCATCCAGAGGTGTTTCACCAGATTTGCAAAAGGTGGGGCACGCCAGATGTGGATCTCCTGGCGTCCAGATTCAACCACAAAGTGAAGACCTTCGTGTGCAGGTCAAGGGATCCGTTGGCGGTTGCCACGGACGCCCTGATGGCCCCGGTACAAGCTTCTGTACGCTTTCCCTCCTTTCAAATTTCTGCCGCGGTTACTGCGCAGGATAGAAGTGGAGGGAATCCCGACAATCCTGGTGGCTCCGGATTGGCCTCGGCGTCCTTGGTACGCCGACGTGGTGCGGATGGTACAAGGTGTTCCCTGGTGACTCCCGCTTCGCGAAGATCTTCTGTCGCAGGGTTCCATCTTGCACCCTGCTTTACCCTCGCTGGCTTTGACGGCATGGCTGTTGAGTCCCAGGTATTGAGGGACAGAGGGGTCTCTGAGTCAGTGATCCCCACCATGCTTAAGGCGCGCAAGATCTATCATCGCACCTGGAAGGCCTATATTGCCTGGTGTGAGGCGGGGGGTTGGAACCCCCGTTCTTTTTCGGTATCTCGGGTGCTGGCCTTTCTTCAACAAGGCATGGATGAAAAGTTGGCTTTGAGCATGCTCAAGGGTCAGATTTCTGCTCTGGCGATTCTTTTCCAGCGTCCTTTGGCGACTCATTCTTTGATCCGTACATTTGTACAGGGTGTACGTCATGTGGTTCCTCAGGTACGATCGCCCCTGGCACCGTGGGATCTGAACTTGGTACTTTCTGTGCTGCAGAAACCGCCATATGAGCAGATCAGGGATATCCCCTTACAATTGCTGTCTCAGAAGGTCACCTTCTTTGTGGCCATTACATCCGCTAGGCGGGTGTCTGAATTGGCGGCTTTGTCGTGTAGGTCCCCTTATTTGGTCCTACATTAGGATAAGGCGGTGTTGCGTCCGTCTCCTTCGTTCCTACCGTAGGTGGTTTCCTCTTTTCATATTAATGAGGACATTGTCCTCCCTTCCTTGTGTCCGCGCCCGTCTCACCCTAAGGAGATTGCTCTGCATTCCTTGGACATAGTGAGGGCTTTGTGGGTGTATTTGGCAGCTACGGCTCCTTTTCGGATGTCTGATGCGCTGTTTTTGCTGACGGAAGGGCCGCGCAAGGGTTTGGTGGCTTTGTTGGCCACTGTATCACGTTGGATCAGACAGACTGTGACCCATGCGTATGCTGTGCGGGGCCAAGAACCCCCTTTTCCGGTCACGGCTCATTCCACCAAGGCGATTAGCACTTCCTGGACTTTCAGACACCAAGCGTCGGGTGTCTCAGGTGTGCAAGGCGGCTACTTGGTCCTCGGTGCACACTTTTGTTATATTTTACAAAGTTGATGTGTCAGCATCCGCGGATGCTGCTTTTGGCCGCAAAGTGTTGCAGGCGGCGGTGTAGGCGCTGCTGGCGCCTCCCGAGATCATTCTGTTGGGTACAGTTGTTATTGTTTACCCACCCCTCTTTGTTGACAGTGCTTTGGGACGTCCCCACGTGTCATGAATAAGAGGCTGCGTCTGTCAATGAACGTAAGAGAAAATAGGAATTTTTGACTTACTGTAAAATCCTTTTCTCTGAATTCACTGACAGACGCAGCACCCACAACTCTGTGTTGTGTTTGTAAGGCTTGTTATGAACTGATATGCTATGCAGGGCTGAGGGGTTATATGCTGAGTAAGGATAGCCCCCTGGGAGGGGCCAGCTTTGCTTTTCTGAACATCGTTCTGCCTAGTCTACTCCTGGTAAAAGGTGCATAAACCCACGTGTCATGAATAAGAGGCTGCGTCTGTCAATGAACTCAGAGAAAAGGATTTTAAGGTAAGTCAAAAAAATCCTATTTTTAAAGATTGGATTGTAAAAATAATAGAGAAATAAAAAAATAAAGCATTGGAAATTTAAAAAAAATAAAAATTAGTTGTAAAAAATTGTTATTAAAAAAGTAAAATAAAAACTACTGACACAGTTCACGCTTCATCAGTGCTGCATATTAGTGCCACTGTCAAAAAAAAAGTATCAGTATTGCCGAGTACTTAAAAAAAGTAAAGTATCGTTACTTGTACTTGATCTTAAAAACGTGGTATCGGTGCAACCCTACTAATAAAAATTATTAGTTTATTTCTAGTGAAAATATTGTTTTGATAAACATTTACGCAAATATTGTGCCCTAAAAATCAGTAGCGGCTTATTTTTATTCTACTGGTCATGTGCTTTCATAATATGGTTTGGGGGGGGGGGTCTTTTACAAACTCTGAAAGCTGTAAGGGCAAAATAAAAAAGCAGTGCAAAAATTGCAAAATGGTCCGACCAGCTGAGTTTAAAAGTGGAGCGCTGGGTCTCGCAGCAAAAAGGTTAAACTCTAGGAAATCTGGATATCTGCAGTACCTCTTCACAAACACACTCTGCCATAAAGTGCAAAAGGAAAAAGCGTCTCACCGAGCAAACTATCTTTATTGCCACCTTAAAGTGGATATAAACCCACCCAGTATAAACTAATGGCACAGTATTAATGTATATATACATGCAAGCCTCTTACAGGTATCCCTGACTTGTGAATGTCACCCCCTTCTGCAGTAGCAGCCCTGCAACCAGTGGGTGGGTCTCTTTGACAGAGCTCGGTGGGTGGAGTCATGATGTCACAAGACTCCCCACCCACCTCTACACTCTCATTCTCTCCTATTCCTGAGTTTTGAGTAACATGACAAAAGCATGCCCAATCATGCTAAGGTGTGGAGCAGTCAATCCTGGGAGAGCTGGAGAAGAAAGGAGGGGGGATGTGAAGATGGAATCGTAAACAGTCTCTCCGTGCAGGAGATAAAGACATCAGATGTCAGTCACAGCAGTGGGGGATGTGGTGTATCTTACTACAAAAAGACAATTGGATTGCCCAAAGCTGGATTAGCTCTTCGTGGCAAGATTGGGCACAGGTGACTTGACATCCTCTACTGTACCAGGTAGAAGTCTTCAGTTAAGAAAAAAAAAAATTCAAGTTTACATCCACTTTAACCACTTCAGCCCTTCACTTTTTGCGATTCCGCACTGCGTCACTTGAATTCTCAGTTGCGCGGTCGTGCGTAGTTGTACCCAAAGAAATTGACATCCTTTTTTCTCCCCACAAATAGAGCTTTCTTTTGGTGGTATTTGATCATCACTGCTCTATAAACAACTATAAACAAAAAAGAGCGATAATTTTGAAAAAAAAAAAAAAAAAACTATTTCTTGTTTTTGCTAAAATACATATCCAAAAAAATATATAAAAAACAAATGTATTCATCAGTTTTGCCCGATATAGATATATATATATATATATATATATATATATATATACTTCCTCATATTTCTGGTAAAAAAAAAAATCGAAATCGGCGTATATTGATTGGTTTGCGCAAAAATTTCCGCGTTTACAAACAATGAGAATTAATTTATGTTTTTTTTATTTTTTACTAGTAATGGCGGCGATGTGCGATTTTTATTAGGACTACGACATTGCAGCAGACATGTCGGACAAATTTGACACTTTTTTGGAACCATTGGCATTTATACAGCAATCAGTGCTATGCTGTTTAAATATCATTGGCAGGGAGGGGGGTTAACACTAGGGGGCGATCAAAGGGTTAACTGTGTTCCCTGCATTGTGTTTCTTACTGTGTGGGGGCTGGGCTGACTGGGGGAGGAGAGTGATCTTGCTCCCATATGCAGGAAGTATACGTTCACACTCCTCTCCCCTGTCAGAACGGAGATCCGTGTGTTTACACACACGGATACCCGTTCTGTCACTGCAGGGGAGCGATCACGGGTAGCCGGCGGACATAAAATCCGCCCTACCCGCTCCTTGGCTCCCCCGATACACAGTGAGCTCACAATCCGCGATCTCACAGCCGCCGTCAGGTGACAGCGATATGAGATATCGAGCCAAGTTGCTACCGTCAATCCATGGCGGTCGGCAACTGGTTAAGGCTATTTTTCAAGTTTGTGATAGTTTAACTGACAGTTACTTGGTCATGCCACACTGTCCCCAACTGATTTTTTTTTTTTTTGAGACCGAGCATTATGCTGATGGTATTTAATTAGTCCAGTTTTTTGATGTGTGTGGCACGTCCAAAACATGAACTAGTTAAAACAGCTGTAGCAGTGTTTATCTTCAGGCTCTGGGCTTTTCTGTAAAAGTGAAGTGGGCAACTGTGGTGCCATCATTTTTACGTGATCGCCGCATGCTACAACCCTCCATTGGTTCCCGGTTCTAGCACTGCTCTCATTAGCTCAGGTTAACAGGTCTAGAGTCAGGATGAGGAGTGGGACCCAATCTTCTCTGCAGTAATGTGAAATGGAAACCTTCAGCCCTGAGCACTTCCAGTCCAAACCTTGCTCTAAAGCCGGATGTACAGATGATCAGGCACAGTCATGTGCCAATGTCTAGCTAGACCCCAGATGTCTCTTTAATGCCCCTAATTTTGCAGCAATTTTGATGTGACTTTAAGCAATGCCTGTGTAATCCTGAGGTCAATGAACCTCAAATTGCATCAAAGTTGGACCAAAGTAGTGCAGGTACTACTTTGAAGTCGCTGGAACTTGAAGTTGCACAGATATGAATGGTACTCATTGAAAATCATGGGATATGATTTGTCATGCGACTTTGCAATTCCAAAGGGGCCTAAGGAGTACCTTTTACCCACCCAATACTATCACATAGTGAGGCTTGTTAGCCCCCTTGCGATAGAAATAAAGGTAAAAAAAAGATAAGAAGTTTAAAACAAGGTGAGCACATATATGTAAATGGAAATTGAGCCTCATGTTACATATCTCCGCAAATTCACGCACTTAGCCCAAAATGTTTTCTACTAAATTTCTCTGGTAAAAAACAAACACCGTAATAAGTGTATGCTGTTTAGTCTGTGCGAAAGTTCGTATTTATAACCCTACTCCACTGCATGAGTCCTCAGTTTTTTGCTAATGTCTATAGGTGATGGGCCTCTGCTCCTTCCCAGAGAAACCAGCATCACTAGTTTCTTACATGGCATGGACAGTCTTACAATTACACCACAAAACACACCCTGTTACTTTTTTTTCGCTGCCTAGTCGCATAGAACAGCCTATTACATTTTTGGGGACCTTAAACTGGCAGAACTGTAAAACACCCGCAAAATAACCCCATTTTAGAAAGCAGACTCCAAATGCGCAATCTTTTGAAAATGCTATTTCCAAAGCGTCTTTCACGACAGCACCCGAGAGATCATGGCTCATCCTCCAAAAGGAAACACCTCACCATTCAGAATTCAAAAGGAGGCCTCCACGCCAATACCCTTCAGTTTTTTGTGTTTCTTCCAGCCGGGAGGAACACCTCTGGTGAGGGGCCATGATTTCTCAGGTTTCTGCCCTGGGAGACGAAGGCTCTCACCTCCATTCTGACTGCCTGGAGACTGTAATCCTCCCACCTGCTCCGAGCTGGCTGGTCTGTGGGCTCCTTCACCCCCTTGCATGCTCGGGGAAAGCCTGTACCAGCGGAAGTGCGTCCCCCTACTTTTGGCAGCAAGCGGCTTACAGTGACCCGCCGTTCCCCGCGGTATAGCGCGACAGCGGGTCGCGGCGCTGCCATTTTTTGGTGATAGTCGCTCCTGTGTGTTCACAGGAAGGAGCAGGCACTTCTAGGTTGAGCGCACGGCGTCATTTCCGCCCACAATGCGCAAGGGGAGAGGGCAGGGTCACCTGGTGCCTTTTTAAAGTTCTGGGTCGGCGCGGCAGCGTTTTTGAATCCGGAACCGGCTACAGCACGCAACCGTAGTGCACTGTGATGGAGGAAAGAGGAGCGACTGCTGAGGGGGCAAGCAGAGTCACCAGCAAGGCCAAGGTAAGGGTCTGTGTACCTGCTTAGAAGGCTGCTTCTCCTATTGGTTGTTTTTACCCCCCCCCCCACACCTCTGTCCACTGGGATCCCCTAGACTTGTGGGTGGCAGCACAGGGCTAGGCAGGGTGCGCTGGGATAGCACTCCTTTCTGGATTAGGGAATCCTACAAGGGGGTATTGGTGGTGGGGGCTTGCTTGGGCACAGGTATAAGGTTCTTTTCCTTGTGCACCTGGGTGTATTGTATATTTTTTCTGCCAGCTGCATGCAGCTTTTTCAGAGTGGTCTTTTGTCTCTTCTTCTGTTTGTCCAGGCTAAAAGCCAGGCTCAACCAGTTAAAAGAAGATGTCCAGTTTGCAAAGACAAGTTGAGCGATTCTTGGACAAAAACTCTTTGCGAAAATTGTACTTCTAATATCGTCAGAGGAGTCCCCATCTTATTGTGGCGACCTAGTGAAAACAATTAGAGACGAGCTTAGGGCCACCTTCCAAAGCTTTATGTCCAGCCTAACGGAAGGACCAGGACCCTCAAACGAATCCAGAACCCAGCAGCTGCTTGTGGGCTCTCACAAGGATTCTTCGGTATCCCTGGAACTGGGAGGAGATTCAGCTTCTCAGGGGGCTGGATCACAGGACCAGGAGGATTCACATTCAGATGAGGAAGAAAATGAATCCAATGCGACTACTAAATACAAGTTGTCGCTTGAAGAAGTTGGAGGACTCCTAAAAGTCATTCATTGTACTCTAGGCATAGAGGAAGGAAAGAAAGAACTCACTTTACATGACCGCATGTGTGCGGAATTAGGGGACTGCAAAAGCCGCACCTTTTCAGCTCATTCGGTTATTTCAGAAATGATTAAGAAAGAATGGCTGGAGCCAGAGAAAAAAACATTTTTTTCCCGGGCCCATAGGCGGAGATTTCCTTTTGAGGATAGTCCTGATGCTGTTTGGAACAAAGTCCCAAAGCTGGACTCTTTTGACACCTTTTCACAGGTTTCTAAGTCAACTGACCTAGCCTTTGAAGACATGCGCTCACTAAAAGAGTCCATGGACAAGAGGATGGACTTGCTTCTCAAGAGAGTGTGGCAGTCAATCATGAACAATTAGAAGCCAGCAATGGCAACAACGTTTTGCAAGAAACCTGGAGCACTGGCGCTCAATAGGTTGAAAATGCATATTCTGGCAGACTCCTCAAAACAGGAAATTCTGGACTCCTTTTCAACTCTGTCAGCGGCAGTGTCCTATATCGCAGACGCCTCAGCGGAGTCAATTTGCATGTCTGCCAGGTCAGTGGCTCTAATAAATTCGGCCATAAGGGCCTTATGGCTGAAGACTTGGCTGGGGGATGCAGCATCAAAGAATCGGCTGACAAGAAGCAAGCTTTTCCGGTTAAGAACAAAGAAGGTCCAAACAAAAAAGCATTTTTTTTTTGGCCTCAAAAAGGGCAGCAGGAAAATAGGACGCAGGGGAAAAGGAAGCCATGGTCTTCCCAGCAGCTGAAAGGTAGGAGTGCAGTGCTCTTCAATCCTCCTACGGGCCCCGGTAAATCTCAATGACTCTGCCCTCCCTGTGGGAGGAAGACTTCTGGAGTTTTTTCCGAACTGGAGGGCCATAAAATCAAACCA
Organism: Glandirana rugosa; assembly: GCA_018402905.1. Taxonomy (NCBI): domain Eukaryota; kingdom Metazoa; phylum Chordata; class Amphibia; order Anura; family Ranidae; genus Glandirana; species Glandirana rugosa. The sequence continues at coordinate 2,350,568 of BLSH010464798.1, forward strand.
GTTTATTCTGAATTTGCTCTCCTTGGGGTACGCAATCAAATTTTCAGAACAACCTCCAAAAAGATTCCTGGTGACAAACACCCCAAGGGCTAGGGCTCTTGCCATGAAGTCCCTAATTCAGGAACTCAGAGAGTCATCATTCCGGTCCCAAAAGAAGAGTTCGGTCAAGGGTTCTATTCCCATGTATTCCTGGTCCAGAAGCCCTTGGGAAAGTTTGGCTTATACTGAACCTAAAAGGGCTAAATCGATCAGTCGAGTACAGAAAATTTTGGGTGGATTCCATCTTCTCCGTAAAGAACCTACTATACCAGGGGTGCTACATGGCGTCAATCGACCTAACGGACGCCTACCGTCATATACCTATAGCCGCCAGATCCCAAAAGTATCTGAGATTAGCGGTGAGGGAAGGAAAAAGAGTAGTACATCTTCAGTTCAAAGCACTCCCCTTTGGCCTATCATCAGCCCCAAGGGTCTTCACCAAGGTAATGGCCGAGGCTCTGGCACCTTTTCGTCTGAAGGGGATCTCAGTGATTCCCTATCTAGACAACCTCCTTTTCTTTGCCCAGTCCAAGGAGACACTTCTACAAAACCTGGCCAGGGTTCAGAGTCATTTGGAGTCCATAGGATGGATCTTAAATCTCCAGAAATCTCCAGAAATCAAACCTTATCCCTGCACAAGAGGTGATATTCTTGGGATACTCCAACTCTTTCTTCCCGAGGAGAAGAGGATAAAACTGTTGGAAGAGGTGTCACTGTTAGTCAAGCAATCTCTTGCCCATCATCAGACTCTGACCTCGTCCATACCTGCGATCCAGTGGGCAAGTTTCCACCAACAGCGGTCATTGGATGTGCTGGTGAGGATCCCCACCCCGGTAAATAGAAGTCTTTGGTGGTGGAAAAACCAAGAGATGTTCTCAGCAGGTCTGTTGTGGACCTTCCCAGTCCAGGTAAGGCTGATGACAGACGCCAGTTCTTGGGGTTGGGGTGCTCACATAAGCGGCCAATGGATCCAGGGGTCTTGGTCCACAAGAGAGGCTGCAAGATCCTCAAACTGGAGAGAACTAAAAGCAATCGAGTTGGCCCTGCTGGCTTTTTCGGGACAGGTCCAGGGATTCCACATGCAGGTTCTATCCGACAATGCCACTACAGTGGCCTATATAAACGGACAAGGGGATACAAAAAGCAAAGCCCTGCAAGAGCTGGCAGAAAATATTCTAAGATGGGCAGAACAGCATACTCTATCCTTGTCAGCGGTCCACCTAAAGGGGTCCTTAAACAAGATGGCGGACTTCCTCAGCAGGATTCGGATATATGAGGCGGAGTGGTGGTTAAACCCGGAGGTATTCCAGATGATGGTCAGAAAGTGGGGTCAACCAGAGGTAGATCTCTTAGCCACTCAGGAAAATTACCAGACGCCTCTCTTCTACTCCTTAACCACTTCAATACTATGCACTACACTTTACTACCAGACCAATTTTCAGTTTTCAGTGCTGTTGCGCTTTGAATGACAATTGCGCGGTCATGCAACGCTGCACCCAAACAGATTTTTTATCATTTTGTTCCCACAAATAGAGCTTTTTTTTGGTGGTATTTGATCACCCCTGCGATTTTTATTTTTTGCGCTACAAATAAAAAAAGACCGAAAATTTTGAAAAAAATTCTCTATTTTTGTCACAAAACTTTGTAAATAAGTACATTTTCTCCATCACTGGTGGGCACTGATGAGGCTACACTGACAGGCACTGATGTGGCAGTACTGATTGGCACTGATGAGGCGGCACTGATGATGAGGCACTTATATGCAGCGATGATGAGCACTGTTAGACGGCACTGATAAGCAGCACTGACGGGTACTGAGAGGTGGCACTGATATACAGCACTGATGGGCACTGATATGCAGCACTGACAGACACTGCTAAGCTGCACTGATGGGCACTAATAGACAGCACTGATTGGCACTGATAGGTGGCACTGATGGGCACTGGTAGGTGGCAATGGTGGGCACTGATATGTGGCACTGGTATGCATTGATAGGGGCACTGATAGGGGCACTGGTGGGCATATACATTGATAGGGGCTCATTCCCTGGTGGTTTAGGGTGGCATCTGAAGGTGGCACTGAGTGCCATCCACATTGGGCAGTATGTCACTTACCTGGTGGTCTAGGGGGGTCTCCCTGGTGGTCCAGATCGGCTCCCTGGTGGTCCTGGGTGGGCACATCCCTGGTGGTCCCTGGGCAGGCTCCCTGGTGGTCTAGGGTGGCGATCCGAGGGAGGGCTGTGCTGATAAATCATCAGCACAAACCCTCCCTGTCAGGGATGCAGCCGATCGGCTCTCCCCTCCTCAGGTCTGCAGATAAACGGCTTTCCTGTATTACACTGTGACCAGCCATGATTGTCACGGCTGGTCACATGGTAAAGTGCTTCGGATCGAAGCACTTTATCGAGATCGGTATTGCGGGGGGTCAAACTGACCTCCCACACCACCGATCGCCGCAATGCGCTCCCCCCCGGGCGCGCAGCGGCTTGTTATCCTGAGGACGTCATATGACGTCCAGTCAGGATAACTGAGCCACTTCCCGGCCATCATTTTGCATACGGTGGTCGGGAAGTGGTTAAGGAGATCCGACACATCCCTGTGGCTAGATGCTCTAGCGCACAGGTGGGAGTTTCGCCTATGTTATGCCTTCCCTCCTTTTCAGTTGATACCTCAGGTCATAAAGAAAATCCAGAAGGAAATGACAACAGTTATCCTCATCCATCACTCCTTTCTGGCCCAAGAGGGCCTGGTTCTCAGCCCTTCTCCAGATGCAACTGGAACCTTTACTGCACCTTCTGTTGCAGCAGGATCTACTAACGCAGGGTCCCCTGTTCCACCAGGAGATAGCGAAACTAAAGCTTGGTTACTGAGGAGCAACTGTTGAAACAGAAGGGATTTTCTGACAGATTGGTGACTACCCAATTGTCAAGCAGGAAAAAGGTCACCAGAGCAATTTATGCTAAAAATCGTGCTGGTGTACCAGAACTGGAATACCGCTAAGGAGTGTTACCTCGATCCTGGAATTCTTGCAGGAGGGGGCAGACAAGGGCCTAGCGATCAGTACCCTCAAGGTCCAGGTGGCAGCATTAGGAGTATTTCTGGAGAAGCCTGTTTCAACCGACCCACTAGTATGTAGGTTCTTCAAAGCCCTCACTAGATCCAGACCAGCGGTGGGCAGAGGTTGCCCGAAGTGGGACTTATCAACTGTAGGCCCTAGCAAACAAAACAAAACAGCTGGGACTTTATATGACACGTGTGGTGGTAAAAAATGTATAAGGATGGATCATGATTAAAATGTTTTAATTATTATTATAGAATTCATATCAATAAAAGTAGATATATACATACATCAATAACCAAAGTAGAAAAAATAGTAACATAATTGTACAGTATAAATGACAACAATATGATTATACGGTATAAAATCAATTAATGATGCTGAATTCATATAAAAAAAAAAAAAAAAAAAAAAATTTTAAGGAAAATTTAATTCCCCGAACCATCCAACTGTAGGCCCTAACCAAGGGACCTTTTGAGCCCATGGAGAGTCCACTTCATTGAGGCATATCACATTAAAGACTGTCTTTTTGGTTGCTATAACCACAGCTCGAAGAATAAGTGAGCTTCAGGCTCTGTCAAAAAGGGAACCATTTTTTTCTATTTTTCCTGACAGAATTGTTCTGAAAACTGACCCTAATTTCTTCCCGAAGGTCGCTTCGATCCAAAATTGAGCCCAGGAGATGATCCTGCCTACATTTTGCTCTAATCTGACAGGGAAGAAGGAAGAGGAATTCCATACCCTGGATGTTAAGAGAGCAGTTTTGTGTTATTTGGAAGCCACAAAAGATTTTAGTCACTCTAGTGCATTATTTGTTTCATATACTGGTACCAGGAAGGGAAAGCAAGCTTCTAAAGGAACCATTGCCAGGTGGTTAAGAATGACTATAACAGAGGCCTATGCTCTTTGAGGCCTAGAAAGCGAGTTGGGCCGAGAGAGCTGGTGCCACCCCCGAGCAGATCTGCAAAGCAACCACATGGTCAAGTCTGACGACCTTTATCCATCACTATAGGTTAGACCTCTTGATGGCGCAGGACCAGGCTTTTGGCAGGAAAGTCCTGCAGGCTGTTGTCCCACCCTAATGGGGGTAAGTCTCGATTATCCTCTCGGGTGCTGTTCTGAAAGACGCTTTGGGAAAAAAAGCAAGTTAGACTTACCAGTAACTTGTTTTCCAATAGTCTTACAGGACAGCAATAACCCGCCCTGTTGTATTATCTGCTGTATACTATGATATAACTGTTGCTTATGTGTGTGCCGGGGCTGGAGGTTCTCTACAAACAACTGAAGGGTATAGGCGTGGAGGCCTCCTTTTGAATTCTGAATGGTGAGGTGTTTCCTGTCGGAGGAGGAGCCATGATCTCTCGGGTGCTGTCCTGAAAGACTATTGGAAAACAAGTTACCAGTAAGTCTAACTTGCTTTTTTTTTTTTTTGCCACAGGTTTTTGAAAAAGGTTAGGAAAATGAAAATGTATTTAAGGACAGTACAGGACACAGGCTTGAAATTAATAGACCTTGGATTATAGGTTGGTACCTTCAGGTGATTGGACATTGATGGCAAAGATTTTGAGGACATGCCACCTTGGTATTCCCCTATAACCCTACCACACCCTGTGAGTCCTCAGTTTTTGCAACTTTCCTAAGGTGATGGACCTCTTTTTTTCTTGTGGAAAATTCACTTAAAGTGGTTGTAAACCCTTACATAAACCCAATGAAGTGACTGGGCTCAGATGATACATAGAGATTAAACAAATCCTCCTACATAAGTTGTATCTGTTTTTCTGAAGTCTTCTCTTCTCTACATCCAAAGTGCAGAATTCATAAAGCTCGTCTGATCATTAAGAAAAAGGGGGTGGAGAGCTGAAGTTACACTCTGCAGAGCTCAGCGAGGAGAGCTCTGAGAGCTGATTTGAGGGAAAGGACACACGCCTCCCCATCCACACAGCTCACAGGAACACAGCTGAGGCTGTCAATCAGCTGAAGGTCCCTTTCATGTCACCATTTTTCTCCTGGTGTCAGAAAAAACTTGTTAGGCTCCGTTCATACAGGGGAGACTTGCGCTCCAACTTGAGTCGCCCCAAGTCACTTGACATCTCAAATACCATTGAAATGAATGGGAGCTGTCTTAATGTATACCACTGAGTCGCTCCCACTTTGAAAAAAGGTTCCTGCACGACTTCAAGGCAACTTCTATCCGACTTGTGCCCATAGGATTCAATAAAAGTTGCCTCCAATTCGGCTCCCCCATCTTAATGCAAGTGACTTTACAGTGAAAAGAATAGAATTTATTTGGGACAACCCCCTCCCTCCCTTCTCTGATTGGCCACAGGCAAAGTTGCCTGGCATAAGTCGTGTTGTAAATCGTGCTGAAAGTCGCCTAACAAATTCCCCTGAAGTCGGATCGCCCCTGTGTGAACGGGCCCTTAGAAGTGATTTCCTGCTGAGAAACAAAGCAACAGACAGAAATGACACTTAAGTGCTCTTAATTGAGACAAGTAGACACTATAGAGGGATATGCTTTTTCAAATTTTCAGGTCTGAGATTTACAACCACTTTAAACACTTCAGCCCCGGAAGGATTTACCCCCCTCCTGACCAGAGCACTTTTTGCGATACGGCACTGCCTCGCTTTAACAATTATGTGGTTGTGCGCCGCTGTACCCAAACAAAATTGATGTCCCCCCCCCCCCGCAAATGGAGCTTTCTTTTGGTGATATTTGATCAACAAAAAAGAGTGACAATCTTGAAAAAAAAACAATATTTTTTACTTTTTGCTATAATACATATCCAAAAAAAATAAAATAAAACAAATTTATCAGTTTAGGCCAATATGCATTCTGCTACATATTTTTGGTAAAAAAAAAATCGCAATAAGCGTATATTGATTGGTTTGCGCAAAAGTTATAGCATCTACAAACTATGAGAATTGATTTATGGCGTCTTTATTATTATTAATTTTTTTTACTAGTAAAGCGGGCGATCAAAAGGTTAAATGTGTTCCTTGTCACAGTGTTCTAACTGTATGGGGGCTGGAATGACTGGGGGAGGAGAGAGATCACTGCTCCCATATACTGGGAACATACGATCCCTCCCCTCTCTCCTGTCAGAACGGGGATCCACTTGTTTATATTCACATATCCCCGTTCTGTCACTGGGGGGGAGCAATCGCGGGTAGCCAGCGGACATCATGTCTGCCCCACCTGCTGATTGGCTCCCCTGCTAGCCAGTGAGGGTGCACCCATAATACACGCTTCCGCGCCCGCCGTCAGGTAATGGCAGCTCGTGCAGAGCCATGTTGCCGCCGTCAGTGGACGGTCAGCAACTGGTTAACTAGTTTATCACTTTACTTTTAATGCTTCAATCAGCTCTTCAATCAACAATTCATTGTCTTCTTATACAACAGTAGAAGTAGTGCATGTTCACCGGTGCAACCTTGGTAAAACCTTGGGAGCTGTGCCTGAACCCCACAGCCTGTAATGTTGCCTTGGCACTTGGTGCAACGCGTGTAATTAGCCACAGGGTACTATACATGGCCATAATCCTCCCCTATGGAACCCATACCCTGAAGACTCCTTCGGGGGTATGGCCACCATGATGGGTGAAGTTTGGGCCTTATATAGGGACAAGTGACGTGGACAGGTAAAACATGGTCATCCTGTTTATATGACTGTTAATGTAGCCCTGCAGCAAGTTAACTCATAATATCTCCATTACTTGCTTTACACAGTTTATGTTCATCCTTAACCACTTCAGCCCCGGAAGGATTTCCAGCTTTAGGACCGGAGCCCTTTTTGCGATTCGGCGCTGCGTCGCTTTAACTGACAATTGCGCGGTCGTGCGACGTTGTACCCAAATGAAATTTGCGTCCTTTTTTTCCCACAAATAGAGCTTTCTTTTGGTGGTATTTGATCACCGCTGCGTCATTTCTGATCGCCGCTATAAACAAAAGAAGAGCGACAATTTTGCAAAAAAACCCCAAATTTCTTACTTTTTCCTAAAATACAAATCCAAAAAAAAATATAAAAAAACATTTTTTTTCACCGTTTTTGGCCGATTTATATTCTTCCTCATATTTGCGATAAAAAAAATCGCAATCGGCGTTTATTGATTGGTTTGCACAAAAGTGGTCGCGTTTACGGATGATGAGAATTCATTTTTGGGGTTTTTAATTTTTTTTTTATTTTTTACCAATAATGGCGGCGATCTGCGATTTTTTGCGGTACTGCGATATTTCAGCGGACATGTCGGACCATTTTGACACTTTTTTGGGACCATTGGCATTTATACAGCGATCAGTGCTATAAAAATGCACTGATTACTGTGTAAATGCCATTGGCAGTGAAGGGGTTAACCTGCAGGGGGCGCTCTAAGGGTTAACTATGTTCCCTGGGCGTGTTCTTACTGTATGGGGGACTACCTATCTGGGGAAGGGAAGTGGTCACAGCCTTCACGTAAAGGAAGGCTGTGATCACAGCCCTTCCCCCTCACACAGAGCGGAGGTCCGTGTTTACATACACGGACCTCCGCTCACTGGCTCCGGGGGGGCCATCGCGGGTAGCTGGCGGCAATCGAAGCACCCGCTCCCTGGCCCCCCCTGGACACAGTGAGCGTGCGGGCGCGCCTACTAAACTCGTTCCCGCAGCCGCCGTCGTATGACGGCGATTTGCGGGAACGAGCCACTTTGCCGCCGTCAGATGCCGATCGGCGGTCGGCAAGTGGTTAAAGTGGATGTAAACCCTCACATATACCCAGTGACGTAAACAGCCTCAGATAATACACAGAGATGAATCAAATATCCCTATATAAGTTTTACATGTATATCTGCTCTCTTCATCTGTAAATATCCTTTAGAAAGTGCAGATTGTGTTAACATTTTTCTCTTCCTGGTTACCGCTGGGAGAGGATCAGTGGCATATAGCCAAGTCAGCTGATTGGCGGAAAGGCACACTCCCCCTCTCCTCAGGCAAAGGAAGAAAGCAATGTACATAGCTCTGCTCTTAGACAACAAGCTGTGTGCTAATATATTTATAGCAACCTCCCAGTCACAAACTTCTATCTCCCGTCTTGGAGAACGTGTGACAACTTATCAGGCTAACAGAGCTACAGAGGGAGAGACAGCTACTGGACATAGTGCTTTGAAGAGAGATAACAAAACACTGCAGATCTTTGTGCCCAATTTCATGAATCGGGTTTACATCCACTTTAATGGTATGCATTTATACTTGAACTGCTTCCTGACCAGCCGCCGCAGTTATACTGCTGCAGGTTGGCATGGGTGCACGAATCGCCGTCGTACGACGCGATTTGCAGGTGCGAGCGCCCAGCGGTGGCACGTGCCCACTATGCACTACTTGAGTGTACCCGCTGGTTGGGCAGACTCGATATCTGCCAGGGACCCGCAATTGCCTACTACAGAGGCAGAACGGGGATCTGCCAATGTAAACAAGGCAGATCCCCATTCTGACAGGGGACAACAGAGAGATCTACTCTTCCCTGTCATCGGGAACAGTGATCTCTGTCAAGTCCCTGCCAGCCCTCCCCCCCTACAGTTAGAACACACCCAGGGAACACAGTTAACCCCTTGATCGCACCCTAGTGTTTAACCCCTTCCCTGCCAGTGTCATTTTTACATTGGTCACTGCATTTTTATAGCACTGATCAATGTAATAATGTCATTGGTCCCCAAAAGTGTCATTTGGGGTCAGATTTGTCCACCGCAATGCCGCAGTCCTGCTAAAAATCACAGATCACCGCCATTTCTTTTTATAATTTTTTTGGGGATATGTATTCTAGTAAAAAAAATATATTTTATATTTTTTAAATTGTCGCTCTTTGTTTATAGCGCAAAAATAAAAACCGCAGAGGTGATCAAATACCACCAAAAGAAAGCTTTATTTGTGGGAAAAAAAGCATGTCAATTGTATTTGGGTACAGCGTCGCATGACTGCGCAATTGTCAGTTAAAGTGACGCAGTGCCCTATCGCAAATAATGGCTTGGTCAGGAAGGGGGCAAATCCTTCCAGGGCTGAAGTGGTTAAAACCAGTAAATCAGTAAACTGTAAATTTGCTTGAAATGTGTTCACTTACAGTGTTAAACTCTTAAACTGGGTGCTAAAATTCCACCACTCAGAGCTCTCAGATGGAGGGCCAGATGTTATATTACACCACGGCTCGCACAGTTTACCACCACTTATGTTATGACATCACTTCCGGTTAACTGGAGCCGTAAAGATGCCAGATTTAAAAAAAAAAAAATGTCAGTACTCAAAACAGCCAAACTTTGCCTTTTGAATGCCTTTAAGTGCAAAGAAGGAATTTGGGGTCTTATAGACCCTAGATCCCTCAATAAGAGTACCTGCCACTGCCTATTACTGTGATTACTGGGATTTTTACATTCCTTGTGACAGCAATAAAAGTGATAAAAAAAAATAAATAAAAGAACCGTATAAAAAAAAAAATGTAAAGTGCTCCATTCCTCTGCAGAAGCGAACGCATACATAAGTCGAGCCCGCAATTGTAAACAGTGTTCAAACCACACATGTGAGGTATTGCCGCGATCGTTGGAGTGAGAGCAATAATTCTAGCACTAGACCTCCTCTGTAACTCTAAACAGGTAACCATTAAAATGTTATAAAGCATCGTCTATGGAGGTTTTTAAATACCATAGTTTGAAGCCATTCCACGAGTGTGCGCAGTTTTAAAGCATGACATGTTAGGTATCTATTTACTCAGTATAACATCATCTTTCACAATATACAAAAAAATTGGACTAACTTTACTGTTTTATAAACAAAACTAAAAATAACCCGCACAGAGATATAAATAGTTATATTGTGGCTGCTGGTTGTAAAGACCAATTGGTCCAAAGGAATATGTGAAACAATAAATTAAACTGCACTCTTATATTAACCAGTTCAGATCCACGCTATAGACGAAAGACGGCTACAGCGCGGATCTGAATTGCCTGGAGGACGTCCATGGACGTCCGCCCTTGTGCACACTCCCGGCGTGCACTCAGATGGCACGCGTGCCCGCCGCACGCTGTGTGGGCGTGCCCACGGGTCAGGCGGACTCTGTGTCCGCTCGTGACCCGCAATCCCCTGTCAGAGCGGCAGAACAAGGAACTGCCGATGTAAACACAGCGGTTCTCCGTTCTGTGAAGGGGAACATGACAGATCTATTGATCCCTGTCACTGGGATCAGTTAGATCTGTTATGTCCCTGCCAGCCCCGCCCCCACACAGTTAGAACACATACAGGGAACAGTGTTAACCCCTTCACTGCCCCCTTAGTGAAAACCCCTTCCCTGCCAATGCCATTTATACAGTAATCAGTGGACAATTACTTTTCTGATCGCTGTATAAATGTCATTGGTCCCAAAAAAGGGTCAAAAATGTCCGACATGTCCGCCCCAATATCAAAGTCCCGATAAAAATCGCAGATCACCACCATTAGTAGTAAAAGATAAATAAAAACGCCATAAATCAATTACCATAGTTTGTAGACGCGATAACTTTTGCGCAAACCAATCAATATACGCCGATTGCGATTTTTTTTTTTTTTACCAAAAATATGTAGAAGAATATCTCGGCCAAAACTGATGAATAATTTTTTTTTATATATATTTTTTTTTGATTTTTATTATAGCAAAAAGTAAAAAATATTGTTCTTTTTTCAGAATTGTTGCTCTTTGTTTATAGCGCAAAAAATAAAAACCACAGAGGTGATCAAATACCACCAAAAGAAAGCTCTATTTGTGGGGGAAAATAGGATACAAATTTTGTATGGGTACAAAATGGCTTGACCGCGCAATTGTCATTCAAAATGCAACAGCGCTGAAAGCAGAAAATTGGTCTGGGCAAGAGGGGGGTTTAAGTGCCCAGTAAGCAAGTGGTTAAAGTGCAATAGTGCATAAATACTTGTAAATCAGGGAACGGAGGAGGAGCGCATCGGCGTCCCCTGCTTCCTAGCTGTTTTTATCGGCACTGTGTTTTGCCTACTTTTTAATAAACATCCAAGCGTTACTTCACCATGGAAGTCTCCCGTTTTCTTTACATACATCTGGAATCCGGAGTTCCTCTCTAAACTGGTGGAAATCATGACTTGGTGGTCCTAACAACCATTGATCCTATGCGCAGTTGATCTCTGTAGTGGAGGTCCCGGAAGTCTGGTGAGTAGGGTGTGTGACCAGTGTCCCATTTGGTGGAGGATATCTTTTTCGCCCTTTTGCTTCTGGGGAAGCACCTTATATCAGGAAAGCATTCCAAGGAAAAGATCTCCAGACAGCTGTGGAACTCCCATCCAACGAACTGTATCCATAAACCTTCACATCAAAGGGGATTGCCATACACACAGGGTATCCAGAGTACTTTAAACCTCCAGTAGCTGTAACGTTAGATTTACTGGTAACGGTGTTTCTTCGAACTTTCCAGGAGGGCAACACCTGAGAGATGAGAGGCCCCCTTTAGGGGAAGCAGGCATTGAGGGGATAAAGATGTCCTGAAAGCAGTGTTAGAGGGAGGCCGCTGATGCTTTATCACCCTTAGGGTCCTACACACCTAATGTTATGGCTTCATGAAATTTACTTACCAATGGGGATATGCTCACTTCTACTGTGCACTTTATTCTCCTCCAACTTGCTATGCCCCTTTGGGCACTAAGAGACCTGCAGTCACGTGACATTCCTCTGCTCTCCTTACATGATTTAAGGGATGCGGAGGGAGGGGCTGAAATAACCCTCTGACGTCAGCAAGCCTGCATAGGAAGGTCACATGACTGCACATCGGTGCTGTGAGAGAAGGTACTTAGGATTAGAGAAATAGATACTTTTGATCTTGATAAAACAGAGGGAATGGCAGTTATTTATAAATGGTGTTTTCAAGTGGGAAAGAGCAGCAGGAGGGGAGGGGCAGGGAGGAGATCCCTCTCACACATAGGCTTTGGAACTGACAGGCAGGGAGGGAGGGGGAGAGGGAGAGACTCAGAGCAGAGAGCAGACAGCGGGATGATGGAGGCACATAAACGGAGAATGGTATCATAGATCAGCACACACAGGGGGACACAGGAACAGGCAGAATCAACTAGGTATTTTACATCATACAATGGGACAAATTACACAGCACAAGCACTGTACTGTTTCACATGCTTTAAAGGAACCAGGATCTTTTGGGTTACAAATGCTTTAAGGCTTTGGATATCTCTTTATATCCTTTTCCATGTATAAATTTCCATTACCTTGTTACACAGTTCTTTTGGCAGTTCTTTTCTTCTCTTTCTCCCCATGGCTCAGTATCTAGCCTGCTCAGTGCATCCACGAGAGAGCTAACAAACTCATTGACTATTTATACACAGACTAATTGCAATTTAAAAGCCACAGGTGGGAAATTATTAACCTTTAACCACTTGCCGACCAGCCGCTGTCATTATACGGCGGCAGGTCGACTCTCCTGCACAAATCGCCGTAGCTGTACGGCGGTCCTTGCACAGGAGATAGCGGGCGCGCCCACTACACGCCGCAGGAGCGTGCCCGCGGGTCTGGCGAACTCTGTCCGCCGGCAACCCACGATTGCCTTCTAAAGAGGCAGAACAGGATCTGCCAATGTAAACAAGGAAAATCCCGTTCTGTCAGGGGTCATGACACTGATCCACTGTTCTCAGTGATCGTAAACAGATCTATCATGTCCCTGCCAGTCCAGCCCCCCCACACAGTGGGAACACACTTAACCCCTTGATCGCTCCTAGTGTTTAAGCCCTTCCCTGCCAGTGACATTTATACAGTAATCAATAGCTCTTTTTAGCTCTGATCGCTCTATAAATGTCATTGGTCCCAAAAAAGTGTCCGATCTGTCCATCGCAATGTCACAGTCCCCATAAAAAGCGCAGATCACCGCCATTACTAGTAAAAAAAAATGTGAGGTATCGCCGCGATCATTAGAGCAAGAGCAATAATTCTAGCACTAGACCTCCTCTGTAACGCAAAACTGCTAACCTGTAGAATTTTTTAAACGTCGCCAATGGAGATTTTTAAGTTGCAAAGTTTGTCGCCATTCCGCGAGCAGACGCAATTTTTAAGCATGACATGTTGGGTATCATTTTACTCGGCGTAACATTATCTTTCACAATATGGAAATAATTGGGCCTAACTTTACTGGTCTCTTATTTTTTAACTAAAAAAAACTGAATTTTAAAAAAAAAACCGCGCTTGTAATACCGCTGCGCAAATACGGTGTGACATAAAGTTTTGCAACTACTGCCATTTTATTCTCTATGGCGTTAGAAAAAAATATATATAAAATGTTTGGGGGTTCTAAGTAATTTTATGGCAAAAAAAACTGGTTTTAACTTGTAAGCACTGAACCCAAAAAAACAGGCTCGGTCTTGAAGTGGTTAAGGAGCAAAACACCTACACTGAACAATCTGACACATACACTGACTTACCTGTTTCCTACACTGACCTACCTGACACCTACCCTGAAATCTACACTGACCACTAAGACCATGCATCATGTACCATGCAGCAGCATGCATGTCCCTCAGGGGGGCATTTAGCATGTAAGAACTTGAAGTTTGCCGGCAGATGCGGGTGAGGGTCTCAGACAAGCGATTGCTAGCTGTAATTAGCGTGTGGTGTGACTCTAACTGCTCGCTCGTCTCTCTCTGGCTGGCAGCTGCTCCCTCGTCTCACCTGCTTTTTTTGTCATCCTTTGATCTTATCTCTGCCTCTGCCAGACTTGTCTGCCTGTCACAACCAATGAGGAAATGATCCGAGTCAGGGATCCGGCGGTCAGGAGGAGAGGAGAAGATGGCGGTTGCTCACACCGGAGGCTGGAATAGCGGAAGCGGGACTCCGGGAGCAACCTTTGCGCTGGACAGGCCAGCCCCGCCACCACACATGACCCCATTTATCCAATCACAGGGCACCTGCCCACCCAGCCTGAGACTGAACATGACGGCCGGAGGGCAGGGACACAGGAAATAGAAATTAGGATGGAGCCGGGAGTGACACACACTGGCGCAGGATTTTGCTCCCCTAAATGTTGCGCCCACAGCCCCCCCCAACGCTACGCCATTGCCTCAGATTCACACAAGCAATGTGGATGCAGGGATTTCCTTGAGTCAGAACACACAGATCAGCGCTGCAGCCTGCATGTGCTGATGGAATTCTGGTTTTACAGCAGGACTGTTTGACAGAAGCTGACCTAACAATCGGCTTCTGTTGAACAGAGAGGGATATGCACACATCTAAATTTGCCTGGTTTTTGCTGAACCGGACAAATTTCAATACATTTATATCCTGCTTAACACTGGCTGCAACTGTGCATGTCACAGGAAGGAGCGGGCTGGCTGCTCATGGGAACTAGTGTTTGCACTTTTGTTCACTGTGATTGGTCACAGCATTTACAAGGCACAGAGCCCTCTAATTGGCTCTGTATTTAATGCCTGTGTTCCCATTTACAAAGTGGATCACAGGCATTCTTTACATTTTTGATACCTCTGATTCTTCACACCAGTCACATAGTACAGAGCCTAATTCATTGCATTTTCATCTTCTTTCTGTAATCTGCACTATCCAATGAGAGTGCAACCAGCACCATCAGGGGATGCATGCAAGCACAGAATAAAAAGTTGTTTAAAGGGTATATAAACCCAACATGTCATACTCCTGATATGTGTCATGTACTTGTATGAAAAAGTATCCTGTTCTTTGTATTGCTTCTTTTGTTTTAAAGCCCTTGTGTTCCTGTCAGTCCCTCAGCTCTCCTATTAAAAATTGACCACACTGAGCCTGGCCATACGATTTTTAAAATATATTTTCCCTTAGATTTACCAAAACCATATAGTAGGAGGTCAAACCTAAACACTTTTTCAATTTGTAAGCAATGAAGCAGGCCCTTGCACTACATAGTTGAAGGTAAATCTAAGCCTGCATTCACATAGGGGCGACTTGACTTCGGCGCGACTTCGCTAGGCGATTTCAGCGCGACTTTCAGCGCGACTTCAAGGAACTCGTGTGACTTTACAACACAACTTTTGCCAGGCAACTTTGCCATAACCAATCAGAGAAGGGAGGGAGGGGGCTGCCTAAAAATAAATTCTATTCTTTTAACTGTAAAGTCGCTTCCATGTAGATGGGGATCCGACTTGGAGGCGACTACTATTGAATCCTATGGGCACAAGTCGGATAGACGTCGCCTAGAAGTAGTACAGGTTCCTTTGCAGAAGTCGCCTTGAAGTTGGAGCGACTTCAGTCGTGTATATTAAGACGGCTCCCATTCATTTCAATGGGATTTCAAATGTCAAGCGACTTAGGGCGACTTGAGGCAACTCAAGTCGGATTGCAAGTCGCCCCTGTGTGAACGGGCACTAAAGGAAATCGAACAAGAAAATTGTATAATGTATGGCCAGCCTAAGCAGGAGAACGCACTGTGGTCATTTCTCTTGCTATGCTGGAAATTCAGCCGGCTCTCCTCCAAATATCAGACTTGCCCTGACAACGCCCCCCCATGCACAGCCATTTATTGGGAAGCTCAGAATGCTGCTGCTGCTTCTCCTCCCCAGCTCTTGTGCAGCTGAGAACAGAGGGAACGTGATCACTTACAAAAAAGGGGGAAATGGTTTTGTTTTATGTTTTTTTTGTTTTTTTTATATCTATACACAAATGTTTTACCTTTTATTACTCTTTTTAACCGGTTCCACACTGCGCGCTGTATATTTACGGCGGCAGTGTGGCCGCTTACCGCGAATCACCGTAAATAGGCGGCGATTCGTGCAGGCGCAGCTAGCTCTCGTGCCCGACACACTCCGGAGGAATGTGCCCGCTGCTTGGGCGGACCCGATGTCTGCCGCCGATCCGCAATGAGTGGCCAGAGTGAAAGAACGGGGAACAGCCAATGTAAACACAGCGGTTCCCCGCTCTGTCAATGGGGACATAAGAGATCTACTGATCCCTGTCACTGGGATCAGTTAGATCTCTCATGCCCATGGTAGCCCAGCCCCCCACAGTTAGAACACACCCAGGGAACACAGTTAACCCCTAGATGGCCCCCTGCAGGTTAACCCCTTCACTGCCAATGACATTTATACTGTAATCAGTGGACATTTAAATTTCTGATCGCTGAATAAATGTCATTGGTCCCAAAAAAGTGTCAAAAATGTCCGACATGTCTGCTGCACTATCCCAGTACCGCTAAAAATTGCAGATTGCCGCCATTACTAGTAAAAAATAAAATAAAAATAAAAACCCCAGAAATTCTCATCATCCGTAAACGTGGCAACTTTTGTGCAGATCAATCAATAAACGCTGGTTGCAATTTTTTTTTTATACCAAAAATATGAGGAAGAATATAAATTGGCCAAAACCATGGATTTGGATTAGAATTTTAGCAAAAAGTAAGATATATTGTTTTTTTTTTTTGTTGTTTTTTTGCAAAATTGTTGCTCTTTCTTTGTTTTTAGCGGCGTTCAGAAATTACGCAGCGGTGATCAAATACAACCAAAAGAAAGCTCTATTTGTGGGAAAAAGATGCAAATTTCGTTTGGGTACAACGTCGCACGACCACGCAATTGTCAAAGTGACGCAGTGCCGAATCGCAAAAAGTGCTCTGGTCCTAACCTGGGAAATCCTTCCGGGGGTGAAGTGGTTAAACTGAATAAGTTGTTTTACAAAGTGAGGGTTTACAATCCCTTTATAGATGACCACTTTACACAGTGAGTTTCAATACAACAGACAATTCCATGGGCATTAAAAGCGTACAATTAAACATAAATATCCACTTACATAGGAAATGCTATAACCCATGCTTAGTCCTGTGTTGGAACATCATACCATTTCCTGGTAATAGAAACATAGAAAAATGATGGCGGAAAAAGACTGAGTAGTCTATCAAGTCTGCCCATTTTTTATTTTTTTTTATTTATTTTTTTTGTCCCAAGCATGTTTGAAGCCATTTACTGTTGACTGTCTCACTACTAGTTTATTCCAAGCATCAACTACCCTTTTAGTAAAATTATACTTTTTAAGATTAGTTTTGAACTTTCCTCCAGTTACTTTGCGGTCATCGCCCCGTGTTCTTGATTTTGGTTTCATATTGAAAAAACTCTCCCTGAACCTTATTCATCCCTTTTGATGTATTTAAAGGTTTCAATCATGTCTCCCTTTTCCCTTCTTTCCTCTAAAATGTACATATTAAGTTCCTGAAGTCGCTCTTGATATGTTTTACGCCCCAAACCTTTCACCATTTTTGTTACCTGTCTCCTGACCCGTTCTATCTTATCAATATCTTGCTGTAAGTGAGGTCTGTTTGCTTTTTCCACTGCCTGGTCACACTATTTGTTAATTTTGCAGTCATCTGAAAAAAGTACCCCCAAATCTTTTTCTTCTGTAGTGCTGGATAACACTGTACCCCCAATGTTGTACTCTCGGGATTCTTTTTCCCTAGATGCATTATTTTACATTTAGAAACATGCAGTCTTTGACCAATCTTCCAGCAATGCCAAATCATGTTCCATGTTATAGACACCTCCAGGGATATATCAACCCTATTACACACCTTTGTATCAACTTTTTTTCTTTTTTTTTTTGTTAGTGTAATTTATTTCTGCGAAGATTGAACAGAATTAATTGTTTAAATGGTTTGCTACATCCAGGTCTCCCTCAAAATATGTGTTGTGCCCAGTTTTCATTTTAGCGATCCCATTGTATTTTTCCTTCTATCACTAATGTACCTAAAATTGTTTTATCTCCTTTCTTAATAGATTTAGCAATTTCCTCCTCTTCCTCCAATAATGTGTTTGGCCTCCTTTTGTCTTTTTGTATACTATTCTTTGTCAGTTACAACTCCTGTTTCTTTGAATCTTATATATGCTATCTTTTTTCCTTTACTATGCTACCCTCTTTAGTGAACCATATTGTTTTTTTCTTCTATTCATTCTTACTAACTTGCACATGTGTGGTCTTAAGCGTGCACTAATACAACACAGTGCTCTAACCACATCCTAAATGCTTCATCCCTAATGGCCTTTGTCAGGACAAAATCAATTGGAGATTAAATGCTTAGGGAGAAGTTGTGATAGGACGAAGTCTGTTGGAGAAAAACGCAAAGGGTAGGGTTTGATTAGCTTTCCCAGAATTTAAATGAGACTTGTACCTGTGCTTTTTAACTGTTTATTCATTAAAGGGGTCAAAACTGAAAGATTAGTTTATTGTCTTTTGGAGTGTCTGGTGGAGTTAATCTGGCTCATCATTTTGCTCAGTTCAATTTGGGACATACCCCATTGAAGAAAATGTGCATGAACTTTTTTCTGGAACACTTTATTACTGTTATCACTGAGTCCTGTTATCGCTTGCACAGTTCTTTATGGCGGATGGATATTATTGATTTATGCACTTAATATTTATTGTCACTGATTATAAGTATAAGCCATACACTGAGCAAATTTCTTTCCTGCAGGAAATAAATTCTCTTGATTCCCCCATCAACACAGACAGTGTTAATGCGGGAATCCGTCTTGCTGGACCATTATCTTCTCCCGTCAGGGGAAGCCAGTGATTATTGGTAGCAGCTATAACAGCTGTTGGTGATAATCGCTGTTAAAACTCAGCATGCTGGTTGTACCCAAGTTGATCAATCAACCAACTTGGTAAATTCAGCCTGCCCATTCAAACCGTGCATGGCCTGTCCAAGATTATGAAATTATTGATTATTTTTATTATCTTTTTATTATGTTAAATTATATAACTGCAATAAACTTTTAATTATTTAATATCTTTGTAATTTTTATACAGCTGCCTGGGTATGAGTTTTTTTGTAGCATAGAATATTTACTCACGTTATAGTTTGCACATGTTTTTCTGCAGTGATATCTTATATATTTGTTGCACTATTTTGATGTTTGTATTATGAGGTGATGAACCAGGATATCTGCTGTTAGAACTGGGGTCATTCCTAATGTACACTAAAGGCCTGTTGAGCTTACTGAACATTTAATTCACCAAGTGACAATTACATAGATATCGCACAGTATTCTCAATGATCATAATTCATATGATCATTGCTTTTAGTGATTGTGCTTTGATGTATTTCTCAGATTACTAATGAAGAAATTCACAAGATCTTTACTTTTCAAATCTTCCCACATAGAATAAATGGTTTTCTTCCATCACATGGGATTTTTTAGGCCATTACACGTTAAACTGTACAAAAAGAATGATGTCATGTTCACATCTTGAAATGTGCACTAACGTTCCTAATTTCAAATGAATGTATGGAACATTTTCACAGTAAAGTGGATGTAAACCCAAAAGAAAACATTTTTGACTAATAATTCTGCCTAGTATGTCATGTCATCTGTGCCCAGTCTTGCCACAAAGAGTTAATCCAGCTCAGCACAATCCCTCCTATCTTTTTTCAGTAAGAAAGCAGAGGAAGCTTCACACACCCCCCCCCCCCCCCCTTCCTTTCTCCTCCAGCTCTCCCAGGGTAGGCTGCTCCACGCCTCAGCATGATGGGGCATGTTAAAGTCATATGGTGTCTTTCCTGAGCTTTGAATAGATGTTTCTCAAAACTCAGGAATAGCAAAGTAGGACAGTGTAGAGGTGGGTGGGGAGTCTTGTGACATCACAACTCCACCCACCGAGCTCCAGTAAAGAGACCTACCAACTGATTCCAAAGATTTGTGGGGCTGCTACTGCTGAAGGGGGTGACATTTGCAAGGTAGGGATACATGCAGGAGGCTTGCATGTATATACATTAATACTGTGCCATTAGTTTATACTGGGTGAGTGGTGAGTTTACATCCACTTTAAAACCTTTGCGTACTGCTTGGGCATTGATCATTGCTTTTGTATACACTAATATTTTTTGCGTATTAGAAAATAACCTGTAGCCCCCCTAGTTTGACAATTTAAAGTGGATATAAACCTGATTCATGAAATGAATGAATGTTCTGTGCACATATATTTGTAGTGTTTTATTATTTCTCTCCAAACACTAAGTCCCGTGTGATTCTGCTCCTCCGTTCTTCTGTTATCAGCATGTTCTCCATCAACGAAGATTAAACCAGTCTGGGAGGTTGCTATAAATAAATTAGCAGATAGCTTGTCTTGTCACCGTACAGCTCTGCACAATCATTCATTCCTTTGCCTATGTGAAGTGTGGGGGGGGGGTGCCTTTCCTCCAATCAGCTGTCTTGGCTATATGCCAAGAATCCACTCCTACTGCTGAACAAAAAGACAAAATCTCTAACACGATTTGCACTTTCTAAAGAATATAGAAAGTCGAAGACAGCAGATATACATGTAAAACTTATGCAGGGAGATTTGTTTCTTCTCTGTGTATCATCTGAGGCTATTCACTTCACTGGGTATATGTGAGGATTTACATCCACTTTAAGCATATGATTATATAGCACACCATAGCACAATAAAGTTAATCGGACCTGGCTTTAGGGATAACAGAGCTTTTAAATGGGTTGGGACTACTTACAATGATTACCTGAAAGTAGAATTTTTTTTTTCTTTCTAGTTTTTGGAATGCTTTTAGGAGATACAATACTCTTGGATAATCTAGAAGCTGCTAATGAATACAGAAAACAGGTAAGTGCCTTCAACTTTTGCAGGTATAAATTGAGGATGTTCCCATTTCAGAGTATGAATTGGTAATAAAATATGCCAAGACACTTTTAACAAGATGAAAATAGTATCTACATGCTGGGGTTAGGTCAGGCTTAAAGAGTATGTATAAAATAAAATTACGACTTGCACCAATTCACCCCTACTGTGCAGCAGCTATCTCAAACCAATTGAAATAAGTTAGAAATAACACCAGTTATGTGCTAGACAGAGCTTGCAACCCAAAACAATTAGTGAATACAATAAATGCTACCACAAAATGTATGAATAAATAATAAGTGCTCAGTCCATATAATTTCTTGGTTCGATATTCCACGACTAAAAATGACAGTCCATAAGAAAGTGAAGATGGCACTTGTGTCTTGACACCAGAAATCACCTCTTGTCATGCTCTATCACCATATACTTATGTAAATTAATCCGCACTCACCAGATTGTATTGACATATTGAGAGAAGTCAGCCATGCTTTATGGTCATTGAAGGACCAGATCATACCACTGGATGGATGCCCGGGGTGGAGGTCCTCATTGACAAACCAATCAGTGTTCCAGTAGGTCAACTGGCTGAGACCAAAAATTTGAAAAGAGAGAAGTGAGAACCTCTCATATTGTGTTAAACCGCTGGTTTATTGGTAAACACACTTGCATACAAAGGCCGGTGCCAAAAAATATACAAAATGATGTTTACCCGATCTGTCCGGTCTCTTAGGGAGCCACCTAACAGTTTGCATGCTTTCCAACTGGACCAGAAATGACACACCGAGAATTCCGCTTTAACGCATTTCGTCATCACATGACATCCTCAGAAGGTTTTCTTTCTAATGATGCTAGTAAGGAACCCATATCGCCTTCATACCTAAACATTAAGAGATCAGAGTCACATAGACTCTCCCTAGTCACCAACTGGTCTGGCTAAGATGCTGTGTCCTAACCCTACCCTCTATTAACTCTGTAAACAATAAATACCAGGAATCCAGATACAAAATATTAACCTGCTGGTAATGTACTCCAATATTGCATTATACCATCTGCCCTTCCTCACCAGCAACATGCTGGATATGTGGACAAGAATCTGGACACACGTTACATATTTTTTGGTCCTGTACAGCCATGCAAATTTTTTGTTTGCAAGTAAATGAAATAACCCAAAAGTTCAAAGATGGGAGAATCTTGAAAACACTATAATTTTTTTCTATAACACCACAACTTGATAACTGACATCTAACAAAAAAAATTCAGTGCATAGACACCTAGTAAATACAGCCCATACATGCATTCCAAAACTGTGGAAATCTCCTTCACTTCTGACAGTACAACAATGACTTAAACATGTTAAGGACATTAAGAATAATGGAAAAGCTTACTAAATCACTTGTAAACACACACTTAAAATTCCTCATCCTGTTCTATTGGACTGAATATTCTTATTTGAATGAGTTCAAACAGTTCCTTTCTGTATGAGCTTGTATGCCTCAGCATAACCCCCAACTCCCATTAACTCACACCTCTGTTTCCTCTCTCCTCTTTCCTTCATTAAGTCACTCACACCACTCGCAATTGGGGTAGGCTGCACATTACATGTGTCATTGTTAATGGGACTTCTTCAGAGAGATGGAATTTGACAGCGGTGACCCCAATCAGAGAGGAAGGCAGATCTGCTCTCAGTGCTCAGAGTGCCCGAGGCATGCAGGCTGTCATCTTTGGCAACATGAGCACAAGGCTGTTGCACTGGGAGAGTCAAGTGTGCGATGGGGTGAGTGGAGGCATGTTGTGGCCAACAGCAACTCCAGTGCAGCCGGTTCGGCTATCTGGGAAAGCCACCGAGCTTCCACTGAGAGGTTGCAGTCTCCCACAGCATCTAGAAGGAGTAAGTCACCAGGAAGCGATGCCAAGGAAATGTGGCTAAGCGTTCTGAGCTCTGCATTGTATGTGGCCAAGTGTTTGGTGGAAAAATATCTGCTATTGTCCTTGGCAACAAGGCTTGTATGTTTCACCCTCCAGTTTAAAACAAAGTGGGGGTATGTGGCCGTGCGAGGCACTGCCACTGTATTAGGACGACTGAAAACAACACAGAGTGCTAACAAATTCAGAGTGAGGGGCTCCAGAGGTTTAGGGTAGAACAAAGAAAACTAAGCTTTTGATTCTCTCCAGCTTTTGTAATTCTCAGATCAGTGTCTGGAGTCCGGAGGCTTCAAACAGCTTTGGGTGGGAAGAAGCCTCCACCCGTGTCCACATCTTATCGAAGACCAGCAGGCTGAGTGCATATGTACTCCACCCATAATCAAGGGCCTGTCTGTAGTTGTAACTTCACCTCTCCCCAGAAGTCTGTGAGGTTGCCAGGGAGTATCAGGTTTGTTGACACACTAGAGTCCGTGAGCCTCTCTGCACTTCCCAGCCTGACATCTACAATTGCTGCAGGAGCAGGGTGTGAACACTGCCTTCTTCTGGACTGAGACACACTGCATTCTACTAGGCCAAGAGCCAGGGAAGTAGGGCCAGGAGGCTGTGTTTGCTGTAAGAAGCCCGAACCACTGCTTGAGAACTTTCCTTTCCTTTTAATAAAAGTAGCCTCCCCCCCCTTACCATATCACAAAACGTATTTAAGGTTCCAAAGTCCATTAGTGGCGGTCACCCCACCCTAAATTTCGAGGTTCAGTCCAAAAGCCTTTAATAGATTTCGCCCAGTCAATCAATGTTTTGCTGCAGCCAGGGGAGTTTCTAGCATCAATAAACATCTAGGATGCATATTTGCATATCCCTATTTTTCACCCACATCAGTGATTTTTGTGATTTGTGGTGGGCAATCAGGTTGTGGTGCTTCCCTTTGGCCTGTCCATGGCCTCCCGGGCCTGCTGTTTTCTCAAGGAATGCACAGTATTGAATATCATCTGGCATGCACATTGTTGGATAGCTTTCTCTTGAAGGATTACTGTGTGCTGGCAATCAATTTGTGGAGGATGATGCAGACACTTCAGAGCTTTTGGTGGATCCTCAACCCTCAGAAGTTGTCACTAGCTCCAACCCACCACTTGGGGTACCTGGGCCTAGTTTTGGACAGGGTTCAAGTGTTATATCTTGGAAATGATTGCTGACCCTCTGGGCTCTTGACCAGATGCTACGCTCTAAAAAAACTTCCTGTGGTCCGATTCTACATGAGGGTTCTGGGCCTCATGGCAGTCTCATTTGAGGCAGTGATGTTCACCCAGTTTGACTCCAGGCCCATTTAGCCCAGTGTGCTGGCTGTGTGGGAAAAGCTCATCCACATCTATACCAAGAGCAGGATATCTTTCACCTGGTGGCTGACCAGTACTGCAATAGAGTCAATAAAGTTATTTCTCCTGTTGGATATTTCTCATGATGGATGCCAGCCTGTGGTAGGTTTCCCAAGGAACAAAAAGCAATCAAAGTGACATGGTCATCGAAGGAGTCCAGACTTCCCTGCAACGTTTTCTAACTGAGGGCCATTCACTTATCCCTGTTGCATTGGACTAACCAGTTTCAGGAATTACCACCAAGGGTTCAGTTGGACAAAGTCACAGTTGTGGTTTACTTAAACCATCAGGGTGGTACCAGGACCCGCACATCTCTTTGAGAAGTTAGCCTAATTATGGGAAGAGAGGCATGTTCCAGCATTGTGCACAGTCCACATTCCCGGAGTCGACACTTCTGAGTGACGGCAGATGTAGATCTGTTTGCATCTTGATTCACCAACAAGGTGGACAGGTTTGTTTGCAGTAATAAGGATCCAAGGCCTTTGCAGTGGTCATCTCAAGGGATCAGTTACAACTTATAAATGCCTTCCCTCCACTTTGAAATTCTTCTTCGGCTGTTTCACAGGAGCAAGATGGAGAGCATTTAACAATGATCTTGCTGGCACTAAATTGACCCACAAGAACATTGTACATGGATAGCTTAGTTGTTGAAATCAATGTCATGAGAGATTAGGGCCCTAAAGCTCAACTCCAGACATCCTTCCTTCTCTCCTGGCATTTTCCTCTGATTGCTTGCTAAAAAAACTGAAAATTGCCAGGGGTGCGAGAGGTTCTATGACCTGTCCCATCAGTTTTGTTTGCCGAAATAAATTTTACAGGTAAGTAAAAAATCTGTGTATTGCTACCATACAATAGACTTCTGAATAAGAATTGAGCCGTCGTCCATTTTTTATTTTTTTTTTGCTTTGCGTAGACCTGATATTATATATGACCTGATATTTATATGTTATATATGATTTTTTTCCCCTTTGCAGCTGGTGTCCTTTTCGTACTGTCCAACATTATTGACAAGGGAAGGAGATCGAATACGTAGCAATGGAAAGTTTGGAGGCTTACAGAATAAGGCCCCTTCACTAGACAAACTCAGAGGAACAGTTTTTGGAGCACCATTACCTAAAGAATATGACACACTTTCTTTGGAAATTGGTGTGTATAAACTTTTTAGCTTCTTTTAATGGCTCATGCATATTTGTTAAATGATTTAAAAAACATTTCCTTTTTAACAAGTAGATGCCAAAAGCTGTAAGGGCCGGCTCACACCTAGGCGATCCGACTTCAGAGGCGACTTTTCTAGGTTATTTGAACGCGACTTCAAGGCGACTTCAGCGCGACTTTGGGCGATGCAATGCGACCTGAACTGGCCTCCATGGCAGGCGACATTGCCTGTGGCCAATCAGAGAAGAGAGGGAGGGTGGTTGCCTTAAAAAAATTTCTTTTTCCTGTAAAGTCGCTTCAGTATAGATGGGGCATACATGGAATGCACCGATAGAAGGAACTGGATGTGCCACATCCCAGATAAGTACAAATGGAAAAATTCCCCCAAAGGGTGGGGCTTTTTAGGCACAAGTAGAGTCATACAAGCAGATCATAAAATGTATCCAATGTTTATTACAAAAGTATTAAAAAGAAATCCATGGGATATCAGTGGAAACAATAACAGACAGATAGATATATCATAATGACAGATGCGGCAGGCATCAATAGCACCTAATTCATTTCGGATAGTGTCCTCCTTCAGAGGCGATCCAATGATGATAGCCTTATCATTAAATGTATATCTGAAACAATATATATAAAGTCATGACAATTACAGAATTATTCAGTGGGGTAAAGTGTGTACAGAGTGCATACTGGCTTACCCCTCCTATAAGAGAAAGAGTACCTGCACCTGAATAGGATGCAGAGACTCAGTATAGATGCAAAAAAGGTTTATTAAGATAAAAACAAAAAATATCCCATGGATGTCTTTTTAATACTTTTGTAATAAACATTGGATACATTTTATGATCTGCTTGTATGACTCTACTTGTGCCTAAAAAGTCCCACCCTTGGGGCATCCGACTTGGAGGCGACTTTCATTGAATTCTATGGGCACAAGTCGGATAGAAGTTGCGTTGAAGTAGTACATGAACCTTTTTTGAAGTCGCCTTGAAGTCGGAGTGACTTGAGTAGCCTATATTAAGACGGCTCCCATTCATTTCATTGGGATTTCTCACACAAGTCGTCTGGCCAAGTCGCCTAGGTGTGCATCAACCCATAGGAATTAAACATGTATACAAAGTATGTGTAATTGTAACGTACTTGTAGTTTTACTTAGTTGGATATAAGAAGGTAGAGATTATTATTCATTATGAGCTTCAATCCTGCTTAAGGTGATTGTAGCCGTATTAGTGCAATTGCGACAGAGAAAATTGAGTACTGTCCGTGATACTTTTTTTATTTGCATGAACATACAATTTTTCAGGACAAGCTTTTGGAGTGTGTCCCCTTCTTCAAGGTCCATGCAGTACTGATTCACAAAAGTTTTAGTAGAATGTTAAAAAAATTTCTGAGGGAAAGGAAAAACAAACCAACGCACACAAGCCAATGTATATGGTGATGGTAATAAAGCTAGCAGAGCATGGTCATTGAGATAAGACAGAGGGAGACCTATAGACTGGGGGGGGGGGGGGGGGTGACAGTCACAGAGGGGTTCATAAATCTGTAGTGTAATGGGTAAGGAAACCTATATCCAAGTTTAAGCCGTTATTTTTTTGTGTCAAAATGAAGTATCATTATTCGTTCAAACGGTTTCCTTTCCTGGATATATTCCCTTTAAGAACTAAGACATTGAGGTCTTCAATAGTGTCATCCGGTTGTGAGAAGCGATGTCCCATAGGTTAGCAGTTTTGAGTTACAGAGGATGTCTGGTGCTAGAATTATTGCTCTCGCTGTGATCGCGGCGATACCTCACGTGTGGTTTGCACACCATTTTCATATATGGGCGGGACTTACGTATGCGTTCGCTTCTGCGCGCGAGCTCGCAAAGACGGCTTTAAATTTATTATTTTTTTTATTTATTTTTTTACACCCTTCTTTTTAAAAAAAAATGTTTTGATCACTTTTATTCCTATTACAAGAAATGTAAACATTCCTTGTAATAGAAAAAAGCATGCCAGGACCTCCTAAATATGAGATCTGGGGTCAAAAAGACCTCAGATCTCATATTTACACTTAAATGCAAAACAGAAAAAAAATGACATTACAAAAAAAAAAAAAATGTCCCCTTTAAGAGCATTGAGCGGAAGTGACTTGTGACGTCGCTTCCGCCCAGCCATGTTATGGAGCCGAGTAAGCGGCTTCAGCCGCTCACTCGGCTCATGGACACTGGGGGGGGGGGCGGACCCGATCATCTCTGCCGCTGCCGGCGGGTCCGGCAAGCGGCGGAGATGACCGGAAAGCGGCGGGATGGGGGGGGGCATCTCTCCCGCCGCTGATAAAAGTGATCTCGCTGCGAATCCTCCACTAAGACCACTTTTATCAGACGCAGAATCGCCAGCTGAAAAAATAGATACTGGGGTTATGGTAGGTATCTGCTACCATAGCAACGGTATTCCACTTCAAACTGCCGCCGTCATATGACAGCGGGTGGTCTTGAAGTTAAGGGAAGATAGCCGTATTGTAATCAGGAATGTGGACAAGGGAGGTAGTGTTGTAGTGTTGGATTCAGATACATACAAAACGGAAGCTTTACGTCAGTTATCTGTTACAGACACATACACACGCCTCTCTAATGATCCTACCCAGATATTTAAGAAACAACTGTCAGCATTACTAGATAGGGGGTGTCGGTGGGCATCTTCACTTCTAAAGAAAAAGTTATGTTAATTCCAGAACATCCGATTATGCCCATTTTCCACCACCTCCCTAAAGTCCATAGGGGATGTGACCCTCTCCACGGAAGACCGATTGTCATGGGCATAGGCTCCCTTAATGAGAACCTGGGACAGTGGGTCGACCACCAATTACAGCCTTTGGTTACCAGCCTGCCAGGCTATTTGAGGGATACCAAAAATCTGTTGTGTACACTAAAGGATTTTGAATGGAGGGATGGGTACAGATGGATATCATGTGATGTTGCCAGTCTATACTCATCCATCCTTCACGCTCTGGGTCTGCAGGCTGTTGATTTTTTCCTGAGCAGGTTCAGTGGTTATTGCTTGACTCACCAGGAGTTCATCCTGCTGAGTCTGGAGTACCTATTCAAACATAACTTTTTCAGGTTTAATGGGGCTATTATCTACAGAAATGCGGGACCTCTATGGGAGCAAAGTTCTCTCCCTCCCTAGTCAACCTCTATATGGGTTGTTTGCAGAGGTCCCCACATCTTTGCATCTGATAGCCCCTGCCGCTCAAGCACCCAGTTATATTTTCGGTACATTGACGATCTGTTGTTTTTTGCCACCGAGGATGTGACCGATTTTAAGAGATGGCTTGCATTTTTGAACGATAACGAGCTGAAGCTTAAGTTCACTGGTTATTGTGAGGATACATCCATTATGTTTTTCAACGTGCTACTCACGGGAAGGAATGGCAGAGTGTCTTCCACTCTCTACATGAAGCCCACAGCAGGGAATTCTGTGCTCAGAGCAGACTCAGGTCACCCAAAACAAAAACACACTTTGCGAGGGATTCCTGTTGGTCAATTTCAAGTCCAGCATTACCCAATGATTTTTAGACAGGGGTTACTTCACGTCTGTTCTGAAAAGGGCTATTGACATCTCTGACAGAACCCCACAGGATAGTCTTCTAGGTGAGAAGAAGGAAAGGCGGAGAGATTACGGTACTGCTGACAGGAGCATCCTTGTCTTTTCCATACCATTTGGTACAGATTTCAATAAGATCAGGAACATTGTCACCAAATATTTGCCCATACTGCACAATGATCCAGGATACGCACAAATTTTGTCCAAAGGAATTAGAACAGTATCCCGTAGGGCCCTTCTCTGGGTTCTTTTTTGTCACCCAGTCTATATACTGACACTAAGCCTAGACCTCATTGGTTGCAGTTTAAGGGTACTTTTTGTTGTGAAGCTAGGGGATGTCCTTGTTGCCCACATATACGGAGAGGAGACATCATACGATCATCCACTACAGGGAAAACATTCAATATACGCAAGTTTATCAACTGTACTACTAGGTTTGTGATGTACATCATTACCTGTGTCGAGTGCAACATACGGTATGTGGGTCGGACAACCCGCAGGTTATCTGATCATCTTCGAGATATCAAGAAAAAAAACACAATACTAATGTTGGCATGATTGAGAAAATTGTATCACCTCTAAGGGGATGGCAATAAGTTTAAAGTCCTATGCAAAAGAGAGGTGTATTGGATTTTCTTTTTTAACGCCAGGAGGCCGGGTGGGTTTAAACTTTGAATGGGATGTTTCCCATTTTTATGAGTAGCGTCTATTAATACATTTTTTACCACCCGCCGTCCTGGTGTTTCATGATGCTCCTGTGCACCTCTCTCTCCTTTATTGCAGGATGTGGAAATGTGGATTTATAACCATTTTTTCCCCTTCCCCTCCTCGCCTCCCTTTTGCTCCCAGTGTCTCGCTGCTCACTGGTTATTGT
This sequence comes from Glandirana rugosa, assembly GCA_018402905.1. Taxonomy (NCBI): domain Eukaryota; kingdom Metazoa; phylum Chordata; class Amphibia; order Anura; family Ranidae; genus Glandirana; species Glandirana rugosa. The sequence continues at coordinate 2,380,179 of BLSH010464798.1, forward strand.
ATATTGTGATGGTATGAGGGTACCGTATGCCTTCATCTCCTTGTAGATATGTGTGGGTCTTTTCATCCGGCCTTCACTGCTTATCATCTGTTGTTCAGTATCGCTCATTCCCTGCTCTCCATGTGAGTTCCCATTGTCCGAGGAGTGTCATTCCCTTGCTCACAATTGCTGAGCAAGTGGTACTAGGCTGAGGTATCACCGCAAAAATGGACGGGCTTACTTGACACTGATATTTAGAGCTTGGGTCTCTATCCATCATGTGGGTTTATGCTGTTATGAGTACGGTTTCACCACTCCGTTCTCCACCACATTCGTCTTTGTATTTTAGACGATTTGGTGGAGGTTAAGGAAGCTTGAGTGACACGATCTAGACCTTTTTGATGCCAATGTTGTGAGATAAGTTTTATTACTGTTGCCTGCCATGTCACACACATCCCCTAGCAATGATAGGAATGGCAAAGTGCAATTCTATTTCCATCTGCACGTGTGTTTTTATTAGTATTTTGTTTTTATTATTCATGCTTCATCCTGTTAATACATAATTCTTTGCTGTTCTTTCTTTATTTGGTCACCATAGTCACTCAGTGGACTCCTGTGGGGGGGAGGTGGTGTTAACTTTTTGTGGCTTATAATCGGCACATTTGATTCATCTAGAATAGCTACTTTTAGCCCCCCGCTGGATTTTGCCTTTACGAGTGGTGTGGCTACCTGATTCTTAATTGCTTTAATTGATTAATCGCTTGATTCATGTAACATTTTTGTATATATTTCACACAAATACATTTGGTACTTAGGCTATGAGTAAGCGCCCATAGGAGGGTTTGAAACACGTTAGTATAGTACTTTTTATCTGCTACTGTATGGACTGATCCATGAAAAAGAATTTAATCAGATTGCGGCCATCCGGATCTTTCTTTTTCTATGACCACGTTGCATATGGAGCCAGCACCCATGAGTATGGGGGGAAGGTAACTACCTGGGACATTCCCTTGGAGCTGACTAAAACTGTCATACAGCTGAGATCGCTTCCCTGTGCCACTCTGCAGGTGGGGGAGAAGCACTTGAGAGTCGGCAAGACAGGAACGCAAATGCAATCTAACCATCAACAACCCACAATCAACAACGGTTTCCTCCCTTCCTTGTTAGGGTGCACATTACCAGATCAGTTGCTTAGTGGACTTTTTTAACATCAGGCCCTTGTTTCTAAGTTTTGCAGGGCTTCTACCAGGTCTTCTGCTAACAAATTTGTTTGGGTGGATGTACAGGCCTCCCTGATGCCAGTTTCAGGTGTAAGTTGCTGCAAGCTAATTACTACATTTTGTTGAGCTCTACTTTTTGATCTCTCTACTGCTTGCTGAAAGTTTGAGGATGTTATATACAGTGCCTTGAAAAAGTATTCATACCCCTTATAACTTTTGTCATGTTACAACCAAAAACGTAAATGTATTTTATTGAGATTTTATGTGATAGACCAACACAAAGTGGCACATAATCGTGAAGTGGAAGGGAAATGATAAATGGGTTTCAAATTGTTTTTACAAATATCTGAAAAGTGTGGCCCCCTTTACTCTGATACCCCTAACTAAAATCGAATGGAACCAATTGCCTTTAGAAGTCAACTAATTAGTAAATAGAGTCCACCTGTGTCTAATTTAATCTCAGTATAAATACAGCTGTTTTGTGAAGTTCTCAGAGGTTTGTTAGAGAATCTTAGTGCACAAACAGCATCATAGTAACAGGAAGGAAATCCGGAAGTGCAGCACTCTCGCTGATGTAGAAGCAAATGTATTTATTGAATATGAGCATATAGGGGGATACAGGTGGGGGGAGGACAAAGGTTATAGTTAAAGCATCATAGTTACATAGTGAGGTTGAAAAAAGACACTAGTCCATCAAGTCCAACCTATGTGTGTGCTTTTATGTCAGTATTACATTGTATAACCCTCAATGTTGTGGTCCCTTAGGTGCCCATCTAATCGTTTTTTGAAATTATCTATGTTCCACATCCTCACTGCTCTTACCGTAAAGAACCCTCTACGTATTTTAAGGTTAAACTGCCTTTCTTCTAGTTTTAATGAATGGCTGCGTGTCTTTGTGTGCTCCCTTGTGCGGAATAGTTTTGTCCCTATTGTGGGGTCACCAGTACAGTATTTGTACATTGAAATCATATCCCCTCTCAAGCGTCTCTTCTGCAGAGAGAATACGTTCAGTGCTTTTAATCTTTCCTCATAACTAAGATCCTCCAGCTCCTTAATTAGCTTTGTTGCCTTTCTCTGAACCCTTTCCAGTTCCAGGACATCCTTCCTCAGGACTGGTGCCCAGAACTGGATGGCTTACTCCAGGTGTGGCCTCACCTGAGACTTGTAGAGTGGGAGAATTATTGATTTATCCCTGGAGTTAATCCCCTTCTTGATTCGTGCCAATATTTTGTTAGCTTTGCTTGCCGCAGCTTGGCATTGCATGCCATTGCTGAGCCTGTCCTCTACTAGGACCCCAGTTCCTTTTCCATCTTAGATTCTGCCAGAGGCTGTCCCCCTAGTGAGTAATTTGCGTTCATATTCTTGGTACCCAGATGCATTGTTTTACATTTTTGTATGTTAACCACTTGCCGACCGCCGATCGGCATCTGACGGCGGCAAAGTGGCTCGTTCCCGCAAGACGCCGTCATACGACGGCGGCTGCGGGAACGAGTTTAGTGAGCGCGCGCGTGCCGCCGGAGGCGCGCCCGCGCGCTCACTGTGTCCAGGGGGGGCCAGGGAGCGGGTGCGGCGGCTTCGATTGCCGCCGGCTACCCGCGATGGCCCCCCCGGAGCGAGTGAGCGGAGGTCCGTGTATGTAAACACGGACCTCCACTCTGTGTGAGGGGGAAGGGCTGTGATCACAGCCTTCCTGTACGTGAAGGCTGTGACCACTTCCCTTCCCCAGCTAGGCAAGCCCCCATACAGTTAGAACACGCCCAGGGAACATACTTAACCCTTAGAGCGCCCCCTGCAGGTTAACCCCTTCACTGCCAATGGCATTTACACAGTAATCAGTGCATTTTTATAGCACTGATCGCTGTATAAATGCCAATGGTCCCAAAAAAGTGTCAA
>BLSH010464798.1:2463429-2478527 GCA_018402905.1 Glandirana rugosa
TAAACCCATAAACATTCGTGACCAACTCAAGTTTTGCTGCCCTGTGCCATATGTAACTATACCAATAACGGCTCCCAATATAAGTTAACTCCGTAGCCGCACATCCACTTTCACATATGTCCCTATGTATTCCTCCCATAGGTCTGAGCAGCTTGACTATTCCCTACAGAATAAAACTTAAAAGGGCTGTATACCGTGTCCCGTCGTTTTGAACTCAACCAGTGCTTACAAATACCCAAATCAATAATAAAAAAAGGTTTGATAGTAATAGGGACATACCCCAACTCCCAAGGTAACCACTCCCTCTTTAATGTAAGCACAATAGTAATACAGGATCATATTTAAATTTGAGATCATTAATGAATGAATTTAGTTTAGAAGTCATTGATGAATGAATTGACATCTAATTCCACATTAATTCCTCTAGGGGTCAGACTCTTCATTAAAAAAATCCACTTTGTTTCACGTTGAGACAATTGTCTCACGCGATTAGAACCCCTCCAAGATGGATATACTAAATCTATTCCACAAAATTGTAGCAGGGCTGGGTTTCTATTGTGTTTGATCCAAAAATGTAGGGACACGCTGTGTTCCCTATATCCCCTCCTAATGTTGGCTAAATGCTCTGCCACTCTAACCTTCAACTGTCTCTTGGTTCTACCAATATAGGTTAGTCCACAAGGGCACCAGAGGAGATATACAACATAGCTCGATTTGCACGTAATAAATTCCTCTATAGCGAAGCTACGTCCTTCCCAATTGGTGAACGACGTGCGTCCTCTATTTAGTGTGCTAACTGTTTTACATGCATTACAATTGCGGCAGGAAAAAAAACCTTTTTGTTCAATTTGTAATTTAAGTGTTCCTGGAGCGTCTGTAATCTTTTTGACTATACGGTCTCCAAACGTGGGATCCCTCCTATAGATGAAGCTAGGATTTTCCGGTATATGTGGTCCAAGATCTTTATCCAACTTCAAAATATGCCAGTGCTTACGATAGATCTCCTCTATATCTCTATACTGGCAATGGAAATTGGAAATTAAGCTCCACTTATGCTGGTCATTATTCCCCTTAACAACCTTATCTTTTAAACAATCCTCCCTCGGGATGTTCTCAACTTCTTTCATCACTCCATCCAGGAAATTTTCCCGGTAACCTTTCTCCAGAAATCTGGATTTTAGCATATCCGCCTGAATCCTAAAGTCTTCCACATTACTGCAATTGCATCTGATTCTAGTTATTTGTCCTTTCGGAATATTCCTGATCCAAACTGGGTGGTGCCCACTGCTCACTGGTAAATAACAGTTCCTGTCCGTTGGTTTGAAATACGCTTTAGTGACCAACTTACTCCCCCGTATTTCTATCTCAACGTCCAGGAAGTGTATATTGGTGTTACTCAATTGATATTCAAGTTTGATGTTTTTTTGATTGGAGTTTAAATATTGCATAAATTCCTCCACAGATTCTTTTGACCCCTTCCAGATTAACAGGAGGTCATCTATGAACCTTCTATAAAATTGCAATTGGGGCCGATTAGCATTGTATATCATCTTATCCTCCCACTCAGCCATAAACAAATTGGCGATGCTAGGGGCAAACTTGGCTCCCATAGCAACGCCAATTTGCTGGGTGAAGAAGAAGCCAAAATACCAAAAGTAATTGTGCGAGATACAAAAATCAAGCACTTTACCAAGATAACACTTCTGCACATGGGGTATGTCCTCTCTCCTACTGAGGGCCCAATTCAATGCCAACAGGGCATCCTCATGTTGAATGATTGTATATAGTGAAGACACGTCCGCCGTCACTAAATACACCGTCTCCATCTCATTGACCTCCACATCATTCAATAATTGTAATAAATTCTTTGTGTCTCTTAAGTACGCCTTTGTAGACTGTACACTAGGCTGGAGAAATTTATCTAGATACTCTCCTAGACGCGACGTAACAGATCCAATCCCGTTAACAATCGGTCTCGCTGGTGGACATTCAGTACTCTTATGAATTTTTGGTAGAGTATAAATGACCGGTATCCGGCACACACTGGGGTTCAGATATCTCAATTCCTTCTTGTTCAAAGCCCCCACTCTCTACCCCATCTCAACCAATTCTTCCAGTTGTTTAGAGTATAGTTCAGTGGGGTCCGTGGACAACCTTTTATATGTCTCAGTATCCTGGAGCATATTCATTAACTGATCATGATAGAATTGTTTGTTCATAATAACTACCCCTCCCCCCTTAGCCGCCGGCCGTATAATGACATCCTTCCTGTCCTCTAGTTGTTTTACACCCTGTATAATACTTTGAGGATTAATCTTTTTACGTGGCTCAACTTTCTCTAAATCTTTTAACACTAGAGCTTTAAATACCTCAAGTTGGTGGTTCCCACTGTTCTGGGGATTAAATAATGATTTATTTTTCAGGCCGCTGTCTATTGTTTGGTTTATCGAGACTCTTGGGATTGGGTACGCTGGGTGTGAGATGAAATATTTTTTCATATTCAAACTACGAATACATTTATGAGTATCAATATACACTGAGAACTTATCCAGTGGTTTTTTAGGGGCACATTTCAAGCCTAGATTAAGGATGTTTAATTCCTTATGATTTAATTCTACCCCACTAAGATTGAAGATACCCTGATTCAATGATCCCTCCTTCTTTTTTTGGCGTTGCTTTCGTCTCCCCGCCCTACATCCTCTCTTCCGTTGTCTATTGGGGACCACTGATTCCGTCCATATTTGCAGGGAGTTCCTATTTCCTCTGCATAATAAGGAATCCTGTTGGGGGGCCCAGGTGGTCCTCGCCTCCCCCGATGGCCTAAAAAAGGACTTCTCCCCTGTCCCTGATAGATGTTATCCTGATTTCTCAAAGGTTGGAATCTATTTTGTACCTGTACATTAAATTGATGGTCATCCCTCTCTCTTATGGGCGTTCTAGCGTTATTATTTCCATAGGGGTATCCCCCATTTCTATTAGGTGTTCTTGGGGTTCCTCTATAATCTGGTTGTCTTATATACGGATAGGGGTTGCTATTCCCCCTATGCGGATATTCTACTGTGCCGTACACTTGTTTCCCCCATTTCTCCTGATGCCTACCTTCAGGACGATGGTGTTTATTCTGTTTATTTCCAACATATTGGTTCGGAGCATTCAGCTTATTGTCCGCCCCTTCATTTCTCATTGGTGGATTCCATCCCAAGTTTCCTCCTCTCCCTCTATTAAGGTCTTGTACCCCCTCTTTTTTTGGGAGCTGCCATAAGTACAAGCTCCCAGTGTTTAGATCAGATTGATCCCTCCTGCATTTATTCGCCTTCTTTTTCTTAGTATCCTGATCCACCTTCTCCAGTTTTTTAATCATAAAGGCATTAAAATCCTTCACTATCTTTGTTTCTTTCATAGGGTCCAATTTCATTTGTAGTTCTCTAATACTGACTTGAATTTTTTCTAGTTTTAATTTCTTCCTTTTCAGCACAAGAGCCTGTAGCTCCCTCCCAGCTCTATTAAAAAAATCTGTCCACTCATCCATAGATTCTTTGTCATCAAACCCATCCTGTGGGGCGACATCCCATCTCATACTCCTAAATAATAAATGATTTCGTAAGTAATATTCAAATGTAAATATGTCCCACCAGGTTTTCACCCGTTTCTCTAATAGGTGGTCCAGTTGTTTCAACAGTAAGCCACATTCATCCCTACTTTCCTCATTTGTAGGAGTAATAATACTATCATTAAAAATCTCATTAGTATCCAGCTGTCTCTTGGTTAGAAAATCAATAGCTTCCATAGCAGCAGATATAAATATAAGACAATATAACAAACAAAGATGATTCTCTTGTATACCGCCCTCCAATCAAAGTATCCGCACTGATAATGTGTCAATACTCTCGTTTAAATATAATGGATATTCCCAAAAAAAGCTGCTATAATAAATCCCTCATAGACTGTTTGTAGATTGTATCAACAAGATGTCCCATACATATGTGATAACTTGTAGCGCTAATAGTCAGTTCCAATGTTCCTCTTAATATGAATATATATGGAATTCCTAGAGCTATATTTGGAGCTCTCGGTAGATCTTCTTATATAACATACACAGTCAGATCTTCACTTTCCCCCACCAGGAATCTCACTCACCAGAGTTGATTGCCTCACACTCTCGTGTTCGGCCACTTCGCGTGTCAGCTCAAATAGCTCTCAACAATGATGCTCTGGGTCTCTCCTCTCAGCGTCGCTGTGATGATCTATGATGTAGGGAGTTGGCTTTATATGTGCAATAAATTCTTTGGTTTTAAAGATAACGCACTATTTGGAGCTCTCTTCTTATCTTTCCCTTACCAATATAAATGGAGTGTTTGAGACGGGCTGCTGGTGAAAATTCAGAGGGATCGAATCTACTGATAGAGATCGTTACAGAGCGCGGTGGGAGAGGTGATTGAGCTGAGCAAGATCATCACAGCGATGCTGAGAGGAGAGACCCAGAGCATCATTGTTGAGAGCTATTTGAGCTGACACGCGAAGTGGCCGAACACGAGAGTGTGAGGCAATCAACTGTGGTGAGTGAGATTCCTGGTTAAGAAGATCTACCGAGAGCTCCAACTATAGCTCTAGGAATTCCATATATATTCATATTAAGAGGAACATTGGAACTGACTATTAGCGCTACAAGTTATCACATATGTATGAGACATCTTGTTGATACAATCTACAAACAGTCTATGAGGGATTTATTGTAGCAGCTTTTTTTGGGAATATCCATTATATTTAAACGAGTTTATTGACACATTATCAGCGCGGATACTTTGATTCATTGTTTGGAGGGCGGTATACAAGAGAATCATCTTTGTTTGTTATATAGGTACTCTGGTACGCTGATGGTCTGGTGACAGGTACTCTGGTAAGCTGATGGTCTGGTAACAGGTACTCGGGTACTCTAATGGGCAGGTGACAGGTACTTGGGTACTCAGATAGGCTGGTGACAGGTACTCTGGTACGCTGATGGGCTGGTGACAGGTACTCTGGTACGCTGATGGGCTGGTGACAGGTACTCTGATGGGCTGGTGACAGGTACTTGGGTACTCTGATGGGCAGGTGACAGGTACACGGTTACTCTGATGGGCAGGTGACAGGTACTCGGGTACTTTGATGGGCTGGTGACAGGTACTCGGGTATTCTGATGGGCTGGTGACAGGTACTCAAGTACTTTGATGGGCTGGTGACAGGTACTCGGGTACTCTGATGGGCTGGTGACAGGTACTTGGGTACTCTGATGGGCTGGTGACAGGTACTCGGGTGCTTTGATGGGTTAGTGACAGGTACTTGGGTACTCTGATGGGTTTGTGACAAGTACTCGGGTACTTACATGGGTTGGTGACAGGTACTCTGATGGGATGGTGACAGGTACTGGGGTACTCTGATGGGATGGTGACAGGTACTCGGGTACTCAGATGGGCAGGTGACAGGTACTCGGGTACTCTGATGGACAGGTGACAGGTACTCGGGTACTTTGATGGACAGGTGACAGGTACTCTGATGGGCTGTGACAAGTACTTTGATGGGGTGGTGACAGGTATTTTGATGGGGTGATGACAGGTCCTCTTTATTAGGGGGGATCAGTGTGCTTGGTGTACACAGTGGGCGGTAACGAGCTGTTACCGCAATCTCCCTCTCACATATGATCGGTGTGTGACAGGAAGAACCGCGGTAACAGCTCGTTACCGCAGTTTGTTTACACCACATGACCGGCTGTGATTGACACAGCCAGTCACATAGTAAAGAGCCAAATCTATTGGCTCTTTACACTGATCGGAGCTGGGCTTTGTCCGAGGGACAAGCCTCAGCCCCGATCGCCGCGCTGCGCGCCCCTGGGGCGTGCACGTGGGGGTCGGTAGTGACCGGCTGTGATTGGACACAGTCGGTCACGTGGTAAAAAGCCAATTTTATTGGCTCTTTACCCCGATCGAGGGGGACACAACCTCCCGGCACACGATCGATCTGCGATCGCCGCTCTGCGGGCCCGCAGTAGCGGCGAGAAGCGGCCGACGTCATATGACGTCAGCCCAGATCAACGAGCGATTCCTGCCGACATCATTTTAATATGACTCGGCAGGGAACTGGTTAATTTAATCAGGGTTTAGATTTGTGAGTTTTGTTTGTAAAATCACACATATCAGTGCATGTACCGTGGCAAGAAAAATTATGTGAAAGTTTAATGGGTGTGTTCGATAAAGACACAAGAAATTAGAATTGTTTGTGTGCTGTCAGGGTAAGTATATTGTGTTTGTCTATTGTTGCCACTTAGATGAGGATCAGATCACATTTTATGGCAAATTACTTCAGAAACCCAGTTAATTCAAAGGGTTCACATACTTTTTCTCATGCCTATGAGGTTCTGTAGGAGTCTCATTGGGTGACAAGGAAGACTCTTGTGTAGTAGAAGGTTGCACATGGAATACAATGTGTTGAGAGATAGGAAAATGGTGATAAACATCCTGTGCCCAAAAGGGGATGTAAAAGGAGGCATCCATTGTAAGGATGGAATGCGGTAACATAGAGAATAACCAGGTGGTAAGGATTTCAGAAAATTGCTTGCCCAGGCTGTGATGCATCCATAGGCTAATGAGGATGTTGGAGTAGCTAAGTGCTGAAGCTGCTGTGGACTATAGGTGAGGAGAGAAAGGGGAAACCTGATAATGGGTGGATTTCAACCATTTTTGATACACTTTGGCAATAGCATCCACTGTATAGAGCAGTGGTTCTCCATTCCAGTCCTCGGGACCCCCCAACAGGCCAGGTTTGCAGGATAACTGAAATCCATCACAGGTGATATCATTTGCTGCTCAGTGATTGCCGTATTCTAGTCTGCATCTCCCCAAGGTAATACTGAAAATCTGGCCTGTTGGGGGGTCCTGAGGACCGGAGTTGAGAACCACTGGTATAGAGGTTAAGATCTAGTCAAAGGAGGACAGATTAAACACTTTATCCCAGAAACAGCAACTGACGAACAACAAGACAAGGAACGGATGTGAAAAAAGTGTGTTGGAGCTCAGGACAAAGCATGAGGGTTGAGCCAGGGAGGTCATATTTTGGCAGAACAGGATAGTTGGGTTCCAGGTTGTGCAAATGTCCTCCTTGAGTAGAAGAGATTTAGAACCAATTGCCTGAAAGAAAAGAACTACCCCCCTCCCCCCCCAGATTACGTCTAGAAGAAACTCTTAAGGATTTTTTTTTTTTTTTTAGTGAATCAGACAGACAAGATTGTCATGTTGACCTGGGTGTCTGAAGAAACATTAGTACCTAGGTAATAATATTAACCACTTAACCCCTGGAAGGATTTCCCACTGTAGGACCAGAGCACTTTTTGTGATTCAGCACTGCCTTGTTTAACTGACAATTGTGTGGTTGTGCGACGCTGTACCCAAACAAAATTTGCATCCTTTTTTTCCCCACAAATAGAGCTTTGTTTTGGTGGTATTTGGTCACCTCTGCTCATTTCTGATCGCCGCTATAAACAAAAAAAGCGACAATTTTGCAAAAAAAAAATAAAAAATTCTTACTTTTTGATAAAATACAAATCCAAAAAGAAAATATAAAAAAACAAATTTATTCATTGGTTTTGGCCGATTTATATTCTTCCTCATATTCTTGGTAACAAAATCGCAATCGGAGCTTGATTGGTTTGCGCAAAAGTTGCCGCGTTTACAAACCATGAGAATTTATTTGTGGCGTTTTTAAATTTTTTTTTTCTTTTTTTTTACTAGTAATGGCGGCAATCTGCGATTTTTGTCGGGACTACGATATTGGGGCAGACATGTTGGACATTTTTGACACTTTTTTGGGACAAATGACATTTAAAATTTTAAATATACACTGTTAACTGTATAAATGTCATTGGTAGTGAAGGGGTTAACCTGCAGGGGGAGATCTAGGGGTTAACTGTGTTCCCTAGGCATGTTCTAACTGTGAGGGGGCAGGGCTACCATGGGCATAAGAGATCTAACTGATCCCAGTGACAGGGATCAGTAGATCTCTTACATGCCCACTGACAGAACGGGGAACCGCTATGTTTACATCGGCAGTTCGCCGTTCTTTCTCTCTGGCAGGTCTTCGCGGCTTGCCGGCGGACATTGGGTCCGCCCGAGCTGCGAGCACACTCCTGCAGAGTGCAGCGGGCACAAGGGCGCGCCGGCGCTCTCCCACCCGCTACTTATATACGGCGATTCGTGAGACAGCGCCACATTGCCACAGTAAATATGCCTTAGCCGCATGGGAACCGGTTAAAGAAGAGGCCTTTATCCCACTGGTTATCCCAGGGGTTGAAATCAATGCTGATAATCTAGCACCCCAGAGGCACAGTGAATGGAAATAGTCATTCACATCAGTCAGGAAAGGTCTACGTGAAATAAATTAACAGCAAAATGGCAGGGGCACAGTACTGGACACAAAATCAATTTACAGACTATGGATTATATGCAGCTACCTTCATCTGATTAGACACTTTGACAAAAGCTTAGTTGGGCCTATCCCCTGCTTTCTCCATATAACCATGTCCTCCAGTTTTGTTAGCAAGCAACAGGGAAGATCTACTGCATTTCCTGTACTGTACTCCAAGAGAAGGAATTTATAGGAACGTCAAATTTCCTCCTATTGTCATCGACAATAGTAGTATTTACAGTAAAAAACACAGGAATTAATTCATAGACCACGGGATGTGCCCAAGTATGGGTGGGCAACAAGACAGCTACAAGATCAGAAAGAGGAATATACGGCACTCCACAGATAAATTCAGCAGCTTGCAAATTTATTTCTCAAACAGCCATGTACAGGGAAAAGATGGTAGACGCGTTTCACTCGATCAACATGAGCTTAATCATTAACCACTTAATAACCGGCCCATAGCCGAATGACGAAGCTCCTTAATCCTGGGAGGACATACAGTGACGTCCTCCCATGAACGCGCTTCTCGCGCGCCCCCTGGGGTGCGCACATTGGAACATCCATGACCGCTAGGTCCAGGGCACCCTGCACATCACGGAACGCGGTGAATGGCCGCTGTGAGTGGCCTTTTACCAAGTGATCGCTCCGTCAAATGACGGAGCGATCACACGTAAACAAGTCGGCGGAAGCGCCGGCTTTTCTCTCCCCTCTCCGCACCGATTGGTGCATTGTGAGGAGAGGGGGGAGAGAGAGGATGTGCTGCAGCGCTGTGGGCGATGTGTAATGCCCACAGCGCTGCTAAGTGAGAAGGCTGCACCCCCACCATCCATCCAGCCTCACCAATCACCCAGCCATCCTCACCCCATCCATGCTCACCCACCCAGCCATCCTCACCCCATCCATGCTCAGCCACCCATCCATCCATGCTCACTCATCCAGTCATCCTCGCCCAGTCATGCTCACCCATCCAGCCATGCATGCTCATTCATCCATCCATGCTCACCCAGCCATCCATCCATGCTCACCCAGCCATCCTCACCCACCCATCCATCCATGCTCACCCAGCCATCCGTCCATGGACGTCCTCCCAGAATCGCGCCCCCAGGGGCGCGCACCCGGGAGTGTCCGTGACCGTCGGGTCTCCCAGACCCAGCATGTCACGGATCGGGGTAAAGGGCTAATGACTGCGGCCCTTTACCACGTGATCACTCCGTCCAATGGACGGAGTGATCACTTGTACACAAACCGGAGCATGTCCGGTTCGGCTCCTCCCCTCTCCTCGCACCGATCACACAGTGTGTGAGGGGAGGAGGGAGGGGGTGCAGCAGCTCATTATACCTGCATCCCTGGCTCATTATCCCTGCATCACTGGCTCATTATCCCTGCATCACTGGCTCATTATCCCTGGCTCATCCCTGCATCCCTGGCTCATTATCCCTGGCTCATCCATGCACCCCTGGCTCATTATCCCTGGCTCATCCATGCACCCCTGTCTCATTATCCCTGGCTCATCCATGCACCCCTGGCTCATTATCCCTGGCTCATCCATGCATCCCTGGCTCATTATTCCTGGCTCATCCATGCATCCCTGGCTTATTATTCCTGGCTAATCCATCCATGCATCCCTAGCTCATTATCCCTGGCTCATTCTTCCATCCATGCATCCCTGGCTCATTATTCCTGGCTCATCTATCCGTGCATTCCTGGATCATCCATCCGTGCATCCCTGGCTCATCCATCCATGCATCCCTGGCCCATCCATCCGTGCATCCCTGGCCCATCTATCCGTGCATCCCTGGCTCATCCATCCGTGCATCCCTGGCCCATCCATCTGTGCATCCCTGGCCCATCCATCCATGCATCCCTGGTCCATCTATCCATGCATCCCTGGCTCATCCATCCGTGCATTCCTGGCTCATCCATCTGTGCATCCCTGGCCCATCCATCCATGCATCCCTGGTCCATCCATCCATGCATCCCTGGCCCATTCATCTGTGCATCCCTGGTCCATCCACCCATGCATCCCTGGTCCATCCATCCGTGCATCCCTGGCTCATCCACCCGTGCATCCCTGGCACATCCATCCGTGCATCCATGGCTCATCCATCCATCTGTCCCTGGCTCATCCATCCACCCATCCATGGCTCACCCCATTTCTGGCTCACCCGTCCCTGGCTCACCTGTCCCTGGCACACCCGTCCATGGCTCACCCAATCCATGGCTCACCCGTCCCTGGCTCACCCAATCCATGGCTCACCCGTCCCTGGCTCACCCAATCCATGGCTCACCCGTCTCTGGCTCACCCGTCCCTAGCTCACCCAGTCCCTGGCACACCCATCCATGGCTCACCCAATCCCTGGCTCATCTGTTCCTAGCTCACCCATTCCATGGCTCACCCAGTCCCAGGCTCACCCATCCCCGGCTCACCCGTCCATGGCTCATCCATCCCTGGCTCACCCATGCTCCATTCCTGGCTCATCCATCCATCCCTGGCTCATCCATGCACCATCCCTGACTCATCCATCCTTCCCTGGCTCATCCATCCAGATTCATGTTCCATCCCTGGCTCATCCATCCACATCCATGTTCCATCCCTGGCTCACTTATCCACATCCATGCTCCATCCCTGGCTCATCCATCCACATCCATGTTCCTGGCTCATCCGTCCACATCCATGTTCCATCCCTTGCTCACCCATCCACATCCATGCTCCATCCCTGGCTCACCCATCCACATCCATGCTCCATTCCTGGCTCATCCGTCCACATCCATGTTCCATCCCTAGCTCATCTGTCCACATCCATGCTCTATCCCTGGCTCATCCGTCCACATCCATGCCACTACAGTGCCCATCAGTGCCTCACAAAAGTGCGATAGGTTGTCAAATTAGATTTGAAATGTGTGTCCCTAGAATGCCTGATGGTGCTCCTTGCATGTTGGGCCTCTGTATGTGGTCAGGCTGTGGAAAAGCCTCACACATGTGGTATCGCCATACTCGGGACAAGTAGCAGAATATATTTTGGGGTGTAATTTTTGCTATGTACATGCTATGTGTTAGAAATATTGTATAAATTGACAACTTTGTGTAAGAAAAAGTATGTTTTCATTTTCTTTCCACGTTTTCCCAAAACTTGTGGAAAAATATGACATGTTCATAAAAGTCATTATGCCTCCTAGAATATATGTTGGGGTGTTTACTTTCCAAAATGGGTCATTTTTTTGGGTGCTTCTATTGTCCTGGTGCTCCAGGGCCTTCAAAAGTATTATAGGTAGTGAAGAAATTTTATGCGTAATTTCTGCTCCTAGAACTCCTGACGGTGCTCCCTGCATATTGGGCCTCTGTATGTGGCCAGGCTGTGAAAAAGTCTCACACATGTGGTATCGCCATACTCGGGAGGAGTAGCAGAATGTGTTTTGGGGTGTAATTTGTGGTATGCATATCCTGGGTGTGGGAAATAACCTGTTATTATGACAATTTTATGAAAAAAATAAAAATCATCATTTTGCAAAGAACTGTGGGAAAAAATTACAACTTCAGAAAGCTCACCATGCCTCTTACCAAGTACCTTGGGCTGTCTACGTTCTAAAAAGGGGTCATTTGGGGGGTATTTATACTTTCCTGGCTTGTTAGGGTCTCAAGAAATGAGATAGGCCATCAGTACGTCAGGTGTGATCAATTTTAAGTGAATGGCACCATAGCTTGTAGACTCTATAACTTTCACAAAGACCAAATAATATACACTAATTTGGGTTATTTTTACCAAAGATATGTAGCAGTATACATTTTGTCCAAAATTTATGAAGAACAATTACTAATTTGAAAAATTTTATAACAGAAACAAAGAAAAATGCAATTTTTTACAACATTTTCGGTCTTTTTTCATTTATAGCACAAAAAATAAAAAACCCAGCGGTGATTAAATACCACCAAAAGAAAACTCTATTTGTGTGAAAAAAGGACAAAAATTTCATGAGTACAGCGTAGTATGACTGAGTAATTGTCATTCAAAATGTGAGAGCGCTGAAAGCTGAAAATTGGTCTGGTTAGGAAGGGGGTTTAAGTGCCCAGTGGTCAAGTGGTTAAGATAAAACAGTAATGCACTTACAAATTATCCAGGTAAAAAGGCATGTGTAAACAGAAGCCGGCCGGCTCAGCGTGTAGTATATGGTAGCAGTGACGTCAGCGCGTCCTCCCGGCGTGCATTTCGTCTCGCGGTAGACGTCATCTAGGGGATAGGACTCCCTGCCTGTTAATATAGCCTCACACCCTCGTTCTGTGTGTCAGATCGGCAGCCGCCCACCATCTTCCAAAAGGGCAAACGCCAATACCTAATATAGGAACCAGAAATATACATGTTAAAAGTCACCTCCCGATGTCCAATCCTTTACGGACTAGGAAGGGAACAACCTTGTACAAACAAATATGAATATGAACATCCTAGGAATGATTAATATATAAAGCATGTCTCCCAACTTGCACCAGTGTACCTAAGCCACTAGATGGCGCCAGACTGATGTGAACTATATTTGAACTATTTAATTGCATACCCAAAAGGGACATAGCTAGTGTAATTGAATATCAAATTAAATAGAAAAATGAGAGACTCCAAAAATAACCCCCAAAAAGGCAGAAGCATTAGGGCAAATCCGTCACAGAAGTATGGGGAACAAAAGACCCCACAATTAAGTACAGAGTTTTTCAGCACGTTTTATGCTGAAAAAGCCCCCCCTCAGCTTATACTTGAATGAAACTGAAAGCAGTGTGTGCTGTGCTCTTTGTCTCCCCCTACAGTGCAGTACCCGGCAGGAAGAGAAGAAGGTAATGCCGTTTTTTAAAAGGCTTTCTGGAATTCTAAATGTGTGTGTGTGTGTGTGCGTGTGCATGTGTGTGTGTGTGTATATATGTGTGTTTGTCTATATTGTTTATATGTCTATTTGTTTATATGTTTGAGTATATGTGTGTGTGTGCTTCTTTCTGCTGCCCTCCTGTGTGCTCTCCAGCCCCCTGTACTTTTTTCTGGCCCTGTGCTCTTTCACGGCCTCTCCCCTTGTCCCCACAGATCTACAGGGTCCCCCCTCCCCTCTCCTGCCAGCTGCTGCATGGTATCTGTCAGGATGAAGCCTTTTCTGTTTTTGAAATTTACCAGTAGCTGCTGCATTTCCCACCCTAGGCTTATACTCGAGTCAATATGTTTTCCCAGTTTTTTGTGGTAAAATTTGGTGCCCTGGCTTATATTCGGGTCGGCGTGTGAATAAATATTAATAAATATCAAAATTTCTTATCAAATCAAAAATCCCAAATCCATTGGGACAATCCAGAAAATCATTGATCCTAGATTGTCTAAGAATTATTAAATGATGTGAAATTATGTGAAGAGAAAAAAAAAAACCTTCCTTTCTTTTATCCTTATGAAAATAGAAATATTGCTGAATAAAAATTCTAATAAAATATCCCAGGCGTCTGCCTGATCTGACATCAGGATCGAGTTCACAAAAAAAAAGGAGCTAAGTGGCCCTGACTAAACACAATCCTGGCCATATTAGGCATTGAACCAACCCGACAGCTATCTCATCTAGCTCCCAGTTACCATATAAAAAGATCTTGGTCAAAGGCTCGGACTAAGAGTTGTCAATGAAAGCATTGACATCAACGTCAATATTGAGTCCATGGGGGGCGTAGCATTTAACCCGATAGATCCATGACATTTCAAGCCTCAAGATAGCTTTAACCAGAGAACTTCCCCTCCAGTGGGGTTCATATTTATCTATCCCGATAAAAAGGGTATTAGGAGGATCACGGTGATGTACATCTCTGTAGTGTTTAGAGACTGAATGATTTTTAAACCCTGTAAGGTTGTTGGTGATATGTTCATTCAGTCTCACCTGTAATGGTCGCTTAGTTCTCCCTATATGCTGGAGCCCGTGTGGGCACTGGATCAAATATACCACCCCCTTCGTACTGCAGGTTATAAAAGGTTTGATTCTAACCTCCTGTGAGGTGGTAGTGGAGACGAACCTATCCATTTTCTTACCTGTACAGCTGTTAAGAGAGCACACTGCATCTCTTGCATTTATAGAACTCGGTTAGCTCATGAAAAAAGCTGATCTTATTAACCGGAGTATTAAATATATTAGGAGCTATTTTATTCCTAATAGACGGGGCTCCTTTGAAGACAACCGAGGGACCTTCTGGCAAATTTTATCAAGAATTCTGTCGTCCCTCAAAATGTGCCAGTGTCGAGCAATAACTCGATTGATCAACTTGGCCCGGCAGGAATACGTAGTGATGAATGGTACAGCCGGAGCTGTAGTTTCTCTCTCTTCAGCTGGTAACTCCTTTAGCAGGTCCTCCCTCCTCATAGAGGATACATGTTCTAGAGTGGAACTCAACATATATGAATTATATCCTTTCTCTAGAAATCTCTGGGTTAGGACTTTAGCCTGTGTCAAAAACTCACCATGGTCAGAGCAATTTTGTCGGAGATGCATAAGCTGACTTTTAGGGACTCCTCTCAACCACGGATCGTAATGACAGCTCTCGGTGGATATAAAGAAGTTCCTATCAGTGGTTTTAAAGAAAATTGATTTGACAAACTGATCACCTTTAATTTTAATGGTCAAGTCAAGAAAATTTATCTCTGACTGACTGGCTTCAAATCTGA
>BLSH010464798.1:2525142-2548808 GCA_018402905.1 Glandirana rugosa
GGTACTTGATGTATGGACTGACTGCGGGATCATCGTTTCAGGACCGACCCTAACTCTTGAGACAGTTGGTCCATGGACATCATTTCCACTGTATTTTCAAGTTATATATATATAAAAAAAATGGACTTTGTTCGACAGGGTGGGGACAATACGCTGACTGAGACCACTTCTACGTTAGGGACACAAAGACAAAAAAAAAAAATGGACTCCTTTATTGTATGTTGGACACCGTCCTACCTTGGACTTGGACTGACTGGATTTGCTCTTTACTGTCTGTCTTTGCCACTCACCGAGCTACTTTAACCACTCACCGTTTCTGTCTGTCATTTCTCGTTTAGGTCAGTCAGGTTCAGGTTCCATCCTGCCACAGGTTGTATGTTATTTCCTCAGGTAAAAAAAAAAAACAGAAACACAGGGATTGCATCTTCACCAGAGTCAGTCGCATAACAGGGGTGGGACAGCTTGTTTCAGGTAAAAAAAATATATATATATTGAACTTTTATGTCACCTTTACTACAGGTACCTGGTTGACAGAGTTCTCAATCCCAGCCAGGACTTTGCTACTAGGGCGTCAGTCAGGTATGTAGTTCATGGGCTCCTCTGTCACATCATTCTGCAGTACCCTTTCACTAACGTTCAATTCACATACACGATTTGGGATGCTCATCGGGTGTTAGTTACTGTCACGTGTGTCTCTGCATTACACTCGCACTAGAACACAATCGGCTCTTATCTGTGCCTGTTGTTCCTTTTTCTGTACTTCTCCTCTCCCTTCTTGTCTGAGTTTTTTGTATACCACTCACTATCCTACTGCTACGCCTCCTCTTAACACATGCACTCCCTTGTTTTTGTCTTATAGCTGGAGCCATGTCACAGGCCGGCAGTGAGGACTTCACACCTGCCCCTCTGTCACCCACCGCGGGCTCAGAGAGCGGCACCATGCAGTCCCTCAGGGGATGGAACTTCCTTAAGCTCATAGCAGAGCTGAGGTGCAAGGGCATTCCCTACCCCGCTATGGCTAGGAAAGCAGAGCTCTTCAGGCTACTCTTCCCACCCCCAGCTGCAGCCGGGCCCAGCAACCAACAGGCATCCCTGCAATCTATCTCTGGGGCCATTCCCCAGCTTCACTGTCACGGTGATGCAGGTGTGAGCCCACAGGTTAGCAGGTGACAGGGGATCCCCCAGGGCATGGAGTCTGAAGGCCAGTCGGTATTTTGCCAGGGACCCCCTCATGGGAGTTTGGACTTAGCTGTGTGCTAGCCCCAGGTCCCAACCCCTAGGTTCACCCTACTCGCGAGGAGAGTACCCAAAGACACAGTGCAGGCACGGATGGATGGATGAAGCAAAGGGAAAGCCAGATAACGAGCCAAGGTCAGGGCAATCAGCAGATAGACATAATCAGGAGAACTAGCCGAGTCGGTACACAAGAGATCAGTCCACGAGAAGTCAGGTAAGGAATATAGCACGGAAGAAGCTCAGGAACAAGTGTTGCTCAAGCAACCAGAACCTGGTCTGAGTAGAATTTAAATAGGGAGACACATGGGAGGCTGGACAGGAAGTAGCAGGAAGGAAGGCATATTAACCATCAGGTGAAGCCAGCGACACCCATGGCTGCTAAGTCAGTGCAGCAAGAGTAGAGCACAGCTTGTGGAACCAGAAGTGCCAGCAGGCCTACAGCAGCAAAGGTAAAAAATGTACACAACCAGTAAGACACAGATCAGCCCCGCAGCTGATCTGTGACAGAACCCCCCACTTACGAGGTCCCCCCACATGTCTAGGGGCTGGCTTGGAGGGAAATTTCCGATGAAAATTGGTCACCAAGCGCGGGGCTGAAACATCTGCAGCTGGAACCCAAGATCTCTCCTCTGGGCCGTAGCCCTTCCAATCAATCAGATCTCCTCTGGGCAGTAGACCTTCCAATCAATCAGATAGAGTAACTTTCCCCGGGAGTATTTGGAGTCCAATATTTCTTTAACCACATGCTTACTGGGCACTTAAACCCCCCTTCTGCCCGGACCAATTTTCAGTTTTCAGCGCTGTCACTCTTTGAATGACAATTGCGCGGTCGTGCGATGTTGTACCCAAACAAAATTGACGTTCTTTTTTTCCCACAAATAGAGCTTTCTTTTGGTGGTATTTGATCACCTCTGCGGTTTTTATTTTTTGCGCTATAAACAAAAAAAGAGCAACAATTTTGAAAAAAGAAACATTTTTTTTTTTACTATAATACATATCCAAAAATAAAACACATTTATTCCTCAGTTTAGGCCGACATATATTCTTCTACATATTTTTGGTAAAAAAAAATCACAATAAGCGTATTTTGATTGGGTTGCGCAAAAGTTATAGCGCCTACAAACTATGGAAATTGGTTTATGGCGTTTTTATTTATTTTTTTACTGGTAATGGTGGCGATCTGCGATTTTTATCGGGACTGCAATATTGCAGCGGACATGTCTGACATTTTTTACACTTTTTTGGGACCAATGACATTTATACAGTGATCAGATCTTAAAATAGACACTGATTATTGTATAAATGTAATTGTCAGGGAAGGTGTTAACACTAAGGGGGCGATCAAGGGGTTTACAGCCTGGAGCGCGCAAAGGGGCATACGTCAATTGACGGCCCCCCGGCAATTCAGATCCGCGCTGTAGCCATCAATCGGCTATAGCACGGATCTGAAGTGGTTAATCTCATACTGATCCGTGGTACCTGTAACAGGAGCGGGGCGAGAAGAAGGGCGAGAGAATCGATTGAGGATCAGTGGCCTGAGCATTGGACATGGAAGGCATTGGAGATCCTGAGATGAGAGGGCAGGCGCAGCTTGAAAGCAACTGGATTGATCTTGCGGATATTTGGAAAGGGACCAATGAAGCGAGGGGCAAAACTAATTGAGGGCACCCGGAGTCGGATGTGCTTGGTAGAGAGCCAAATTCTATCGCCAGGTAGGAACTTAGGACCAGGACGACGATGGCGATCTGCAGGTGAAGGTTCCTAGAAACTTCTTCCCAGATTAAGTTGAAGGTCTTTTGGATTTCAGCAGCTGCTGATACGAGAGAAGGGATTGGAACAGGAAAGGGAACGAATGGATGCTGTTCGTAAACAGTGAAAAAAAGAGATTTTTACAGTACTGGCATTGTAATGGTGGTTTAAGGCAAACTCTGCCCATGGCAAAAGGTCCACCCAGTCATCTTGGTGGGCTGAGATGAAGGCACAGAGAAAATGTTCTGCATTTTGATTGACACGTTCTGTTTGCCTATTGGTTTGGAGATTAAAAGCAGATGAAAAATCCAATTTAATCCTGAAGGAGCTGGCCAAGGCTCTCCAAAACCAAGCTGTAAATTGAACTTCCCTGCCTGAAACAATGTGTGAAGGCATTCTAAGGAGACAAAAGATTTCCTTGATGAAAGTCGTGGCAAGACTGATAGCTGTAGGTAGATCTGGGAGAGGAATCAAATGACACATTTTGGAGTACCGATCAACCACTACCCAAATGACCGTAGAACCTGCTGAGGGGGGCAGATCAAAGATAAAAATCCATGGAAATACAATGCCAAGGTATATCGGGAACCGGTAAGGGTAGAAGCAGCCCAGCTGGGGTGAACGTGGAAGACTTGGATTGTACAAAAACCATACAAGCTTGAACGTACTCCTTGACGTTCTTCCAAAGAGAGGGCCACCAACAGTGATGCTGAAGAAGGTTACAGGTACGATGTATACCGGGATGTCCAGAAAACTTGGAGTCATGTGCCCACACAAGGAGTTTAGGACGAAGTGTGGGCACCACAAATGTTATACCTGGAGGAGGCTGAGTAATGGCTAGAATTCAGTGCGGAGGGATGATGGGACCAGGATCTAGGTGATTCTCAGAATCGCTGACATCGAACGACCTGGACACGGCATCGGCATGAACATTTTTGGTACCAGGACGAAAGCTAATGTTGAAGTTGAACCAAGCGAAAAAGAGAGCCCAGCAAGCTTGTCGTGGGTTCAAGCGTTTAGCAGATTGTAAGTATTGCAGCTTTTTATGATCAGTATAGATGGTGATGCAATGGGGGAGCCCTCTAGCAGATTTCGCCATTCTTGAAGAGCTAGCTTAATAGCCAGTAGCTCACAGTTCCCAATGGTATCATTTTTTTCTGCATCTGAAAACTTTTTGGAAAAGAATGTGCAAGGCTGAGACTTGCCCTTCTGAGCTTACAGTAGGATGGTACCGACTCCTACTGAAGAGGCATCAACCTCCTTAAAAAAGGGTTTCGTAATCTCCGGACGTAGGAGAATAGGGGCGAAGCAGAAGGCTGCCTTGAGTTTGTGGAAAGCATCCATGGCTTCAGGGGACGAGGACCTGGCATTGACACCCTTATGGGTAAGAGATGTAATAGGAGCCACCAAAGTAGAATAGTTACGAATGAATTGGCGATAATAATTGGTGAAGCCCAAAAAGCGTTGTGTGGCTTTAAGACCAGAGGGCTGAGGCCACTCAGAGATGCCCCGAAGTTTGGCTGGGTCCATGAGAAGTCCCCGATCTGTGATTATAAGGGGTAGAAGACAAGGCGCCTCTAAGTGTAATATGTAAAGGATTCTATTGGTGCACATACAGTTAAAAGCACTTACAGTGTAGAAAATCAAACATGCATAGGATCTAATATAGTGTGGATACAAATTCTTCCATCTGAGTGGAGCAGTTCGTTCCTGAAGAATAAGAACACAGAGAAAGCCTCTAAGTGCAGCAGTGGGTGGCCAGTGCAGGCGCACAGGGGGTTAACACTTACAGGATGATGGTAGGATAGGAGCGTGTGCTGTAGTATCAGATTTCCTCGTTCCTCAAGCCTATGGAGGGTGGCTGTAGCTGGCCTGCAGCTGTCATTCGGATCCAATGGCGTGCTGGTGTGTGGGGAACTAGAGGAGACTTCCTGGTGTTTCTCTGGCTGGAACGCATAGAGCTGTGCACGTCAACACTGGTGGTGGGCGGTTACATGTTTCGGAGCCTGCATCTGTGATTATGTAGCCCAGCAATTAAACTTGTGTTTGTTCAAATAGGCACTTCTCCAACTTAGCAATTGTCTCGCAGTTGCTGCAGTACAGCTTTCACATGGTGACGATGGGTGTGCAAGTCTGGAGAGAAAATAAGAATATCATTCAGATATACAATAACGCACACATACAAAAGGTCACGGAAGATCTCATTAACATTTTGGAAGACAGCTGGGGCATTACATAGGCCAAACGGCATCACAAGATGTTCATAATGTCCATCCCTGGTGTAAAAGGCGGTCTTTCACTCGTCTTCTTCATGGATTCTTATTAAATTGTAAGCCCCTCGAACTGGCGCTTCCACACGAACAGTCGGCTATGGGTTAGGTTGGAGAAGTGCCTGGCAGGTAGGGACCTAGCATATGCCCTGTGGCTGCCTAGTGTCACGTACCTGGTGGACGAGTCTGACTTATGCAGGAGTAACCTCTCTTGTGACCCTGATTCGTGAACCCCTGGTAGAGTAGACAGAAGGCTCAGGAGTGAGGATGGCATGAGGGTTGAGATGGTCATCGGTGACAACTGAAGAGATGCTTCCGGTCTCGTGCTAGTTGAATAGAGTGGTGGTACAGGCCGGGTCATTAGCTAGCTGGCGGTGAAGTACAGAAGGGACAGGCAGAAGAATGGTCGGGCACAGGCAGAGTTCGTTAACGGGCTGGCAGCAAAGGTACAAGGGAGCAGACAGGACAGTGGTCTTGGATAGCCGAGGTCAGTACAGGAATCAGACAAAAAGGTTGCTCAGGAACACATGCTAAACGCTGTAGATCAGACAGCACTTGCTGCAGGGTGTTTCCGGTTGAAGTAGAGCCGTTTGGCACGGGAGCACGCGAATAGCGCTAAAAAGTCCACAGATACAGGATTTCTCCTAACACCTACAGAGTACAGGGGACTGTCAGCAGATACATCCCCCCTGATGTATCAGGCTCTTAAGGTATGGGATCGGGTAAACAGCATTTACACATTGTCACCACCCATGTCCCCACTGGCCCCACTCGGGGGCTTCCGATGATTCCTCCTGGGGGAACAGAAGGGTTTCTTTAGGTAATGGGCCAAAGACACGAATGCATGCTGTGGTACACTTTTAGAGGATGGCAAACTCCCCACCCTTGCAGCCCCCAGGGCTCGTCATGGAGGCTTTCCTATGGACTTCTGGGGACATACACAACTTAGCCACTTTTTCGCTACACAGAGCCACAACATAAGAAGCCTCAAAACACTCTTGCGCCATTTGAGCACCTTTTTGTCGATGAAGAACCCATACCTAATATGATCTCTGAATTCTATTGATTCCTAGATACGGAAGGGTTCCCTGTTAAACCAGCTTATGTGAGGGAATGGGAGGGAGACCTAGGGGTGGAGTTTTCTGGGGCACAGCTGGCACACCTGTACCAACTGACGCACTCCTGCTCTATTGAGTCCAGAATGCAGGTGACTAACTATAAGCTACTAACCCCGCTGGTTTAGGGTGCCGGCTAACATGGCCCGGATATACCCCACCACCTCGGACCGCTGCTGGAGAGGCTGCGTAAAAAGTGGCACGTTAATACACCTCTGGTGGGACTGCCCTAAAATCCAATCCTTTTGGAAGGGAGTACAAACACGAATAAAAGACATTCTAGGCATAGAAGTGTCATTCTCCCAGCTTCACTTTCTCCTGCATGTCCCCCCGCTTCCAATCAGTCGATACAATAAAAGCGCATTACCACACCCAGTGGTGTATTTAGGTTTTGTGCTGTCCTAGGCCTGGCTAAACTCCTGCCCCCCACAGTTGCGGAACACCGGCTGTCCACCCAAAAACTCATTGGTTGGGGCCGACTGCCTGGGCCCTTCTGGATGCCCGGACCCCCACATATGTATGGCCTGTCCCCCTCTGATGGCGGCCCTGCCTGTATTATCATACTGGCAGCACTACAATTGCAAGCCGGCGGGGACTCTTTTCGTGCTGCCCCCTGCAAAGTGCCGCCCTAGGCCTGGGCCTTGTTGACCTAGGCCAAGATACAGCGTTGACCACACCTCTTAAATGCAGCTAAAAGACTAATCCTACTATCTGGGCCCTGTGGCAGGAACACACCTCGGATACAGACCACACACCTTCTAGCTTAGACGTTGCATTGCTGGAGCTCGTAGAACCCTCCGTCAGAAACCGTGGAGACACAGGCCCTAACCACATAAGGAGCAGCTCATCCCACTGAATCTGAGGGGCTGGTGGTCGGTGCAGGCGGCTTCCCTTTCATTGATGGAAATAGTACAGGTATGTGTCTGAAGGCGAGGCCTTAACTCTCTTTCTCTCAATCTTCCTCCTCTCTGTCCCTTTATTGTTCCCTTTCTTTCTTCTCGCAAACATAAGTTGTGATGGCATATGGTTTACACTAATGAACATTAGTCTGAGGGAATTGTAGTATACCTGGCTTGGTGGATTGACTGTGCTAGAGGCGATCATATCCCCCTAAAAGCAGAGACCTCCTCTCCCCTGGCAAAAGGAGAGGGGATCCCTCATTGAGGCGTGACCCTCGGCCCTGTGGCCCCCTGGGCTGCTGCCCCTGTTGGAGTGGGTCGGATGGAGGTACAGAGTTGCCCCCCCTCTCCACTGGGGTAGGACGGGTTGGGGACACGCGTCCAGCACATTGGCCCAAAACAATTATTGGCCCCCTCCATTATCTGAGCCTCTATAAGCACGTATATCCCCCAGGCCTCCAAGGAGATACATTTTTCATAGTAAAGTTGACTCTCCTGTTCATACCTGCTCATGCTAAGGTCTCACACAGATCTGTAAGACTCACAGGTGTTCTAGCATTATTATTATTGTCTATGTTTGCATGTACAACATGTACACCCTGTTATAAATAAAGATTATACAAAAAAAAATTGTAAGCCCCTCTAAGATCCAATTTAGTGAAAACCTGATAACCCCCCAGTCTGTCAAAGAGTTCCGAAATCAAAGGGAGAGGGTATCAGTTCTTCACAGTGATGGCGTTAAGGCCCCTGCAATCGATACATAGACAGAATGAACCATCTTCTTTGCCTACAAAGAAAAACCTGGCTCCGACCTGTGACTTGGATTTCTGGGTAAAACCCTTTTGCAAGTTTTCCTGAATGGATTCAGACATGGCTTGTGTTTCTGGGATAGAGAGAGGGTAGACTCTGCCTCGGGGAGGAGAGGTTCCTGGTAACAGATCAATGGAGCAGTCATAGTCCCTGTGAGGAGGAAGGCAATCAGTGGACTTTTTGCAAAAAACATAATGGAAGGACTGATATTGGGAAGGCAAAGTGGGAGCTGTGGAGGTTACAGCCAGAGGGATGGCAAGAGGTGGTAGTACCTTGGACACATATTGTTCATGACACCGAGGCCCTCAAGCCAATTGTCCAGAGTTCCAATCTAGGTGCGGTGAATGTCTCTGCAACCATCGGAGGCCCAGAATGGTGGGACTGGAAGATTTAGGCAGAATTAGAAAAGAAATTTCCTCACCATATAAAACCCCAATTTGTAATGCAATAGGAGGGGTTTGAAACCGGATGGGGGCCAATTGGCAAGAAGGAGCCATCTACTGCGGTCACGGAGAGAGGTATCTTCAGGGCAACAAAAGAAATACCCAACTCAGAGGCCGAAGAATGCTCCATGAAATTCCCGGCTGCTCCAGAGTCAATGTATGCAGAGAGTTGATAAGACTTTTGAGCCCAATGGATATACACGGGTAGGGTGAAACGAGGGAAGCTGACAGAATTAAAGGATCGGTATAGATCACCTCCCTCAGAATGACCTAGACCCTGGAGTTTCCCGGACGAGCTGGACAGGAGTTCAAAAAAATGTCCTTTACCGCCACAATAAAGGCACAAGCCCAAACCCGTGCGACGGGTGCGTTCCTTTGGGGTGAGGCGAGTTTGCCCAAGCTGCATAGGTTCTTCCAAGGTTTGAGAGGTTGGAGACGGTGAGGGTTCCATAGGTCTTTGGAAAACCTGTACTGGACGGCCCGAAGGACGATGACTGGATCTGAATCTTTCCAGGGCCAACTCCTAGAAGCGAATGTCTATTTGAATGCTCAATGCGATCAAATCATCAAGCGTGGTAGGAATGGTGCATCCAAAAATGCCTGGAGGTTGGAGGTGATGAAATCTTGTCATTCCCAGAGTTGGGAGGCCCAAGCCAGGGCATCACCGGAAAGGAGGGAGATGATCTATGCCACTTTGGTGCGATCAGTTGGAAAATGGTAGCTGAAAAGTTCACAGTGAATGTAACACTGATTAACAAAGCCACGACAAGCCTTAAGGTCCCCAGAGAAACAAGGTGGCGGCGGCAGGTGCAGGTAGGGATTGCCAAGTGTTGCAGGTACCACAGGAGCCGATGAGGCAGGAGCGGAAGAAATCGAGTTTACAGCGGTTTGCAAGCGATCCAGGCTGGAGGTAAGATCCTGTAGAAACAGAATTATTTGCTCTTGATTAGCTTGCTGGGAGTTAAGTCTCCGAGCTAGGTCTTGCATTTGGTCTTTGGATGGTGACAAACTCTCCTTGGAGCTCATGGCTTGAGAAAACTGTCACTGTAATGCTGGTGTGAGCCCACAGGCGAGCAGGTGACACGGTATCCCCCAGGGGGTGAAGTCTAAGGGCCTGCCGGTATACTGCCAGGCACCCTCTCACAGGAGTTTGAACTTAGCTGCGTGCTGACCCCAGGTCACGACCCCCAGGTTCACCCTGCTCGCGAGGAGAGTACCCGAAAACACAGTGCAGGCACGGATGGATGGATGAAGCAATAGGAGAGCCAGATAACGAGCCAAGGTCAGGGCGATCACCAGACAGACGTAATCAGGAGAACTAGCCGAGTCGGTACTCAAGAGACCAGGTAAGTAATATAGCACGGAAGGAGCTCAGGAACAAGTGTTGCGCAAGCAACCAGAACCTGGTCTGAGTGGAATTTAAATAGGGGGACACGTGGGAGCCTGGACAGGAAGTAACAGGAAGGAAGGCATATTAACCATCAGGTGAAGCCGGCAACGCCCATAGCTGCTAAGTCAGTACAGCATGAGCAGAGCACAAGCTTGTGGAACCAGAGGTGCCAGCAGGCCTACAGCAGCAAAGGTAAAAAAAAAATGTATGCAACCAGTAAGACGCAGATCAGCCCCGCAGCTGATCTGTGACATTCACTCTTTGGTCTCCTCCTTATGCGCAGCGGTCTCTGATGTCCAGACCAGAGTGACAGTTCTGGAAGTGCACCACGCCACGGCCCTCCCTGGCTCGGTAGCGGTCCTGATACTAGCATCTCCTCCTGCAGGTACGCCAGAAACAAGTCCTACCATCCTCCCTGCTCATCTTGTCCCAGCCAGCATCATGAAGGACATCTTGAAGGGCAAGGATGTCAGTCTGCTTCCCTCCTCATATCAGTACATGACCTGGCTGAAAATAAATCGTACGCCTGGGGGGAGTCTCATGAAATCCAAAGACCCCAGGTTTAACCGTAAGCTAACAGTCACAGAGTTTGTCTTGGCTTTCGGGATGTTCAGAGATGTCCTTTGCTCAGCCACTGAGGGAAGAGCTGGACTTATACCTCCATGCAGCGGCGGACCTATAAGTACAGGGGATATTCATTCTACGATTATCACCGGTCATTTTCAGCCAAAGCAGCAGCCAGGCTTGCCCAGTTCCAGATCAGTACAAACTGGAGTGTCATCAACACAGAACTGTTTTGTTGCCAATTTGCCGGTCTATGCTCTGCGCTATCTGCCAGTCCTCTACCCATACAGCAAACTGGTGCTCTGATGCAGCCGTGAGACGCCCCCTCAATTCTCCTTCCACCTCCAGTACCAGGCAGGGCTTGCCAGCCCCCGCACAACCCACGGCAGGTGCACAAATTGGGGCAGCCTATCTTGTCAGTGGGGGGGGGGGGGGTGCGGCTATATGTAATAACTTTAATTATGGCATATGCACCTATAGCCTGTGCCGGCTACTTCATATCTGTACATCGTGCCATAGGGCACATCTGAAGGTCACGTGTCAGATGAAGCAGTCAAACAAATCCTGACTAAGCCGAGTAGATGTTCATTGGTTGGGGTTCCACCTCTCTACACACCCCACCCCCTCACTGGCCGTATTCCTATCGACGAACAGGCCAGAGACACTCTGCTATAGGCTGAACTAGACCCAGGGTTCATCATTGGTCCCTTCTCACAGTCACCTTTTCAAACCTGGAGAGTCAGCCCTATTGGGCTTGTCAAGGGCAAGTTCTTCAATAAACGTTGCTTAGTGTACAATTTGTTAGCACCTCATTCTTCTCACATCCCAAGTCTAAATTCCTTAATTCCTTCCGAAGAATTCTCCCTGAAGTATGCGCCGGTTGACTTAGCTATCCAGGCCATCATTAAAATAAGTACCGGTGCCTGGCTGTCTAAAGCAGACATTTCAGACTCATTTAAACTCCCACCTATTGAACCATCCCTCTGGCGATGGCCCGGCATTCAATGGAAGGATTCTTATAACTTTGCCACTAAGTAGACCTTCGGGTCCAAAAGCAGCCTGTGGCTTTTCAATATTTTCGCCCAGTCCCTTACATGGATCCTATCGCACCAGGCCCAGTGTCAGATGGTCATCCATTACCTCTATGATTTTCTGCTCATCAAACAGCCAGGCATACCCCCGGCAGACCTGGATAGATTAAGAGTGGTGTTTAACAACCTCAAGGTGCCCATAGCCAAACATAAAGTGGAAGGCCCGGCACATTCTATCACCTTCCTAGGCATCACTCAGGACACGTGTGCAATGCAGGCCAGCCTGCCTCCCGACAAACTAGCCCGCATTAGGTCATTGTCAGGTAAGGTCAGGTAATTCACGACTACCCTTTTGGAAGGGTGTACTAAGTGACAGCTACAGTCCTTGTTAGGAATGCTCAATTTTGCCATAAGGATTATTCCCCAGGGGCGGTTTTTCATTTCACATCTCTTCGTTTTCCTCTCTCAAGTACAAGACTTTGATCAAATTCTCAAACTAGACCCAGCAGTGATAGCGAACTTAACAATGTGGGATGAGTTCCTTACAAACTGGAACGGTATATCGATGCTCATTCTGTCAGCATCAGCTGCATCACCACAGGTAGTCACAGATGCCGCAGCCTCCACAGACTTTGCTGCAATTTTTGGCCATCACTGGTTTGCAGGACCTTGGCCTCCAGAAATCCTCCTAATCCCCAGTTTCACTCAGTCATCATCACTGTTCGAACTGTATGACAGTGTGACAGCTGCCCAGGTCTGGGGCCACACATGGACAGAACAAATGGTGGTCTTCGCTACAGATAATCAGGTTATGGCCGACATCATCAACAAGGGTAGGTCACAGTCGCTCCCCATCATGTCCTTCCTACACAGGCTGGTGCAGTTGTCACTGCATCACCAATTTAAGGTTCACTGTATGCATATTCCAAGCAAGTGCAATATCGCAGCAGATGCACTGTTCCATTTAAATTTTATTTCATTCTTCCAGCAGGAACCTGGAGCTGACCCAACAACTACTCCTATCCCACATTGGTCACTGCTAATGAGGGATTAAAGCCACACCTTGCCAACGCAACCCAGCTCATTAACCACTCATTGTCCCGCAACACACTTAAGGCCTATTGCACTGCTTGGAACACCTACTGCAGGTTTCTAGCCTCATGCTCCGGCGCAATAACAGGTGACATTAGGCATGTCCTAGCCTTTGTATTGTATTGCCACACACAGCTGGCTCTTTCTCATAACACTATCAGGCTATACCTAGCCAGCAACCAGCATTTCTTGTCTTTACAGGACCCCGGAAAACCGTCTTTGTTTACAGCCTATACAGTCAGATCCATCCTACATGGCACCCAGAAGCATCAGCCCAGTAGCCAACAGCAAACGCTTTTCCCCATCACAAGTGCCATCTTTAGCAACATGTCTAAAATCCTTGCACGTTCCCCGTTCGGGGTCCTGCCCAGCCTGGTCATCCAAGCGGCCATCTACCTGGCCTTCTACGGCTTTCTGCGGTCTAGCGAATTTACCTTTAGTGGCACCGGCAGCCAGATACTATACAGACACCACCTGACTCGTTTTACAAACCATTACATTCTTCACCTTGTGGTCTCCAAAACTCTACAATCCAGACCCGAGGTCAACATCAACCTCTTTCAGACTAACAACACCTGGTGCCCAGTAACAGTACTCGACCGGCTACTGTCTCCCCTGCCCGGCCAATCAGACTCTAGCCCCTTGTTAACAAACAAGTGAACCAATAAGCGCAAATAAACGTGAAAATAAACCTAAAAACCTAATAAGTGCAAAAGGCCCTATACTGAGTTGGACCCCACACAATATGGAAAAATAGCAGCTGCTGACACCGTAAGCTATTCACTTCACTTAGTACCAAACATTGCAGAAAAAAGGTGCTGCGCTACTATATATGTGATCATATAAAATACACAATAATAAATTCATAAACCATAACATGCAAGTGTATAAATGTGCAAAATAACAGTGGCATACATAAAATCTTTAACAAACTCCCACAAAGTATATCATATCACAAAAATCCGTGAATATAAAGTGCTAGTGCTGTATGTATATATATATATATATATATATGAAAAGATGAAGAAATAGAACATCCACAGGTGAATGTATCAACAGTCCCAATGAGTGATGTCTTCAAGATTGTGCAAAATAATGCTCAAAGTGCACGTGATCTCCACCACCGGTCTCTTATACTGCTCACCTCATACAAGATAAAAAACAGCATTCATCCCCACCATGGGATATTACAATAGACTGGCGTGATCCCACACAGATAATTTCACTCCTCTCCGACTGGGGACTCTCCCCTTGGACAAGGGAGCTTAAATCCTCTCAGGTGGATATGCAAAAAGAGAGAAGGCAAAATCTAGTGCTCTCCGTTTATATAAAACAATTTATTGTCATAAAAATAGATGCACTTACAAGCCTTACCCTATTAAAAGTCATCAGCTACAAAAAGTGTAGCTGCTGACTTTTAATAATCAGACACTCACCTGTCCCAGGCTCCAGCGATGCCCCCAAAAAAATGACATGCCAATTGTGGCATCTTGGGGGGGTCACCTTCCCTTAAAGCGGAAGTTCCACTTTTGGGTGGGACTCCGTTTTAAGCCGTGCAGGCTCATATAAGCTCCTACACAAATCCTCCAGATGGCCGCTAACCTAGGGGGTAGGAGCTTGCGTCTTGACCTCATGGTCGCGGCCATCTGGAGGATTTGTGTACAAGCTTATACGAGCCTGCCCGGCTTAATGTGCCTCGCTTGTAAATGCACCTATTTTTATGACAATAAATTGTTTTATATAAACGGAGAGCACTAGATTTTGCCTTTTCTTTTGCTGCATATCCACCTGAGAGGATTTAAGCTCCCTTGTCCAAGGGGAGAGTCCCCAGTCGGGGAGGAGTGAAATTATCTGTGTGGGATCATGCCAGTCTATTGTAATATCCCATGGTGTGGATGAATGCTGTTTTTTATTTTGTATGAGGTGAGCAGTATAAGAGACCGGTGGTGGAGAGCATGTGCACTATGAGCATTATTTTGCACAATCTTGAAGACAACACTCATTGGGACTGTTGATACATTCGCCTGTGGAAGTTCTATTTCTTCATCTTTTCATATATTTACAGCACTAGCACTTTATATTCACAGACTTTTGTGATTTATATGATATACTTTGTGGGAGTTTGTGAAAGATTTTATGTATGCCGCTTTATTGTTTATGAATTTATTATTGTGTGTTTTATATGATCACATACATAGTAGCGCAGCACTTTTTTCTGCAATGTCTAGCCCATAGTTGTCTTTTCCGACCAGCCCCCTGAGTGGCAGCCAAAATATCAGGCACATTAACTTAGTTAACTTAGGCCTTGACACCGGTCGGTACTCCGGACATTCCTTCCGGATCAGAGCAGCCTCAGCTGCATCTCAACACGGAGTGCCAGATCATATGATCAAGAAATTAGGCATATGGAAATCTGCCTGCTTCGCCAGATATATTCCAAACCCTCAGGTAGAAATGGCACAAGCCTTTACCAAGCTTGCTCAATTATGACACAGAATCAATAAAGAATTACTTCCCTATCCGAGTATTTTTGCCCCTTTTGCTTGGCATGCCGACCAGACGACCAAGGCACACCTCAGGCCTATGTTATGTTGTAAGACTTGTTGCGTTGCCCTGGCAGTAGAACCCCTAGCTATAATGATCTGCAACTCACCCACTATAGTAGGATTTCGCAGGGGACAGCACATAGAGGAGATAATATCATTATACGCGGATGACGCCTTATTGTACCTGGGGGATACCACTGACTCATTGCAAATGCTGATGAAAATTATTACGGACTTTGGTAAATTTTCAGGCTTTACCATTAATTGGTTCAAGTCCATTTTAATGCCCCTTGACCCGTTAACAGCCCCACTGCTGGCGGGAGCCGACCAGATTGTCATAGCAAATTCCTTCCAGAATCTGGGGGTGGTGGTATCTCCTGACCCCTCCATATATTTACAAGCAAAAGGGCCAGTATTAGCTTGAACACCTTACGTGAGGATTGGGGGGGACTTGCTGTCCCCCACACCAAAATCTACTTCCTGGCCTCTCAACTACAGCAGTTATCTGGATGGGGACGAGGTGACAAAACAGGTCCTTCTTAAAAAGATGTCGAGGGGGAATAAGGGACACTTTATCAATTATGGGTCTATTGATTTTTACCCCATTGTGGAATAACCCAAATTACCCTGAACTAGACAAACTTGAAGGATTTAATAACTTCCAGCATGTGTCCACAGGAAGTACTCTGAAAACATATTTTGTGAATAATTTTCACTACCTACAAGGGGGATTTATCAATACCTCCAATTTAGGCATGCACTACAAACGCAGGCACAAGCACTACCAATTAGGGTGTCTGACTCTCATCTGCTGCTTGAGACATTGCAGACAAATGATCCCAAGGGATTGATATCTAAAGCTTATGCCATACTGTTATCTGCTGTGCAAGACCATGCCTCCTTTAAAAGCAGAGCTAAATGGGTCACTGACATTGGAGTCATAGATGGAGAACAGTGGGTTATGGCTCTGGAGTCGATCCCTGCTGTCTCCGTCTCGGCCTCACATAGGCTCTCACTTATTGTACAAAGGGCCTATAGGATGCCTGAGCAGTTGCATAAATGGGGATATAGGGATTCTCCCCTGTTCCCCAAATGCAAAGCGCATAACTGAGATTTCATCCATATGATATGGCGGTGTCCAAAACTCCAGCGCTACTGGGCCGAGGTTTCGTAATATATCACCAATCTGATACAAATACCCATACCTCTGACACCCGGGGTATACCTGCTGGGTGCAATTGATATAGAAATGTTTCCAAGGAGAGTATATTTCATGATCACTAGACTACTGTATTTAGCTAGAAAATGAATAGTTAGATATTGGATGGCATCTACACTCCTTTTGAGGGAACAGCTAGCGTACCGTCACAGAAACACAGCCCATGAATTTGATCTAATATGGCAGCCCTAGCTGGAGAATCCAAGCCTGGCTCCACCTAGGCTGGTTCTTGATAGGCTTTTGCATATGTACATGGGAGAAGCTCTGAGAAGTTGTTTTTTCTTCTTTGTTTTTCTTTTCTCTATCAGTTTCTTTCCTTTGAAAGCCACAAGACAGCTGGATAATCAAGATAATCAATATCCGATAGAAGACAAAAAAATACTTCTTCTGATTTACAATCGTAATACCGAATTCTGGTTGTCTCCAAAGGCAGGTTAAAATGAAGAATTTTAATTGTTATGCAATTTGTTGCAATGTGTTCTTTAACTGTATACCGTATAAGACATTTGATTGTATATGTTGACTGATATGTGATCGCTCCATGTGAAGGGTATATCAACCTAACTTTACAACAAGTTAATAATATCTTTCTATCATTAAGAAATGTTCCCTATATATTACTCCTATATTAACTTGTGCCAGCATTTTCTGTTCCTCACCCCAGACACACACAGAATTCTGTGGGAAGTAATGCAGACCAAAGTCAACACATAGACACAGAATAATACATAACTCATTCTTTATTTCCTGGTTCAGAATCTTAAATACAATATATTATCAAGATATGACCAAGCGATGTTTACAATATTACACCAATAGAAACCAATAAAGGGAATGTCCACCCATTGCTTATCATCATTAACCACCTCCCACCCGACCACTGTATATATACGGCCGGATGGGAGCTTCCCCGTTCTGACAGGACGTGTATACACGTCCTGCAGAATGGGAGCTCGTAGCGCGGCCACGCGGTGCACTGCTGCTGGATCCTGTCGATCACAGGATCCAGCTGAGCAGAGATGGGGATATGGGCGCAGTGACTGGCACTCCAGATCATGTTACGGCTGTGTCCAATCACAGCCGTCACATTGTAAACAGAGACAAACGTCTCTGTGACAGTTCTCCCCCTGCCGAGCTCAGTGAGAGCTCAGTGCAGGGGGGGGGGGGGGAGCTGCAGCTATGTCACAGCTCTCTGCATGATGAAGATTTCATGCAGAAAGTTGTCACAGATCACCCCCCACACAGTGCACCAAGCACACTGATACCCCTGTCCCCATACATATAAGTGTCCATAAAACAGTCCCCAAAACATCTGTATGTCCCCATTCACATCTGTCACCATACACAAAACATCTGTCACAGTCCCCAAAACATCTGTATGACCCCCATCACATCTGTCACAATACACAAAACATCTGTCACAGTCCCCAAAACATCTGTATGTCCCCAAAACATCTGTCACAGTCCCCAAACATCTGTCTGTCCCCGTCACCTCTGTCACCATACACAAAACATCTGTAAGTCCCCATCACATCTGTCACAGTCCCCGTCACATCTGTCTGTCCGCCAACACCAAATAAACTCCGATTTGGGTTATTTTTACCAAAGAAATTTAGCAGTATCATTTTTGGTCAAAATTTATGAAGAGAAATTACTTATTTGCAAAATTTTATAACAGAAACGCAGAAAAATGCATTGTTTTTAAAAATTTTCAGTCTTTTTTTAATTTATAGCGCAAAAAATAAAAAACCCAGGGGTGATTAAATACCACCAAAAGAAAGCTCTATTTGTGTGAAAAAAATGATAAAAATTTCATATGGGTACAACGTCGCACGACCGCGCAATTGTCATTCAAACTGCAACAGCGCTGAAAGCTGAAAATTGGTCCGGGAAGAAAGGGGGTTTAAGTGCCCAGTATTGAAGTGGTTAAAGACAAACCCACTTTCATAAAATTGTCTATATACATGTTGGTCACTCTTTATAACACCTGTTAGTAATTACTACACATCTTGATAAAGTATATATGTGTGTATTATTGTACAATCTTAGTTCCAATTATGTCCTAGACATATTTATCAGTATTTATGATTATATTCTGGTAAACATTTTCTAAGCTTTTCGCCAAAACCACCTAAAGTTATCTTTTTCACGTTCTTTATCATCCTTCCTATAATAATAACAATGTTGCCACATATTAAAACTTGTCAGCTAAAAAGCCAATGTTTAAACACTTAAATACTATGCACTTAGAACACTTTCCTACCAGACCAATTTTCAGCTTTCAGTGCTCTTGCGCTTTGAATGACAATTGCGCGGTCGTGCGCCGCTGTACCCAAACAAATTTTTTTATCATTTTGTTCCCACAAAATAGAGTTTTCTTTTGGTGGTATTTGATCACCCCTGCGTTTTTTATTTTTTGCGCTACAAATAAAAAAATACTGAAAATTTTGAAGAAAAAAAATTCTCTGTTTCTGTCACAAAACTTTGCAAACAAGTAAATTTTCTCCATCACTGATGGGCATTGATGAGGCTACACTGACAGGCACTGATGAGGCAATTTGTAAAATAATATAAAACGGGTGATGGCGCCCCTTTACATGCTACTGGTATGATAAACAAATAATTGGTTATGCTGCCCACCTAAATTACAGGCAGAAAACTGCCTGAATCAAATTTGTGTAGCGCCTCAACCTTTTATATACACACTGATGAGGCAGTACTGATTGGCACTGATGAGGCGGCACTGATGAGGTGGCACTGACGGGCACTGATGATGAGGTACTTCTATGCAGCAATGATGAGCACTGATAGGCGGCACTGATAAGCAGCACTGACGGGCACTGATAGGCGGCACTGATAAGCAGCACTGACGGGCACTAATAGGTGGCACTGATATGCAGCACTGACGGGCACTGATATGCAGCAGTGACGGACAATGATAAGTGGCACTGATGGGCACTCATAGACGGCACTGATTGACACTCATAGGCGGCACTGGGCACTGATAGGTGGCACTGATACGCACTGATAGGGGCACTGGGGGGCACTGGTGGGCAGATGCACAGATAGTGGCCCATTCTCTGGTGGCCTAGGGTGGCATCTGAAGGTGGCACTGAGTGGGCACTATGCCCCTTACCTGGTGGTCTAGGGTGGGCTCCCTGGTGGTCCCTACAAAGTGGAAAAGTAAAATTCCAGCGCTAAAGGATCCTCTAGATGGCAAGCGACCATGTGGAAAAAAGGTGGATGTACCGATGTGTGCTGCCCTCCTCGGATGGGGAAATCCGAAAAGTACTAGGAAAACAAGAAAAAAAGAAACGCGTCAGCCATATGCTTTGATTTTACCACGTCTTATCTTCTTACTTATTGTGAGTACCCTCCTTTAATAATTTTTAAATAAATAATTTTTTTGGTAACGCACTAGGTGCTTGCGCCTTCCTTTTTTTCTTGTTTTCCTACTCCCTGGTGGTCCCTGGGTGACTCCCTGGTGGTCCTGGATGGGCACATCCCTGGAGGTCCCTGGGCAGGCTCCTTGGTGGTCTAGTGTTGCGATCCTAGGGGGGGCTGTGCTGATAAACCATCAGCACGACCCCCCCCCTGTCAGGAGAGCAGCCGATCGGCTCTCCACTGCTCAGGTCTGCAGACCCAAGTACAGGAAAAGCCGATAAACAGCTTTCCTGTTTACACTGTGACCAGCCGTCACAGTGTCACATGTGATCACATGGTAAAGTCCTTCCGATGGAAGCGCTTTACTGAGATCAGTAATGCGGGGGGTCAGACTGATCCCCCACACCACCGATCTCCATAGGTAACTCCATAGGATCTCCATAGGTAACGCTTTAAAAATGTTTATAACTGTTTAGAATTAAAGAGGAAGTCTGGTGCTAGAATTATTGCTCTCACTATACCTCACATGTGTGGTGAGAACACCGTTTACATATTCGTGCGCGAATTACGTATGCGTTCACATCTACGCGCAAGCATGGAGGGATGGGGGAGCTTTAAATTTTTTTCTTTTCTTATTTAATTTTTTTTTCCCTTTTTATTTTATGTTATTTTTTTTAAAATTCCTTTTATTCCTATTACACGGAATGTAAACCTCCCTTGTCATACGAATAAGGGATGACAGGTCCTCTTTTTGGAGAGACCCCTAATCTCTCCAAAGGCAGGTTAAAATGAAGAATTTTAATTGTTATGCAATTTGTTGCAATGTGTTCTTTAACTGTATACCGTATAAGACATATTTGATTGTATACGTTGACTGATATGTGATCACTCCATGTGAAGGGTATATCAACCTAACTTTACAACAAGTTAATAATATATTTCTGTCATTAAGAATTATTCCCTATATATTACTCCTATACTTACTTGTGCCAGTACTTTCTGTTCCTCACCCCAGACCGACCTGACGACCAAGGCACAGCTCAGGTCTATGTTATGTTGTAAGTCTTGTCGCATGTTATGTGATCCATATTTGTCTTGGTCGAAGGGCTTCGAATATATATATATATATATTTTAGCAGAGAATAAGATGGCAATTGTGGCAATTTTTTTATGTCACGCGGTATTTGTGCAGCAGTTTTTCAAATGCAATTTTTTTGCAATAAAAATAAACTTTAATGAATTGTAATGCAAAAAAGCACAATATATAACCCATTTTTTTGACAAACTATAAAGCATGATGTTACGACGAGTAATTACCTAACATGTCACGCTTTAAAATTGGGCACGCTCGTGGAATATTGACAAACTACGATACTTTAAAATCTTCATAGGCAACGCTTTAAAAATGTTTATACCTGTTTAGAATTAAAGAGGAAGTCTAGTGCTAGAATTATTGCTCTCACTATACCTCACATGTGTGGTGCGAACACCGTTTACATATTAGTGCGCGACTTACGTATGCGTTCACATTTACGCGCAAGCATGGAGGGATGGGGTCGCTTTCAATTTTTTCTTTTCTTTAATTTTTTTTTTCCTTTTTTATTTTATGTTATTTTTTTTAATTCCTTTTATTCCTATTACAAGGAATGTAAACATCCCTTGTAATACGAATAAGGGATGGCAGGTCCTCTTTTTGGAGAGACCCCTAATCTCTCCTCTACCTTTGAAAGCAAAAGATCAAAAACATTTTTGATCTTTTGCTTTAAAAAAAAAAAATTGTTTACTTCTGCCCTCAACCAGAAGTGATGCCATGACATTGCTCTGGCCTAGATCATAGAGGTGATCAGAGATGATCCAGGCCAGCCGTGCGAACCATCGGATCGTTTCTCGGGCTCGCCGGTAAGAGGGGTAAGCTAGAGAAACACCGACGAGTGGTGGGAGGGGGGACGTCCCCTCCCGCTACTTCTAAAAACGATTCAGCGGCTAATCAGCCGCCCAGATCACTTTTATGACAAAACAGATTCTCTGGCTGAAAAAAACTAAAAAAAAACAGGGTTATGGCTGATAGCTTCAAAGCCGCAACTGATATTCATGTATTGAGGTCAGCAAGTAGTTTTAAAGGATAAGTTCACGTTCTTTATATGTTATGAGTTATACCCGTATTCAGGGTGTAACATGTTACTGATTCAGCGAAACCCAGCCTCTGGGTCGGGATCTTCTCCCCGTACCCGCTGCAACAATCAAAACAACCCCGTTCATGCAGGGCTCCACCCAACTGGCCATGTTCCTTCACAGAGTTCTGTGAACGGGAGAACTACATCTACCTTCAGCCATTGCAGCTGGCAGCTTGTAGTTCTCAGTGAACTACCAGGATGCTGATGATGCTTCCTGTCATTCAGTAACTGCCAGCTCATATGAGCTATGGGCAGATAGCTATACTGACAGTCTGCAGGAGCCTGAGATTGCACCCAAAATATGCTGATCACAAGTACAATGATTTACTGGCTTCTACTTTGCCTGCATAAAGATGTGCATTTATTATTTTTTTAAAAGGTGAACTTGTCCTTTAAAGGAAACTTGCCATTAGGCAAACGTGGAAACTGAAATTGCTGAGCTGTACTTGAATTGCCTGTCTGTCATGCATCAACACTCTGACCAAAAACAATTATGGCACAGTGGTTCAAAATAACCGAAAAGGTGGGTTATCTTAATAGCCAAACAATTAGCATTTTCAGGAGCAGGTAAGTAATAAAATCCTTCATGGCATTTTCACATTAGGTTTACATTATTGAAATTGTAGCAAATGTATGCCTCTTTCTTGTAATTCAGAATGGTTACTCCAGATTTTGATTTTGATTTTCAGGGTCTAAGTTTAGCCATTGTGGTCCAAAAGAACTGATTGCACATCTACTAAACAGAAACTTTGTGAAATGTGAAGTGTGAGTGGGCTCAAAGGAGATCCAATGTGTTCATACAATCTGGATATGAATGAAACCTTAAATTGTAATATCTATTATTAGATCTGCCTAGGTTTTAAAACTGCCCACTTGTTACTATCTAATTGTATTATCTATTTTTTTAATTTAATAACAGCTATAAAGTGCTAAAGTCTACCTGATTGAATATGCAATAAAATTGTTTGAAAAAATATATAATTTCTGCTTCAGGCAGGTTAGCCATACAAGGGGTGGCTTACCGATAGCAGTCCCTTTTAGGCAAATGGATGTTAGTGTTGATGTATGATCATGCTCAGCTACTCCCAATCTTAGCACCCTAACATCATGCCTGGACATTATACCTATGCATATAAAAATTCAAGGTCCGAAAGATGGATTTAGATACCAGATGTACCAAAGCCATTTGAAGGTAATAGGTAGGATGAGCTGGACTAAAGTTGAGAGACAAAGAAGTAGACATACCAGATTGAGGTGCCAAATTAGCTAGAACAATTAGGGTCATAGACCAAGCAAGGGAAGGTGTCAAAACAATAAACTGAGAAGTCAAATGAGACAGAACAAGCTCTACAAGGGATGTACCTGTGCCTTTAAAAGAGCATTGAGCAATCAGAAGCCACCACTACTATATGTGGAGCTGCAAACATGCACTTATATGGGTGAACAGCTCAGTGCACAAGGTGTGTGCCTGCCAGTATGGTAGCGGGATGCAAAGCAAGTGTAGCTGGGTGTTCAGCTAAAAATGAAGAGTGAGTAAAACACTGGCTGCATGGGTACTCTATAGCTGTTGCCCTGCAGTGCTGAGCTGGTTAACAGCTATATCAGCAAGAGGAGGGAGGTGCAGTACAGTCAAGCAGCACTGTACTTTGGGAAATGTAGTTCAGAGAAGAGATACTCTACTGTAATCAAGCTTTTAAACTGAACTTCCTTGAGAGAGAGATTGCCGGGGGGGGGGGGGGGGGGG
>BLSH010464798.1:2553330-2600694 GCA_018402905.1 Glandirana rugosa
CCCTCTCATTAGCGCGCGCTCACTAGGCTCGTGAGCGCAGCCGCCGTCATATGACGGCGATTTGCGCTCACGAGCCACCTTGCCGCCGTCAATTGCCGATCGGCGGTCGGCAAGGAGTTAACAACTGAACAATTAGACAATCTTAACGCTCCTTTTACCACATCCGAAATTGAACATGCCATAGACATGCCCTCTCCCTAACAACAAAGCTCCTGGACCAGATGGGTTTGTAGGAGAATATTACAAACAATTTAAACACCTGTTGTCAGGGCACCTAACCCAGATATTCAATACTGCTGCCTCCTCAGCCTCCTTACCAGCAGAAATGTTGAAAGCGACAATAATTACTCTCCCGAAGCCAGGGAAGGACCCCAATACCCCCCAAAACTTCCGCCCAATCTCCTTGCTTAACCATGACACTAAATTGTTCGCAAAAATTATAGCTTCTAGACTAATCGACCTCCTCCCCAATTTGATCCACCCCGACCAGTCAGGTTTCACCAAGGGCCGTCAATCATCGGACGCAACCCGCAGAATGATCAACATCCTACACCATGCTGGGTTGACGGGAGTGCCTTCTCTGCTTCTATCTTTGGATGCAGAGAAGGCATTCGATAGAGTCAACTGGAGATATATGAAGGCTACCTTGGAGAGATTTGGCTTCCGGGGCTACATTTTCTCTGCAATTCTAGCACTATACTCTATGCATTCGGCCCAGGTCCTTCACTCGTCCATGCTTTCTACACCCTTCGGAATCTCTAATGGTACGAGACAGGGTTGTCCGCTATCTCCGCTAATTTTCAATATAATGATGGAACCACTAGCAGAAAAAATCAGGTCATCCCCAAACATCAGGTGTGACTCTGGGCCATCAAGACCACAAAATAAATTTATTTGCGGACAATGTCATTCTCAGCCTTACAAACCCTTCGACTTCCCTGGCTTCGGTGGAACACATACTAGAATCCTTCAGTAAAATTTCTTACTACAAGGTTAACACCACTAAATCGGTTATCTTGCCCTTGGGGATCCCAAAGACCCAACAAGAAGCACTGGAAGCCCGACATCCATATACTTGGGCAGAACGTTCAATCTCATACTTAGGAATCAAACTAACCAAAACTACCACCTCCCTCTACCAGGAGAACTATCTACCTCTCCTTCATAATCTACCGGTAGCTATTACCACCATCCACAAACCATACTTTACTTGTTTGGGAAGACTATCGGCATTTAAAATGGTTGTGTTACCCCACATTTTATATATCTTCAGATCCTTACCCATTCCAGTTCCACCATCCTTCTTCACAGCCATGCAAAAATTGATAAGAAAACATATCTGGCAAACAACCAGAGCTAGAAGCTCTATAGTAAACCTTACTAACCACAAAAGGTTGGGAGGAGCAGGATACCCTCTCATTAAAGATTACTATTATGCAGCCATTCTGGCCCAAATCAAGCCCTGGTTTAATACCAATATAACTAGTCCATGGCGGGACATGGAAGCCATCCAGATCCCGGGTAACGACCTGATAGCATGGCTCTTCAGCAAACCGTCACTAAGGCCCAAGAAAGCACAACTCTCTCCATCCATTTGTGCGACTGTTGAGGCATTTGATTTGTGCAGGAAAAAAATACCTAAAGGGGCATCTCCCTCAATCATTCCTGTACCATTTAATGTAGTGTCATTCCTGATCCCTGATTTCCCGGTGAAACCCTGGATGAGGAAGGGAATCTCACACATTTCAGACTTATATGAGCAAGACTTCATTAAACCCTTCACGACCCTTACCCAAACCTATGACCTATCTAAGAAAGACTACTTTAACCCCTTCCTTACCGGGCACTTAAACCCCCCTCCTGCCCAGACCAATTTTTGGCTTTCAGCGCTGTCGCATTTTGAATGACAATTGCGCGGTCGTGCGACGTTGTACCCAAATAAAATTTGCGTCCTTTTTTTCCCACAAATAGAGCTTTCTTTTGGTGGTATTTGATCCCCTCTGCGTCATTTCTGATCGCCGCTATAAACAAAAAATGAGCGACAATTTAGCAAAAAAGAACAATATTTTTTACTTTTTGCTAAAGTACAAACCCATTAAAAAAATTATTCATTGGTTTTGGCCGATATATATTCTTCTACATATTTTTGTTAAAAAAAAATCGCAATCGGCGTATATTGATTGGTTTGCGCAAAAGTTATCGCGTCTACAAACTGGGAATTGATTTATGGCGTTTTTATTATTTTTTTTTTTTTTACTAGTAATGGCGGCGATCTGCGATTTTTATCGGGACTGCGATATTGGGGCGGAAATGTCGGACATTTTTTACACATTTTTGGGACCAATGACATTTATACAGCGATCAGAAATTTAAATGTCCACTGATTACTGTATAAATGTCATTGGCAGTGAAGGGGTTAACCAGCAGGGGGCAGTGAAGGGGTTAAATATGTTCCCTGGGTGTGTTCTAACTGTGGGGGGGCAGGGCTGGCCGGGACATAACAGATCTAACTGATCCCAGTGACAGGGATCAGTAGATCTGCTTGTCCCCTGTCACAGAACGGGGAACCGCCGTGTTTACTACGGCGGTTCCCCGTTCTGAGGCTCCTAAAATTGATCGGCGGGTCTCGGGCGGACATCGAGTCCGCCCGACCCACGGGCACGCTTGCGCAGCGTGCGCGCGCCGCTGCTGCCGCCAGGGGGCGCGCCTGGA
The DNA here is from genome assembly GCA_018402905.1 of Glandirana rugosa. Lineage (NCBI taxonomy): Eukaryota > Metazoa > Chordata > Amphibia > Anura > Ranidae > Glandirana > Glandirana rugosa. The sequence goes on from BLSH010464798.1 coordinate 2,556,043, forward strand.
GCGTGCGCAGTGGAGGACGTCCATGGACGTCCTCCAGGCATTTCAGGTCCGCGCTGGAGCTGTACTTCGGCAATAGCGCGGACCTGGAGTGGATATCCAACTGACCTATTGCTTACTGAGAAATCCTTACCTCCGTTTACATTTGCATGGGGACATTGTAGAATACCTGACCAAACTGACTAGCAAACTTAAAGGCATTTCGCTATTTTACAGCCTTATAGGGAATAAGAACTCCTCCTCTAAACTTAAGCCCTTTTTAATTTGGGAAAAGGACTTGGGGAAAACCTTTACCCCCTCACAATGGACAGCAGCCATCAAAACGTCATATGGAGCCACTAGAGCTGCAAATCTATGGGAACTTAGCCCGAAAGTAAACCTTAGATGGTACATAACTCGTGTACAAATTAACAAATTCTCCCCTAGCACTAATCCCACATGTTGGAGACACTGTGGAAGAGATGGTAATCTTCTACACATCATGTGGAAATGTGATAAACTTACCCAATTTTGGGCTGACGTGTTCCAGCTTTTACACCAAATTACCAACATAACTGTAAGTCCAACTCCGGAACTTGCCCTGCTCAATATAGGCATTGACCAAATCCCCCACCAATACAAACTTATAACAACCAACACATTACTAGCGGCCAAACTGGCGATTACCAAACGATGGAAAAGCTTAGAACCGCCCTCCGTCATAGAGGTAATCACCTTAGTCCGCCTCCACAGCCTATACGAACAAATGTTCGCACTCTCTGAACACACTTTATCCAATTACAACAAAAAATGGTCCGCATGGCTAGACAAAGAAGGGACATTACCCTGAATAGTGTTTTTCCTTTTTTCCTTTTTTTTTTTTTCCCCATCTCACAACATAACTTCGCACACCTAAACCAGAGAAATGAGGTGGGGGCGTCTGTCCCCCCTCCCTTGGCACAATATGTTCCCAGAGGGGGTGTCTGGGGGAGAGGGGCGGCGGACGTTGCCCCCTCGCAATGCAGAATATGACCGTTGGTACTTACACAAACTAGTCAACCGATACGAGTCCTTTTATGTAGATATGCTTCACATTGTATAACCTGTACTTAAACCTTTATGCGATAATTCAATATATATGCACCTTTTCTTTTGTTTTGTTATGTGCAAAACTCAATAAAAATTATTTGAAAAAAAAAAAAAACAGCATAGAGGTTCCCCCATAATTCATACTAGGCCCTTCAGATCTTGTATGAATTGTAAAGAGGACTCCACACAAAAAATAAACAGTGTAAGTTTCCACCCAAAAATGCCTACACTAAACCCTTATCCCAGCATACAGCCTGGCACCCCGAATGAAACCAGGGAGCTTATTGGAAATCTGGAAGCCCCCTTTAAGAATATGGGGCCCCAGATACAGGCTTCTCCATGTGAATGAGTAAGGGGTACATAGGGCTAACCCTACTTAATCACAAAAAATATAAACCGGTAAAAAAAAAAAAAAAAGTTTCTGAGTCCTTTAATAAAAAAAAAAAAAATGATGTTATGGACGGTGACTGCAGATCATGGGATCATGTGGCCTGATATGGTTCAGGAGGACGCATGCTTGTCCTCCTCTTTTCTAGCCTGCTAGGCTGCATGCTCAAATAAAGGTCTGGTATAGAGTTTTAGGGGGTTCCCCAATAAAATTGGGTCTGGTATAGAATTGGGGGGGGGGGGGCTCACACTGTTGTGTGGTTTGGTTTTATTACCCAGGGTGCCTGTTAAAACTCATACCAGACCTAATGAGGAAATCTGTTGGGCCTTTTTCCCTTTAGACATGTTCCTATTGAAAGTATCTCACCAAAAATGACATTTTTGTTGCAAGGGATGCCTGAAATCTGACTTAGTATCTTAGGCAGACTTCTGGGAAAATTGATGAGCCAATCACACAAGTAGGAAATTATGTTTCTGGGGAGTGGTCAGTACACAATCTGTGCACAGAACAACTCTAGGTAGCCATATTGCACTGCATTTACAGAAAATTAGGCTGCAGATTGAAAAGGAAAGGTAATTTTTAATAACATTCAATTATAATATGACTTGTGTGGCAATTGTACACATTGTATTATTTTTTCTTTATTTGCTATTTTTTTCCCCACGAAAGTAGAGTTACCCTTTAAGCTTTGACTAAAAAAACTAGAAGTGGATTGGTTTCTATGCAGAGCTGCACCAGATTTTGCACTCAACAGTTTTAGTAATCCCCAGTGTCTCCTTAACCACTTCAGCCCTGGAAGGATTTACCCCCTTCCTTACCAGAGCACTTTTTGGGATACGGCACTGCGCCGCTTTACCTGACAATTGCCCGGTTGTACGACGGACTGCGACATTGCCGCGGACAGATCGGACACTTGTTTGGGACCAATGACATTTATACAGTGATCAGACCTTTAAATAGCCACTGATTCGTGTATAAATGTCATTGGCAGGGAAGGGGTTAAACTCTAGGGGGCCATCAAGGGGTCAACTGTGTTCCCTCACTGTGTTCTAACTGTGTGGGGGCTGGGCTGGCCAGGGCATGACAGATCTAACTGTTCCTGATCACTGGGAACAGTAGATCTGTGTCATGTTCCCTGACAGAATGGATATCCACCATGTTTACACCGGCAGATCCCCGTTCTGCCTCTGTAACAGGCGAGTCCGCCTGACCCACGGGCACGCTCATGGAGCGTGCAGTGGGCCCGCCTGCAAATCGCACATGCCCGGCCGATGTACAATGATGGCATTTTGCGCAGCTGCGCCAACCTGCCGCAGTACAACTGCGGTGGGCAGTCGGCAAGCCGTTAAATAGGAGCTCTATCCTTTAAACAAAAATATTGACTTTTAAAAAAGCACATTCTCCTGTCCCAGGATCCAGCGATGTCCTCACCCAACCTGGCTCTTTGCCAGTTTTCGGGGGCAGGCACCACCATTTTAATTGTGGGCAGCAGTGTAATTTTCCTTTCCTGATAGACCCCATGGCAGCATACGTGTGGGTGGCTCCGCCTCCGCAGCTACCCCATAGGGCACCTCTCCCATAAATCTTTGCTCTAACCAGCATGCCGTGTTCCGTAACTAGCCTACTCTGGCATTTGGGAAGGTACACCTGCTGCCATGGAGGAAAGGAAAATTACGGTAAGTATTTGATATAAATTTTCCATTTTCCTGACATACTCCATGGCAGCATACGTGTGGGAAATAACTCGCTACACACACACGGGTGGGAAATGCTGATAATGAAAAAGGTTTAATTATTATTGTCAACTGACAACACTTGAACCCGAAAATTCACAGAAGACAGCAGCAGGTTCAACGCAATAATGTGCCATAAAGGTGTGTATAGACGACCATGAAGCAGATGCAAATCACTTCCGGTGCAGCATGGCACGAAGCTGCCCACGAAGCCGCGATCCCTTGAGTTGAGTGCGCTGTCACCGCGTCAGGGGGAGCCATGCCCTTTGATCTGTATGCCCACTGTATGGTCTGCAAAATCCATGTTGATAATGATCTGGTTGAAGCTTGTAAGCCCTTATTTTTCCCCTGGAATAGAACGAAAAGATGCTCCGATCTGCGGAAAGGAGCCGTAGCCTCCAGATATCGTCTTAGGAAGCAAGCATCATCCGGAGGTTGGACTTCACCCTCAACTGCTGCTTTGAAGGTAGGGAGCACAATCTCCTGATTTTAATGAAAGACCGAGGTTACTTTTGGTCTTGCTCCCAGCATGGGCACCAACACTGCTCTATCAGGAAAGAATGTCAAAAAGGGTTCCACTGACCCCAGGTCTCTAAGTTCCAACACTTGCTTGGCTGATGTAATTGCCACTAGAAACACTGTCTTCATGGTTAATTCCTTCAAAGACATTTCTGGAGAAGTGGAAACTTGCTGCGACAAGGCATCCAGGACAAGGGGAAGATCCCATTTGGGAAATCTTGGTTTCCTCTGAGGCTTAAGCCTAACTGCACCTTTGAAGAACTGATGAATAAGACCATTTCCAGCCCATGAAACACCAGTGAAAGCGGAAATAGCCGAGACCTGGACTCTAAGTGAACTGCCTGAAAGGCCTGACTGCAGAAACCCCAAAACATCCGTGATGCTTGGAGCGCTAACAAGGCCAGGTCTTGTACTCATATGGAGCGAGAATTTTACCAAAATGCGCTCATAGACCTTGTTAGTGCTTCCCCTCCTGGCGTTCATGAGAGTTGCAATAGCTTCTTGAGGGAAACCTAGGGATTCCAGCCTTCTCCTCTCAACAACCAGGCCTTGATGTGTAGATATGCTGGATAAGGATGCAGATCTTTTCCTTGAGACAGAAGATCCGGCCTGACTGGAAGGGGAACCGGATCCCTAAAGCTGAGAAGCATGAGCAAAGGTAACCATGGACTGTTCGGCCAAAAGGGAATCACTGCCAGGATCTCCTAAGGGCTCCGACCTGAGCCTCTGCAAGAATTGGAGTATCAGCGGAACCGGAGGAAATGCATAAGCTCTGCGGATTCTCCACTGATCTGAGAGTGCGTCTGTGCCGTATGCTTGGGGATCTCGAGATCTTCCATAATACCTGCCCAGCTTGTTGTTGCATGCTGAGGCGAGCAGGTCCACTTCTGGGCATATCCCCAGCATCAGGATCCACTTGAAAACCTCCTTGTGCAGTGACCACTCGTTGTTGTTGAGCCAATGTCTGGATAGAAAATCCGCCTGGGAGTTCTGTACCCCCGGAATAAAGACTGCAGAGATGTTGATGAGGTTTTTTTGCGCCCAATCCATTATTGGCTGTACTTCCCTCAATAGTAACCCGCTGCGGGTCCCCCCTTGTCTCCTCACATAGGCCACTGCTGTCGTGTTGTCCATTTTGAGCATGACCGAGGTGTTCTTTATTAGATGTTGAAAGGCTAGTAAGGCCTTGAACGCTGCTCGCAGCTCCAGGATATTGGAAACTATCTCCCGAGAGGAAAAGTCCGACTTCCCCTGGGCTATCTCCGACTAACAGTGGGCGCCCCAGCCTGTGCTGCTGGCATCCGAGGTTATCGTTACCCATGTGACTGGCTTCAGGGAGTGGCACTTGGAGAGATTTGATCTCTGAAGCCACCAATAGAGAGACTGTCTCATGGATGCTGTTATCCTTATGCGTTGTGACTTGTTGTATGACCTCCACTGCTGCAGGAATCCCCTCTGAAAAGGACACATCCTCCAATGAGCCCATTTCACCATTGGAATGGACGCCGTCATTGTACCAATCACCCTCAAACAGTGGAGGGCTGATAGCCATGGTGATGAGAGGGCTTGATGCACTTGGTCCCTGACCACCTTGATTTTCTCCTCGGGCAGAGAGATGGTGCCTATCTCCATGTTGAAGTGCGCTCCTAGGAAAATGAGGGACTGAGAGGGTTGCAGATGACTCTTGTCCACATTTATCAACCATCCGAACTCTTCCAAGGTGTTGATGATCATGCCCCGATGAACCAACAGTTGTTCTTTGTTTTGGGATAGCAGAAGGAGGTCGTCCAGATAATGATACAGACGAATCCCCCTGACCCTTAACAGTGCCACTACTGCTAGAGGAACCTTGGAGAACACCCTTGGTGAGGTTGTCAGGCCGAACGGAAGGCAGGTGAACCGATAGTGACACTGGCCTACGACAAACCGCAGGTAGCGCTGGAATTCTGCTGCTATCGGGACATGGAAATAGGCGTCTTTGAGATAGATGGAGATCAGCCAATCCCCTAGCTGCACCTTCTGCTGAGTTTAGAGACTCCATCTTGAACCTTTCCTTCTTGATGAAGTGATTGAGACGAGTTTGATCGATTACGGGTCTCCAAGAACCGTTTTTCTTTTGGACTAGGAACAAAGGGGAGTACATCCCTTGTCCCTTCTTGTCGTCCGGAACCGCCTTGACTGCTTCTTGCTCCAGAAGTGTTTCTACATATGTAAAAAGAATCTCTCTTTTTTCTTTTGAAGAGGGAATGATTGTAGGAGTGAACCATAACTTGGGGCTCTTGCAGACCACCCAAGAATGACCTGTGAACACTGTCTTGACTGTTCAATGGTTGAGAATTGAGGCCGCCCAGACATGTCGAAAGTGACGTAGACGAGCACCCTCAGGGCATGCCTGAGCGGGCCCAACCTCAAAAGGACTTTGATGGTCCTTGTCCACTTGCGGAACTGCATTTTGAGGTTTTCTGGATTACTGACCTTCTTGTTCTCCAAGACCTGCCAAATTCACTCCCAGGCTTATAGCTGCGGGCTTCTTTGCCCCAATGAAAACCTTGTTTCCTTGAAGCAGTGCGTTTCTGATTTGGCTGACGCCAATCCTGGGGAAGGAACCCCGACTTCCCTCCTGTAGCCCGGGTGATGGCCTCGTTCAGTTTATTCCCGAAGAGGGACTTTCCCTCAAAGGGAATATGGCACCAAGCCTGCTTAGAGGCTGGGTCAGCACGCCACGGCCGGAGCCAGAGGGCCCGCTTAGCTGTGACTGAGGCTAACATCGCCCAGGCCACCAGACGGATGATGTCGAGCTCTTAAAGCGTATATAACTGCGCTACCCTGTAAGAGAAATTATTAAGATCTATATCCGGACACAGCTGCAAAATATCAAGTGGGGGATCGACCACTAAAAAACAGATGAAAGTGAAAAAAAATGCTGCGCTTGTGTCCTAAACTCACAAAAAGTGCAAATGAATCAAACCCATATATAACTCAAAATGTGACAAATAAATGTGAAAAACAATTCTGAAATAACGATATAAATGTGTAGGTCAACATAAATTTAACCTTACAAAAAAAATTGAGTGAAACAAAAAAAGTCCATAAAATATATGTGATAAATTCAAAAGTCCAAAACATATAATAAATCCCAGGTGTGATCACAGCCAGAATATTCATATATAGATTCCTCCACCACACCAATCCAAATGTGCACGGTTACTCCACCAGACAAAGATTTCCCTTACCAGAGCTCCATGACCCTCTATTACGGGGGGTCACAGGACGCTTGCGTGGACTCTAAGCCTCCACTCAGCCTCCGATAATGGATGTTCACAATTTCAAATGCTTGTCATGGGGTCCGTACAACCATATGGAAAAAAGGCCGCAATAGTGTGATACCATTAAAAGCAAACGCATTTATTATAAAATAGTGCACTTACAGGAAATCCAAGAATAATAGGCGCTGAATATCAAAGTTGAACCATAAGCAGAGAAGCGGTGGGATCCAAAACAGCACTTCAGCTTGATCGATTTCGTTCTAATGGACTTCTTCTGGAGCATGATGTCGAGCGCCGCCTCCCCCATGAAGGCTGAAGCATCCTCAATTCTTGTATGGGTGAATTTCTGGCCGCTTCCATAGAGAACTCCGCTAAGGTCACCTCTACCTTATCCGACCAGACCTCCATAGCTTTGGAAAGCGTTGCCAATGCTAAGGCTGGTTTACAAGCCATTCCAGCTGTCAGGTACACCCTTGTGAGGTCTGTATCGATTCTCCTCTCCAGGGGGTCTTTGAAGGAGACAGTGTCTTCCAGAGGGAGTGTTACATACCTTGCCAGTCTCATCAAGGCTGCATCCACTAGTGGAGCTACTTCCAGCTCCTTCCCATCTTCCTCCTTAAAGGGATATCGTTTCTGGACTTTTGAGGCTAGTGAGCCCCTTCTTTCCACCTTACTCCATTCATCCGAAATAATTCCGCCCAGCTCCGCTAAGAGGGGGAAATGAGGGCGTTCTCTGCTAAGTTGTTTGAACAACTTTTTCCATTTTGGAGGAGATACGGCTGGGTCGTCCAAATCCAACGCTTCTTTGACTGCCTTGACCAAAGATGGTACCAGTGCGTACCTAAACCCTACCTCAGGTGTCTCTTCCTGTGATTCACTGTCTGAGTGAATTGAAGACTGCTGGTCAGCCTGAAAGGGATCTAGATCATCCTCATCACTCCCAGCTGCTAGAGATTTTGGTGGATCAACTGGAGGCATACAGGGTTGCCAAGCCTCTCTCTCTAGCAGGGAATCATTCAGAACCCTTTTAATAAAGGTCTCCAGCTGCTGATTAGGGCTTTCTCTTTCGCTCACCGCCTTTCCATAGCAAAGGTCACACAGGGACTTGTCCTCAGACACCACCTTCTTACATCCCCAGCATGATTTTACTTGGGGGCGTGGTGGAGGAGGGGAGCGATGTGTACCCCGTTTGTGATGACCTGACCCTGAGCGGGAGCCATGATGGCTGAATCAGGAAGAAGACCGACGAGAACCATGCTGATGGTGAGATTTTGATGATCCACTCTTCCTCTGCGAACTTCTATGTGAGTCAGACTTGTGGGGGCTGGGTAGAAAAAGAAAGGGGAAAGCAGACAGCACTTAAGCAACTGCTCCAGTCTCACCAACCCTGATCCTGCCTTCCCTACCCCTACGCCACCCCCCCCCAGGCCACCAGGAGGCAGAGAGGACGCCATCTGCGATGAGTGACGGTCTGTATGAGGAGAAATAGATAGATAAACAAGGCAGCCAAGGTATAGGCCGCAGCCAGAGTCCTCCCCTCTCTGTCCCCACCTCCCGCCTTACCATAGGAACTCGTCCACACAGCCCATGGAAGATGCCGCATCGCCCGCATACATTCCCAAGGCTGTGCGGAGCTCCCCGGCATTTCAAAAGAGGGCGTGATGTCATCGTCCGGCGCCGCCGGGAGCCCGTGCACACGTGCATGCGTGAACCAGGCCTCGTTTTCATCCCGCAGCCGCGCATGCGCAGAACAGCCGCGGGACACAGAGAAGCGGAAGAGCCGGTCAGCCGCCATTACTGTCAACCAGGCCACAGGGGGAAGAAACATCAGTACATAGACAAGAGACAAACTCTTGCTGCCATGTATGTTGAGACTCTTACCCCTCCCTTCCGCGATACGAGAACCAGGGCTCCCCTTGCGTCCACAGCAGATAAGGCCACCTGCTCTCAGCTGGGCTCATTGGCCGGCGCACATATCCCCCGGTCTTACTCCATACCCCGCTCTCAGCTGGGGCCTGTAGGAGGGACATAATCTCCTGGCCAAAAGTCGTATACATGCAGTAAGGATTCTTCGGTAGCTTTAACTTATCCACTTGGTCCAATGGAGGAGGACAAAAAAGGAACACGGCATGCTGGTTAGAGCAAAGATTTATGGGAGAGGTGTCCTATGGGGTAGCTCCAGAGGCGGAGCCACCCACACGTATGCTGCCACGGAGTATGTCAGGAAATATACAATAAAGTGTAAAGTATAAAGTGCAACTGTTTCAGTATATGTCCATAGTATTATTTAATGGAAATAACACTTTATAGTTTGCACTTTATTGTATGTTTGTCTACCTCATCAATTCATTAAGTGGTATTGATACTTTTTGCACATTAGTAATATGATTTTATTGTCATTTTGCACATAGATGATGAGTATCTGACCTTATACATAAGGTCTTTTTCACAAAAAAGATTTAGCGCTGCACTTTTTATCACATTTTTTGGTTTACAGTATTGTCTGTTGTTGTGCTGGCTGCTCACATGTATATCAAGATTATTATTATTAGTATACAGGATTTAAATAGTGCCAATAGTTTTGCAGCACTTTATAACATGGGGGCAGACAGTACAGTTACAATACACTTCAATACAGGAGGAATCAGAGGGCCCTGCTCTTTAGAGCTTACAATCTAGAAGGGAGGGTCGAGTGGAACATAAGGTAATAACTGTGGGGGGTGATCAGATGGAGAAAGTGAAAATACAGTTGTTAGATGTGGGTAGGATAGGCCTCTCTGAAGATTATCCTGAAGATTAGCGCGGTATTTTGCCTTACAAATTTTGGTTCATACTTTTCACCAGTTGAAAATATTTGGTGCCACTTGAAGTAAAGAAGACTTCACAGGATTGTTGAGAGGTTAGAATCTTATATCAGGCAAGAATGGAACAACATTCCTTTTTTGAGACGCGTTGCTGCCTTTAATTTCAGAATGACCTTATTTGTTTCTTAAAATGATACGTTTTATTTTTTCCAGTTTAAATATTTGATATGTTTTCTATTGTGAATAAAATATGGGTTTATGAGATTTGCATATTATTGCATTCTGTTTTATGTAGATTTTACACAGCATCCCAACTTTTTTGGAATTGGGGGTGTAGTTTTGCACTGAGATGGAAATTAGATTAGAACATCCGTCAGGTTTTTTTCTGCTATCTGGAGCTCCATTGGGGAGATTTACCCTCAACTACTACCTTAGGCTCCTTTCACACTGAGGCACTTTACAGACGCTATTTAGCTAAAAAATAGCGTCTGTAAAGCACCTCAAAAATCCCCCCCAATCCGCCCCAATGTGAAGGCCCTGAGTGCTTTCACACTGGGGCGGTGCACTTGCAGGACGTTACAAAAAGTCCTGCAAGCAGCATCTTTGGGGTGGTGAGGCGAGCGGTGTATATACTGCTCCTCTACTGCCCCTGTCATTGAAATCAATGGCAAGCGCATCCGAAGTGGCTGCACACCGACTCGCAGCATTTTTAACCCCGTTTTAACCCCTTGTGGGGGGTTAAAAGCACTGCGCTCCCGCCTGCATAGCAGAGCCATATCGCTGGTAAAACTCAGCTAAAACTAGCGGGGATTTACTGCGACCACGGCTACCGCTGCAGTGTGAAAGTAGCCTTACAGACAATAGTTTCACCAAACAAAAAAATTGAAGGAAATTCTGCAACAGCAGAGACACGTGGCAGGAAGTTGTACACAGATGATGTTAGATCATATCCAACTTTATTAAAACTGGACAATGCACACCTAGGACCCCTCCTTTAACCCAATATGGGCTTGATCAGAGATCATAGATAGGAATAAAAAGACGACAGTGGTCCTAGCCTAACACTATTCTTATTAAGAAAAAAAATGTTCCTGTCTCTGTTCTGTTGGAATGTTCCCTTCACATGGGCGGCACAGTGGTGTAGTGGATAGCACTTTTGCCTGGCAGCAAAAGGGTCGCTGGTTCGAATCCCAACCACAGCACTACCTGCCTGGAGTTTGCATGTTCTCCTTGTGCCTGCGTGGGTTTCCTGCGGGTACTCCGGTTTCCTCCCACACTCCAAAGACATGCTGGTAGGTTAATTGGATCCTGTCTAAATTGTATGAATGTGAGTTAGGGACCTTAGATTGTAAGCTCCTTGAGTGCAGGGACTGATGTGAATGTACAATATACTGTATATGTAATCTGACAGCACTATATAAGCACCTGAAATAAATCAAATAAACTTAATGGCTGGTAAAATGTGGTCAGCACAAGAGGTAGTGAGGGCAAAGCAAGCCTCATCAGTTTTCTCTTTGGAGTACCCAGGGGCACCCCAAGTCTTTCACAGTCCTAGTAAAGCCCCTTTTTCCTGTACTCAAAAAGCTCACTCCTCAGCATTCACACTGCCATGGACACATGGACAGCAACAATAGCAACATGGCAGAGGGGCAAATGCTTAATTATTCTATCCAAAGCATAAATAAACTTTAATCAGTAAATATGTAAGCAAGCAATGAAAAAAAAAATGCTGTTGCATTTTAACCGTTTAGTGAACTGGCTCACTTGGGTTAGTGCATAATATTAGTGAAGTTACAAGAAAATGTCATAATAAGTAATTATTACCATTACATTTCTATTATCCAGTCATGATTATATATAAAATGTATATGAAGTATGACAGCATGCACATTTAGAGCATTATGTCATATCCTATTACAATAAGGCAAGTTAAAAGAGCACGCTATGTTTTCCCTGAAACCGTCATGGAAGGTTTTTAGAAATAATCAGTTATCGAGAAGCATGTGCAAGTAATTATCACATCCATCAATGCTGTTAATTGTTAAAAATGTGCGTTTCTGAACACATATAAAGCACATGGAAAAGAACACGTGAAAACAATATAAAAGCATCACCTCTATATTGCCTGATATCTCAGTATAAAATATTGAGCAAATGAATGTTCAAAATCAGAGCTCCATGGTAAGAGAGATGGTAAGCTATGGTGGGATGGGTTTTGGTTGTCATGCCTAAGAGTGATCTCTGTTTGTCACATTACGGCACCATTCACACTATGATGCCCAAAGTGTGCCACACCCTTTTTTGCATGTTGTCAAGCTACCCAAATAGAGCAGGCCAGTGATTTCAACGTGCTGCCCTTCATGCGAAAAATGCGGCAAAATAGCTCATGCGCCTTTTGGAGCTTCAAGCTCTGGGCGTTTTTTAAACCACATGCTTTGCCGCCTATGGGATACCGTTAACAATAAATGCAGCAATCTGAGATGCTACAAGATTTTTTTCTCTAACACAATTCTGCAATTTCATTGTTTAGCTTAAAGTGGTAGTAAACCCTCCTATCATTTTCAGCCAAGGAAGCTGCCATCTTGGCCTCTGTTTAATCTACAACTGCCATGATGCTGCACATGTGATCAGCTATGACACCAGCCATTGGATGGTTTGAGCTGTGGTTTAATTGGAGTTGTCTCCCTCCCCTCAGGTATTGCTCTGGGACGTCCTAGGATGTATTGAATATATAGCCTGCTCTGTGTCCCGTGATGTCCGAGAAAGAAAATTTTATTTTTTATACATACTTACCTGTAAAATCCATTTCTTTCGAAGGACTTCCCCCCGTCTTGTGGATGCATTCCTTGCTACAAAACTGATGTGCTCCCAAGATGGGAGGGGTTATATAGGAGAGGGTACTTCCTGTTTCCTGTTTTTATAAAACGCCAATGTCCATTCACTTATAGGTGGCGTATAACCCAGATGTATTGAATATATAGCCTGCTCTGTGTCCCGTGATGTCCTTCGAAAGAAATGGATTTTACAGGTAAGTATGTATAAAATAAATTACATTTTTTAGCTCTGATCACTGTATAAATGTCATTGATCCCAAAAAAGTGTCAAAAGTGTTCGATCTGTCCGCTGCCCCTCTTAAAATCGCAGATCGCCGCCATTACTAGTAAAAAAAAAAATAATAAAAATGTCATAAATCTATTCCCTATTTTGTAGACGCTATAACTTTTGCGCAAACCAATCAATATATGCTTATTGGGATTTTTTTACCAAAAATATGTAGTAGAATACATATTGGCCTAAATTGAGGAAGAAATCTGATTTTTTTTTGGATATGTATTTTAGCAAAAAGTTAAAAATATTGTGTTTTGTTTTCAAAATTGTCGCTATTTTTTGTTTATAGCGTAAAAAATAAAACCCGCAGAGGTGATCAAATACCACCAAAAGAAAGTTCTATTTGTGGGAAAAAAGATATGTCAATTTTGTTTGGGTACAACGTCGTACGACTGCGCAATTGTCAATTGTCAGTTAAAGCGACGCAGTGCCAAATCGCAAAAAAATGGCCTGGTCATTAAGGGGGAAATTCTTCCAATCCTTAAGTAGTTAACTGAAAAAAAAAATTAAAATCCACCAACAAAGGGTTAATTCTCTTTCTCTAGATCAGTGGAATCTCAGGCGTAGCAGGGTCCTAAGGGCCCACTCACACTATGGGGGTCTATGTATGTACATTTTCTGTGTGAATGTGTCAATCATTTGCACAGGCACAACCAGTCTTCACCATTATTTGCTTAAAGGTTAATGCCACTTTTGTGGGAAAAAATAGCCAATAAAAAAAATAATATAGCATATACAATTGCTACACAAGCCATATTGCATTTGAATGTTATTAAAAATTACCTTTCCTGGAACACCTGTGCGGACGTCCCCTCGACATCCTTACTACATACTATAAATCTCCCCCGCAACATATGGAAACAGCTAAACCGTACCCACTCCCTTTAATCTGAGGCCACCCTACTGACATCCTTCCTTTATAACCCTAAATTGCCAGATAGTTTAACTCACCAGATGATAACCCCTTGGCTACAGAGGAACCTCTGTCAGTATGGCAACCTATTTAACCCAGTGACATTGGAATTACTATCTTTGGTGAACGCCGGGCAAAACATGATCTCCCCCACAGTGTCTTTTTTGGCTACCTTCAAATTCAGCACTACGCCCTTACTTTCACACCCAACCTAAAATTCTCCAAACCATCCCTGTTTGAATGTTTGGTTCTTCCTGGTCCCTCCCAGAGGGGCTTGACTTCAGACATGTATAAAATTTTAAATTCTTACGACATGGACTCTTTGGGGAAACCCAGCTACATGCTCAAGTGGGAGGATAATCTTGGGGGAGCACTCTCTACAGAATAATGGAGAACTATATGGTCCAGCGCATCTAAGAGCTCCATATGTACACTCTATAAGGAAAAAAGTATTATTCCTATGGTACATGACACCATCTCGTTTACATGCTATATACCCCTCGGCCTCGGACCGCTGTTGGAGATGCCTTCGAGACAAGGGCACGCTATACCACATCTATTGGCAATGCCCAGCTTTACAGCCTTTCTGGCGTGGGGTCTGAGATGTTCTCTGATGACTGCTCAACTAGCAGATAAAGTTGAACGCCATAAAAAGATATGGGAGTCTTGGTACCTCAGAATAGACCCCCTGTAAATTTTTGAGGACCCTTTTTTTCTTTTGTGTCTTCGGCGGGATGTGGTCGTGGACCCAGGAGTGATGTATCTAGCCGACCGACCTCACCTGATGGTACGTGAACCTTCTCTTTTCTCTCCTCTCTTACCTGTCCCTCTTTCTCTCCTTTATTTTTACTATTGTTTTCCCATGGAAATGCAGATTACTCCTTTGTAAACTACTAATTGATAGATATAATGTGCCTGTTGGGGGTTTTCTCACTGTGGCCACAGTGGGAAACTAGTTGCCTCACCCCTTTGGGGTGCGTATATTAGGCTCCCTTTTGCTATTTCCACAGGCTGAGCTTTTTGTGAGTTTATTTTATTGTTCTTTTGTATTCATGTTTGCAATCCGGAGAAACATATTGTTATTTCTTGATTTACTTCCCTCTTTTTATTTTTTTGTACTGAATAATATAGCATTAAATAAAAAATTGTCAATTTAAAAAAAAAATACCTTTCCTTTTCAATCTGCAGAGATGTAATTTTCTGTAATATTCAAAATTCAATGCAATATGGCAACCTGGAGGTGCTCTGTGACTGGCTTACTGATTTTCCCAAAAGTCTGCACTAAGATAGAAGTCAGATTTTAGGCATCTTATGCAACAAAAATGTGTATTTTAGTGATATACTCCCAAAAGGTTAACGAGTTCTAAGGAGATTCAGACACTACAATTTTTGTTTTTCACTGGAACCCTGCATCATCTGATTATTGAGTATGAAAGTAACTCCCATTCAGATACACTTTGCACATCGACATAGACAAACCGCTATTGTAAAATTCAATGCAGTATGGCAACCTGGAAACCTTCTGTACCTACCTGGTGTACAGAACTTCCCCAGAAATGTAATTTCCTGCTTGTATGATTGGCTCACTGATTTTCCCAGAAGTCTACACTAATATACAAGTCAGATTTTAGGCATCCCCTGCAACAAAAATGTATGTTTTAGTGAGATACTCCCGAAGGGTAAACACTTCCTCAGAACACTGCAAGAGGGAAAGCTGATTAATAATGAAAAAGTCACTCCGCATATTGACATATTCAAACAAATTGCTTTTTCCTTAGAGCAGAAACAGGTAGGGATCTGCAAAAAAATGTGTTAAAATCCTTGCAGTGTACATTGATCACCCAGACAGAATTATTTTTTTGTCAACACAAGTGAAGTTACTCTTTAATACACTTATTTATTAGGATCATCAGAGCCCTCAAGTGTCAATAATGCCGTATTTTGTCTAAATGGGGTATTCAAGAAAAATTCTACATTGCTACCATTTGATGGTGTTGATGATCCTAGGAAATAAACATATAAGGCAAAGTACAGTGAAGATTTTTTTTTTTTTTTTTTTTTTTTTACAGTTAGTTGAACACACATTACATTAACCTAATGAATCAATGTGCAGTAAGGCAGCTTATTTATTTTGAATGGGCTGCCATCACATGTCAACACATGGAAAAACTGAAACCTACTATTTTTTTAAAGCTTCATATCACAATGCACAAATTGCTTTGCTGCCTAGATATGTTGGGGTGGCATTCAAAACGAATAGCATTACAATGCCCTGTGTCCCTCTATTCTCTATTTCAAAGGAAATTTCTCTTGTGATAGAGAACACTATTTTTATTGTCATTGTATAGAGCAGTGGTTGTCAACCAAGGTATTAGGGGTCTAAACCGAGGCTGCACTTAGGGGTATACTCAGCGGTTTAGACATTAATGGCTGTGTGTTGAGTTATTTTGAGGGAACATCAAATTTACACTGTTATACAAGCTGTACACTCACTACTTTACATTGTAGCAAAGTGTCATTTCTTCAGTGTTGTCACATGAAAAGATATAATAAATTATTTACAAAAATGTGAGGGGTGTACTCACTTTTGTGAGATACTGTATGTAATACTACCGAAGACTATTACAGACTGCAGGGCCAGAGACTGTGAACATGCATGCTGATGTATGATTGGAGAATGGGGACAGAAGATAGTTGGTGGACTAAGGACATGTTAAA
This sequence comes from Glandirana rugosa, assembly GCA_018402905.1. Classification (NCBI taxonomy): domain Eukaryota; kingdom Metazoa; phylum Chordata; class Amphibia; order Anura; family Ranidae; genus Glandirana; species Glandirana rugosa. The sequence goes on from BLSH010464798.1 coordinate 2,572,557, forward strand.
AGAGACCGCTAGAGAACACTAGAAATCAACACTCCTACTACTGATTGCTGGGGTCAAAGGACTGCACGTCAATCGCCGATTCAGCAGGCCTGCATTGTAAGTGAGGACACTGATCCCCAAGCCAGAAAAGAGGTGAGTGCTGGCTACTGGGGAAGCAAGGAATAAGACAGGTAAAACTGCTTTTTTTAAATGATACTCTAGAAAAAACAATCATTCAACCGGGGAGGGAGTCCCACTGCAAGGGTAACCAAAGAACCAAAACACGGATCTGACACCTGCATTGGCTAATACACAAAATGTATTTGTTTACTGTAACCATATAAAAAAATAGAGAATAATAGTTCCAGTGTATAGTAACCCGGTGTTCCTCTTCCCCTCTCCCTGACCTACCTACCCAAACCTGTTCAAATAACCTCAGAAAAAAAACCCTACCCCCTAACAAAACCCCTGGGGGGATCTGTGGAAGACGTGGATACTCCTCAAGTAAACCACTAATATGTAAGAGTCACTGAGCTGGATGTCTTGCTCTGTACCATATCCTGTGGAAGATCATAGCCACGACCACTAGGACTCACCACTTACTCCACAGACAAGCAGTTGACTATATGGCAATACTAGTGGACTATCCATACATTGGGCTGACCTCACATACAGCCTTCTGTGGCATATTCTCCAAAGAGGCCTCTTACATCTATTTCTAGCAGTTTTTAGAGCTCAAGACATCCAGCTCAGTGACTCTTACATATTAGTGGTTTCCTTACACGTGTTCTACCAATTCCCCTGGGGGGGTTAGGGGGTAGAGGTCTTCCTGAGGTTATGGGAACTTGTTTGGGTAGGCAGGTCGGGGGGAGGGGGATATAGGTGGCAAGAAGGAATGGAAGGAAAACACTAGGTTACTACTATACACTGGAACTATTATCTGGAGTGGTTTTTGTTTTTAGCTAGAAGGAGCTAGTAGGAGAAATAGTTTTGTCATATCCTATACATGAACCGGTATGCATTACCTGAGAAGCATGACAATGTGATAAGTCATATTGAGTCTCCTTTATATTCCTCGGAAATATTAAAAGTGAATCCAGCTTCCTTTAGCTACACAAACATCCCAGAATTAGACAAAAAGACAAGAAGAGCAATAGGGGTTGTTGTGAGACCAGAAATAGGGGAGATCAGATCATGTTAATAAGAGTAATGAAACTGCTAGTTAAGTGGCAGGCCATCATCTTCTGCCAAAGGAATCATAGACAAGAGTTACCTTTGAAATCTATGTTCAAAGAACCATTGCCTTTCATTGTAACTGTTTACTAAACCTTATGTTTAAACATAACAGCAGATGCAGATTTATACTTCCAGCACTTAAATCTTGTGCCATGGAAATAGCTGAAAAGCACTAAGACATTATAAAAAGTTCAACTGACCTCGCACGATTTCAACGCTGCAATGCAGTCCGACTTCAGAGACATCTGTGCAGGTTCCTGCACAGATGTCTATTGAAATAGCACCCAAAGTCGTCAAAAGTAGTACAGGAACTACTTTTGGCAATCGGTGCGGCTCCACAATGTCGCACTGATTTGGATGGTGCCATTGCTGGGAATAGCCGCAGATTTGCCATGCGATTTGACATGTCAAATTGCATGCCAAATCGCATCAAAGTGAACCTAGGCAGAGACACAACAGGTGTCCCCATTGGGCGATTTCCCCTCACCTCCTGGTCCAATGACAACTGTCATATTTTGTACTGCTTTTGTGTTGCTGACAATGGTGAGTCTTCCAAATGAAAAAACATCAATAAATATTGGACAGGGGCATTTTATAGGGAAGGAAGCAATGTACATTATTTTTCATCTTGTAGGAAATCATTCAAATCACAGTGAAGTCACAATGTTATCATTTTACCATACAAATACAAAAAAGTGAGCAATGAAGGCATATTATTGGCTGTGACTAGTAGAGATTAGATGTGTATTGTCAGCTTGAATGAAAATCACAAGGGTGTTTACCATGACAGATTATGCATCCTTAGGGGTCAATACAATTCCAATTATTTGTAACAAGATCTAGTGAAGGTTAAGGCTGGGTTCACACCTATGCGAACTGGATGCGGCTTAAACCGCATCCAATTTGCATGACAATTGAAAGAACATTGCTTTCTATTATGCCTGTTCACATATGTCCGGTACAGCGGGGTGCGGATTCAGGGCGAATTGAAAAAGAGTCCTGAACTGATAATGATGTAAACCTGACCTGATCCTGATCAAAAACTGACCTGAAACGCTGAACAACTACTTTGTCAATTAGCTGTGAAAACAGACCATCAATTTGCACCGCAATGGTGTGAATCCAGTTTAACACTGATCTGCTGCGGTTTGCCCACAGCACAGTGTACCCATGTTTTTTGTGCAAGTTAGCTGTGCTTTCGCATAGAGTTCTATTATATCCTGTAGATTTGGTGTGCTTTTATTAAACTGGTAGTAAAGACTTTATTTTGATTTTTACCTACAGGTAAGCTTATAATAAAGCTTAACTGTAGGTTAAATGAACATCTCATAAACAATGCACCGTTTAGGAGATATTCTAGGGAGAACCAGCTAGTGACGTTGCGGCATACCCGTGTTGTTCCTTTGGAGCTCTGTGCTGTGGTGCAGGAGAGACATCATTACGGTTCGGCCATTCAAGCGTCCGCAGCCTGTGAACCCGAGAGGAAGACCAGGTGAAGATGGAAGCCCTGTCAGTGGTGACAGTGTGCCGCTGGAGGGCTTCATTTCAAGGTACATTTTTTATAATGTGCTAGTATGTGATGCATACTAGCACATTATGCCTTTACCTTGCAGGGTTTGTATTTTGTTTTTGTTTTTTTATTAACATTTACTACTGCTTTAGGCATACCAAAATCTTGGGATATATTAGAACTCTATGGGAAAGTGCAGCTAACCTGCATAAAGACAGTGGGCACGCTGCACTGTGTCCAAACCACAGCAGATGCAGTATGAAAGCACCCTAAGGCTCCTTTCACACTGGGGAGGGCGGGCAGTAGCGGTAAATCCCCGCTAGTTTCAGCGGGGATTTACCGCTGTTATAGCGGCGCTACGGCGCCGCTATGCAGGTGGGTGCGCGGCGCTTTTAACCTCCCACAAGGGGTTAAAACGGGGTTAAAAGTGCCGGAGCACCGCGCTACCGAGGCGTTGTGCAGCCACTTCGGAAGCGCTGCCCATTGTATTCAATGGGCAGGGACGGTGGAGGAGCGGTGTATCACCGCTCACCACACCACCCCAAAGATGCTGCTTGCAGGACTTTTTGTAATGTCCTGCAAGCACACCGCCCCAGTGTGAAAGCACTCCGGCTTTCACATTGGGGTGGGCGGGGAGGGATTTTTGAGGCGCTTTACAGGCGCTATTTTTAGCTAAATACCGCCTGTAAAGCGCCTCAGTGTGAAAGGGGTCTTGGAGTTCATATTTTATGTAGACCTGGCAAATTTTATTTGACTTTGTAGCAAACATATACATGAAACAGCAGTGTAGGTCGCTAGAAGAAAACAACGCATGCAGCATGGACATGCAGATAGCAATAAAACCCTACCAAAAATATTTGCTGGAGTTCCACTTAAGAGAGCAAACATGTATAAATCTGAACTCAAGGTAGATTTAAAAATGAATACAGCTCTGTGATCATTAAAGTGTCACTAAACCCAGGACCCTGCATTCACTATATCTGGTCTCCCACAGTACACAGAACATGGAAATGCAATTATTTTAGTAAATATCAACTTTTAAATAATTTTTCTCATCAGCAATATATAGCAGACTGTCCTATGAGGCTGCAGAACCCCCGATCCTCTGTCTGGACAGTCCTGATTGGCCCTGTGCTGATCACATGCACTCTCCCAAGAAAAAAAAAATTCTCTAGCCATACACACCAAACTGAGCATGTGCAGAGTGCCTCCAAGGCTCTGTTCAATCAGGAGATGGATTAGGGAATGTGGAATAAGGGGAGGATCAGGGAAGACAGGATCAAACAGCCTTTTTACACAATGCAGAGAATTAACCACTTAGGTTCCAGTGTATATAACAAGCATGCTTTACTACATATACAGACTGATTTTACTGTTGTGGGTTTGTTAAATGTTTGTTTTAAATGCAATCAGTGTAAATAACTGAAATTGACTATGGTATCAGCCTAGTGCAGTCCCTGTACAGCAGGCCTGGAAAGTGAGAAGGTGAAGGAGCACAAGGAGCCAATCGGTCCAAGAAGCATTCTAATAGGAGAAAACACAGTGACAGAGAGATGGATTCAGAGATGGTAGGTTAAAGTGTTTTTTTATTTACTTACCCTGCAAGGTAAAGGTATAATGTGCTAGTATGCATTGAATACTACCACATTATGTTAAACTTACCTTAAAATGAAGCTCCTCCAGTACCAAGATGCCAGCACTGCAGACACTCCCATCTTCACCTGTCTCTCTTTTGGGTCTGCAGACTCTGACTCTGTGACTGGGAGCCGCCGTTCACGGCACGGGACGCTGAAGGAATGGCACAGGTGGCCGTTCTTTCAGAGCGCATGCACCAGTGATGCCACTGGCTGCATGTACAGTAAATATCTCCCAAGATGGCACACGTTTAGAGGATATTTACACTACCTATAGGTAAGCCTTATTATAAGCTTACATATAGGTAAAAGTTAGTGGTGGAAGTTTACTTCAACTTTAAATGATAATGGCCAATGGACAATTAGCAGCAAAAAAGTAAATCTGGATTGAAGATGCATTTTGCAGTAAAAGCTGGTTTCTGTTATTTTATCATATTTTATTTTTTGATTGGCTATTACATTTTTATCTTGTTTTAGTTTTGTCTGTTTGTTCTGTTTTAAGTTGGACCTTGCAGCGCCCCCTTCCCTGAGTGAAAAATACTAACTTAAATCAATAATGGAATAAAATGCTTACCCTATGCCCTATCATCTGGCAATTTTCTGTAGGTGCTGGTGATATCACTGGACTTTGCTGTGGAATCCTGGGAAAGCTGAGGATAACAAATCTAGAAGAGAAGATGCTTTTGTGCTGTGCAGGAGTGCATTCTCATACTTTGGATCCTCAGCTCAGACACCTATAGGAAGGCCCAATGACGTCATCTTTAAGCCCTGGTTCTCTCTGGTGCAGCTTTGAAATCGCGCTACTTCAACGCGTTTTCAAAGCCGCAGATCAGTGTGATTTGCACATCCAATTTCATTGTGACTTTGTTTAACAGAAGTCTATGCAAGTGGCAATAAAATCAGAAAAAAAGTGTAGCAGGAACCTTTTTCAAAGTCGCTGCAACATTAGTCACGGCAATTTGAATGGTTTCATTGCCGACAATGGGGTGCGATTTGTCATGCGATTTGGAAATGTCAAATTGCATGATAAATTGCACTGGTGTGAAAGAGGGCTTAATGTTATTATGATTATTATTATTATTTATTTGAGCATTTTTTTCTAAAGTGGTATGGACAACTAAATATTTCCTGTAAAACCTTCATCTTGATATGTAATTAAGCAAGAGATTTTTAGGTATTAAATGACCAAATACACATGGAATGTAATTATCCTGTACTGGAGTTTTTTTTTTTTTTTTTTTGCATAATCCGTTAATCTATTTTAAATTCTTTTGAGGACAGTTTTGAGAAAATTAACACCCTTTGAGAAATATTTGTTTCAAGTACTGTAATGACTTATGTTTTTACTCTAAAAATAAAGGTTCAATATGTTAGTCATATATAATTAGTGACAGTAATTAAGTGATTAAATTGTTATGATCATTACATCAGTTGTTCTTGCCTGGGGACAGAATGTTCCGGTCTTAACTGGACAAGGACGTTTCCTGAACAAACGAAAACTTAAAGACATTTCCTTGATAGCGGAAGTGATTTTGTAATGGAGGTGGTCTCCAGAAGAATTCTGGGAAATAGAGACTGCATTGTCAACCAACACAACTGGGAATACACTAAAAATGTCATATTCTAGCAGCTGGGGATTTACAAGGACGCAAGTAAGCCACTGTGAAAGCCACGATTGTCATACAATGGCTCTCATAGTCGTTGCTTTTACTAGTTAGATTGTCATTTTTTTTTCTTACAGTTATTAAATAAGAAACCTGATAAGGCTAGCTTTGACAAAATGTCTTTTGTTAGATTACCTTTAAAACATAACAATGAATATTTCTTATTTGCTCCCATTTAACCTATAAAATATACACTTATTAGCCATAAAGTTATCACCACCCACCATAACCTGTTGAGATAAGGACTCCATTAAACATCTGAAGGTATGTTGTGGTACCTGGCACCAAGCCATCAGTAGTAGATCCACATCCATGGATCAGACATGTTTTTCCAGCACATATTACAGATGTTCAATTGGATTGAGATCTGGAGAATTTGGAAGCCAAGTCAACACCCCACAGTCGTTGTGTTCCTCAAACTATTCTTGTATTCATCAGGCCAGGTCACCTTCTTCCATTGCTTCATGGTCCACTTCTGATCCTAACGTGCCCATTGTAGGCACTTTTGGCTGTGGAAACAGGACAGCATGGGCACCCTGACCAGTCTGTGTCTACACAGCCCCATACACAACTAACTGTGATGCGCTGTATGTTCTGACACCTTTCTATCAGAACCATCATTCATGTTTTTCAGCAATTTGATCTACAGTAGCTTTTCTATTGGATCAGACTACACGGGCCAGCCTTCACTCCCCACGTGCATTAGTGGACCTTGCTGCCCATGATCTGTTCATTGGTTTTCCTTCCTTGGACCACTTTTCATAGGTCCTGAAGACTGCAGACTGGAAACATTCCACAAGAGCTGCAGTTTTGGAATTATTCTGCCTAGTCATCTAGCCCAGTGGTTCTCAATCTCAGTCCCCAAGTACCCCCAACAGGCCATGTTTTGGGAATTTATCTTAGATAAAATAGATGCCCAAAATACCAAGCCATTGACTCTCATTTAAAGCACCTATGCAAAATAGAGTAAAAACATGGCCTGTTATATGTGTATGTCTTTTTCACTGTTAAAAGCAATAAAGAGATTTTCAAAAAAAAAAAAAAAAAAAACATGGCCTGTTGCGGGTACTTATGGACTGAGGTTGAGAACCACTGATCTAGCCATTACAATTTGGCCCTTAACAAAGCCGCTTGTAGGCAGGTGCAGTCTACTTTCTTCTGGGGAAGCAATCCCTCTGGATGCTGCACCCTCATGTGACCTTGGTGACCATCTTAGTTCTGGCAGTGCCTTTTTAAGACTCTGGCTCCCAGGTATGCCACACTTTTTGTGAGTTGGTAGAGTAGGGACAGGTACCATGCCTGTGATGGACACACACCTCACCTGTGAGGGAGTTGTAATTCCTGGCCAGGAGGGAAAGCATAGGTTCACATCTCTTCTGGACACCTCCCCAATTCGGCATGAGACGGCCAGGCCACATTCTGCTCCCTCTCTACAAATGCTGTCAGTCCAGCTGTAAGTACACCCAGCTGGGTAACCTGCCCACTGGGTTTGTTTTGAACTGTTGCTGCATTACTTTTAATTTGCACCTGACTGTGTGAATCTGTTGCCTCTGCACACGCTGCAACCCCCTACACGCGCAAATCTTTATGCTTGTCCATTTTTTTTTCTGCTTTGAACACATCAACTTCAGGGGCAAAGAGTTCACTTGCTGCCTAATATACCCCACCAACTTTCAGATCCCATTGTAATGAGATAATCAGTGTTATTTACTTTACCTGTCAGTGGTCATAAGGTTATGGTTGATTGGTGTACATTGTGTAAGGGAAGGGAAGAAAACGCCAAACTGGCATAGTGTAGCACAATTTGTTAAGTAAAATACAATACCATATGAAACAAATAGAACTCACAAGCGGGTGAGGGGGAGAGAGAGGATGACAGTATGCAGTGGATTGTAATGAGTTGGGAGCTGTGTGGTAGTCCTTGGTGAAGAAGAAAGCCGGCTGTGGTTGGGAGCAAGATGAGCTTGGAGTCTGTGCAAGGAGATCGACGTCAGGCTGCCCTGTGTGGCCGTGATGGTTATCCAGAAATCGGATGTCCGCCCAAAGACCATGTGTTCAGCTGGAGTAGTGAGAGGAGCTGTCAGCCCAACCACTGTATGAGCCAATCGGTACACCTTTCAGAAGATTAACCACACCTCCTTCATCAGCCTGATTGTTTGAGATAATTCAAAGTGGTTTGTTATATCTACTCAATTGGTGCAAAAAATACTTGTTACTAAAAGAATCACCAAGTAAAACTTAAGGAAAAAAATGCTTTATAAAAAGGAAACTAATGCAGCCACCATTTCTAAGGACTAGTAAGCTGAAATATGTACATTTTTTGTTATTGTGTTTAGATATGTTTTAAAACAACATCACTGACAGCCTCCACATTTCCTTTAAGATCCCCAAACGCACATCTAAACATGCTTTTATAATAAAAATCTGTACTGAAGAAACCTATAGGCTGCCATTGCTGACCTCTCTGTCTGAAAATGCTAGTTGTGTTGCCATTTGCTACATTTTTTACAATTTCTCTTACAAGCACTATGAGCCAATCAGAACCTAGTAATTCATCTAAAAATTAGAAATGTTTTTTGCATTCAACATTTTTTAAAAATCCCTAGTGAAAAATGGTGAATTAGAAATAAAGCAAACCAAGTAAACCAAATAACTCTGTTATTGTCCTGCTAAATTGTCCTTTCAGGTTTAGGTTGGGCTCTAAATCATTGTAGGGCTTACTGACAGAGAGATAAACACGTCTGTAAATTCCAATGAACAGACAGATATTATAGGAAAAAGACCTACACCAGAGAAGAGGAGCCAGACCTACACCAGAGAAGCAGCTTATAAGAAATGTCCGAGTCAATGTCACCCCTTGTGTAAGTGAAATAACTCCCAATCCTTGCATTCCCACGCCTCTTTCAATGCATACCATGATGTTCAACAACAGCTGTCTTAAAGTAAAAGGAATAGTGTACACTGACAGTTCCCACATCAAACCTGACATAAGACAATGTGCAGCCTGTCTTCAATATGTCAAACCAGTACTGTGTGTGTGTATAGTATATATATATATATATATATATATATATATATATATATATATATATGTACCAAACACTGCTGAAGTTTGCTAACCCCATCAGCATCTCAGCAATAATCAACACCATAGGCATATATACAATAATGAAAATATTACATTGCAATGCATTTAAAATGTTTTTAGCACATATACAGTAGGAGGGGGAAGATTTAGATCAATTCAGGTATCGGTTGCTGTCTGTTTCCCTGCTGGTGAAGTTCATTCTCCCTCTCTATTTGTCCTGATGGCCATCATCACTTAACAGAATCCACCATGCTGCAGTTGTCATCTTAACAGGAGGAAAGGAGAAACCTGCCAATGGGGATACCTGCTCTGGTTAACTGTTTAACAAGGGATTTTGCCCCACTTTGGAGAGATTTCTAATTGCTAGCTGCTGTGTCTATGGAATAGGAAGTGAAGAGAAATCTCCCCATTGGAGTCACAGACAACAAATAAAAATCTGACGTGCTTTATCTATTTCTCATTTAAAGTGGTTGTTAAGTCATGACAACCACTTTAAACTACAGGTAAGCCTATATTCAGGCTTACCTGTAGGTCCCGGGAAAATCTCCTAAACTTACACCGTTTAGGAGATATTCCCTGTATCTGCATGTGCTGACGTCATCGACACATGAGCAGTGAAGAAACGGCCCGACTGGGCCACGTCTTCACCAAGTGTGCCGTAAATGATGGCTCCCGTGCGCATGCACGGGAATGACGTCAGCGCAGCTCCTGCCAATCACAGCGCTAGAGTCCACGCTGTGATTGGTTGGAGCCCGGGATCCCGGAAGACGACGGAAACAGCGTGTCGCTGGTCACAGCGGTGCTCGGGGACCGCTGCTATAGTGTCGATCTAAGGTAAGCATTTCATAATGAGCTAGTATGCAATACATACTAGCTCATTATGTCTTTCTCTTGCAGGTGTTTTTTTTTTAATTACTTGACAACCACTTTAAAATTGAAAAGACACCACAGGGCATGTAACACTGTAAAATAAAATAAAGTCCAGAAGTACATATATATATTTGCTGTCTTCAGTCCACAACAGGTACGTTATGATCATTCCTTCTGATCACCCACACGGGGTACGCAACAATGAACAGGAAACAAGGCATATAGGCATGAGTGATATTTTGTGCAACTAAGCTTTTTGGTAAAGCAAAATATCAACTGGACGACCTAGTGGTAGGAGCCGTAGGTCCGCATAAGTTGCCTAAGCCCAAGGACCTACTCATCAAGTTCTGACATCGATGGGTGCAGAGGGTCAGAATACATCCCAAAATGTCCCAGCGGACGAAGGGGGGGGGGTTGTCCTCCATCTACCTTGTTTTTTTCACTCGACCTGCTGTCTATGGCCAGCTTTAGGCACTTGTCCCCAGCACAGCAGTTCCTTTAGAAGATTTCCCCTTATCTCTTTTTCTGACTGCAAAATTTGAATATTCCTTAACAACTTTCTTTCTTTCACTGATTTTATTGAAAAAAGCAAAACGTATTACACATACAAAATACCTGTATGACAAAGTGCATGCAGAAATGCCTATACAAAGTCTCAACCCTCATCAAAAAGGGGGATAGCATGAACAGCAGCAAAGTAGTTTATATCCTAAATACTGTGCAGATCAACCAATGATAGAGGAGTAATCCAAAAAATAGTAGGCTAAAGCGGAAGGTTTACTTTCTTTAACAGTGACAATGGTCACCAGTACAAAAAGGTGTGTGTGTGTGTGGGGGGGGGCTGAATCTCCTGAATGAAGAGAAAGACTATAAAAATGTAACCCTTCTCCACTCTATACCAAACAAAAAATGTGGTGTTGCCTAAAGATGCACTTTTATAAGTTATATCTACTGCAGGTGTAGATTTTGTTTTATTCAGTCTGCCAGTGGGGAGAGAACAGTAAGGCTCCGTTCACATCTGAGCAATGTGAGTTGCGGGTGGAATGGAAACAGCAGGAAATCGCGGGATGCCCAGGCATTTCCGGAGCATTGCCCGTTGATTCAAATAGCACCCCGTACCCGGCACGCTTTTCCCGCGATCCATCGGGTGACAATCGTGGTAAAAACACCCAACCAGAATCGCGGGACGCCCGTCACCCAAATAAAAAGTACATGAGCTTCTTTTGGGCAACAAGCACCCCTCGATTCTGGTTATACCGCAATTGTTGCCCGACGAATCGTGGGAAAAGCGTGCCGTGTATGGGGTGCTATTTGGATCAACAGGCAACGCTCCGTGAACGCTCGGGTGCCCCGTGATTTCCTGCTATTCAGAGTCTCGGGCAGAATTGAGCCAATTCCACCCAAAATTTGCATCACTCAGATGTGAACGGAGCCTTATGTTAATAGGCAGTTAATAGGAAAGCAACTAATTAGGCAGCATCAAACACTTTGCTTAAAAATTATGTGGATGCCCCCCTTCAGTTTCCAATGTGACATTACCCGTTACATAATTCTTTTATTTCTTTTTTTTTTTACCTTTTTCCTTTTTTTCAGCAGTCTGGCTTTTCTCCATTTTTACAGTTCACAATGATATTGCCATGGCAAACTAATAAATAGAAGAAAAATTTACGTGAAAATCAGTAGTGAAATAGGGCAAATAAAGCAAATTGAAAAACAATTATTTTTGCGGTCTACAGTGCCTTGAAAAAGCATTCATACCCCTTGAAATCTCCACATTTTATGTGATAGACCAACACAAAATGGCACATAATTGTGAAGTGGAAGGAAAATGATAAATAGTTTTCCAAATTTTTTACAAATAAATATCTGAAAAGTGTGGTGTGCATTTGTATTCAGCCCCCTTTACTCTGATATCCCTAACTAAAATCTAGTGGAACCAATTGCCTTCAGAAGTCACCTAATTAGTAAATAGAGTCCACCTGTGTGTAATTTAATCTCAGTATAAATACAGCTGTTCTGTGAAGCCCTCTGAGGTTTATTAGGAAACCTTAGTGAACGAACAGCATCATGAAGGCCAAGGAACACACCAGACAGGTCAGGGATATAGTTGTGGAGAAGTTTAAAGCAGGGATAGATTTATAAAAATATATCAAGCTTTAAACATCTCACGGAGCACTGTTCAATCCATCATCTGAAAATGGAAATAGTATGGCACCACTGCAAACCTACCAAGACATGGCTGTCCACCTAAACTGACAGGCCGGGCAAGGAGAGCATTAATCAGAGAAGCAGCAAAGAGGCTCATGGTAACCCTGGAGGAGCTGCAGAGATCCACAGCTCAGGTGGGAGAATCTGACCACAGGACAACTATTTGTTGTGCACTCCACAAATCTGGTGTTTATGGAAGAGTGGCAAGAAGAAAGCCATTGTTGAAAGAAAGCCAAAAGAAGTCTCGTTTGCAGTTTGCGAGATGTCATGTGGGGGACACAGCAAACGTGCAAGAAGATGCTCTGGTCAGATGAGACAAAAATGTACTTTGTGGCCTAAAAGCAAAACGCTATGTGTGGTGGAAAACTAACACTGCACAGCACCCTGAACACACCGCCCCCACATGGTGCTGGCAGCATCATGTTGTGGGGATGCTTTTCTTCCGCAGGGACACAGAAGCTGGTCAGAGTAGATGGGAAGATGGATGGAGCCAAATACAGGGCAATCTTAGAATAAAACCTAATCGAGTCTGCAAAAGACTTGACACTAGGGCGGAGGTTCACCTTCCAGAAGGACAACAACCCTAAACATACAGCCAGAGATACAATGGAATTATTTAGATCAAAGCATATTCATGTGTTAGAATGGCCCAGTCAAAGTCCAGACATGAATCCAAATGAGAATCTGTGGCAAGACTTGAAAATTGCTGTTCACAGACGCTCTCCATCCAATCTGACAGAGCTTGAGTTATTTTACAAAGAAGAATGGGCAAAAATGTCGCTCTCTAGATGTGCAAAGCTGGTATAGACATCCCCAAGAAGACGTGCAGCTCAGCTGTAATTGCAGTGAAAGGTGGTTCTACAAAGTGTTGACTCGGGGGCTGCATACAAATGCACGCCACACTTTTCAGATATTTATTTGTAAAAAAATTTGAGAACCATTTATCATTTTCCTTCCACTTCACAATTAGGTTGCTTTTAGGTTGTTAACGTCCTAGCAACAATCATCCTGGAGTGAACCAGAAGATAGCCTAGTTGGTTAAAGCTGTGCACTAGGAAGAATGTTAATAGAAGAGCAAGTAATTCGTTACTAGGCAAGCAGCATCAAACACTTTGCTTAACCTCCCTGGCGGTATTTCAGAGTGTGGCTCCGGGTTAATTTTCACTGCCAAAAGTGGTAACCCCGAGCCACACTCGGGATTGCATCGCTGGATCCAGGCAGCGTTACTCACCTTATCCCCTGGATCCAGCGATGTCCCCCCGCTGTGTCAGCGGGCTGTGTCTTCCGCCGGGTTCACTGTGAGGCCGGGCCCTGTTCCCTGCGAGCGTCACGTCGCATGGAGACGGAGTCCGGCGGCAAATTCAAAAAGTGAAACACACACAACACATACAGTACACTGTAATCTGTAAGATTACATTACTGTATGAAATCATTTCACATCCCCTTTGTCCCTAGTGCTTTGTCCAGTGCCCTGCATGCAGTTTTATATTATATGTGTCATTGTTTCTGCCTGGAAACTTGATTATGTCCATGGCATCCAAATAGCGTTCTTTACGTCAAAAGCGGTTTTTGATCAGCTAAAAAACAGCGATAGTAAATAAGAATCATTTGCAGAACTGAGTGACACTGATTCGTGAGGAAATTCGTCATCAGACACTGAAAGTGGTGACAGCGGCAATTCTGCAACTGAGCAAATTTCAGTGTTTTTATTTGATTACATTATTGAATACATTTTATTATTATTATATTATTTTTGAAAATTATTTATAGTTATTTATTACATTATAATTTATGCTTTAGTGTTTCAAACTTTATCATACCCGGGATGTCTACTAGACTCTTGTTTGGACAGATTTAAAGTGGAGTTCCACCCAGTTAAAAGTCAGCAGCTACCAAAAGTATAGCTGCTGACTTTTAACAATTGGCCACTCACCTGTCCCTCGCACCAGCGATGCGGCCGCCCGACGGCTCGCTCTTCTCCCCCTCCCCTCAGTGGCGCCGGCATCACAGGTGTGGGCACCCGGCTTTGGCTTCAAAGCCAGGCACTCACTGCGCATGTGCGAGTCGCGCTGCAGCTTGTGAATGGCTCGGCGCATCTTCTGGGACCTGTGACGTGTCCCAGAAGATCGCCGGGTGGGAGGGAGAGAAGGTAAACTTCCTTCCGGCTCCTCGGCGCCAGGGGAGGAAGTGGGCCTGGGACCCTGTGAAAGCAGGGTCCCTGGTCACCCCCCAGAAAAATGACATGCCAATTATGGCATGTCAGGGGGTCACCTCCCCTTAAAGCGGAAGTTCCACTTTTGGGTGGAACTCTGCTTTAAGTGAGTTATTCCTAAGAATTACAGACCTACAATATAAAACGCCAAATTTCAACAATGTACCGATTTTAGACGAAAAATCTGACATATTCATACTGCCAGGAAGGTTAAAAAGTATGCCCCCCTACTCCTTGTTTCCAACTTGATATTATCCATTATTTTCAGTGGAAGGAAAATTTCAATTTTTTTCACCTTTTTCCTTTTATTTATTTATTTATTTCAGCTATCTGGCTTTTTACCATTTGTAGAATTAAAGAGGAAGTAAACCCTCTATATTCCCCTGCAAAGTAGAAACATAATGGGCTACTATGCATAGTAGCCTATTATGTATCACTTGCCACAAATGAAGGCAGCGACATCCAGCGATGTCCCCTGTGCAGGCAGCGTCCATCTTCAGCATGCGCGTGGGAGCCACCAGTCACGGCACGATCTCAGTGAAGAAACGGCACGGAGCCCGTTTCTTCACTGCGCATGTGCCGAAATGATGTCCGTACATCTAGTACACTGCATATCTCCTGAACCGTGCAGGTTTGGGAGATATGCAGGGCACCTATAGGTAAGCCTTATTATAGGCTTACCTGTAAGTTCAAATGGATAAACAATACAAATATATAAAAATATATAAAAAAATTGTAGATAAATAAAAAACAGGTATATGAAGAGGTGCACACACATAGAAAAAACTGTAAAGTCCTTGCAACAGGTAATCAAAGTGGTGATCAAAGCGGTGAGGATATAGTCTCAGATGTCCGTCCTATCACCAGTGACCCCGCCACACACAGCCCCTTACCAGATCACACTGACCCCCTATGACGGAGGGTCAGTTTTCGCCTTTAGATATATAGACGCAGACAGCAAATCCGGGCGCGGGCAACAAGGTCCAGTCCTACCACAGAATTCCTTCAGTGTAAGTGTATGCCAATACCCCTTCACACCTTTCTTCTCACATAGGTCCCGCTTGGCCAGATACCATGATCAATGAAAAGAGGAGAACCAATAGTGCAAACAGTACAACTCTCGTTTAATATAGAAGCGTTAAAAGATATACACTCACATTTATAAAGCATAAGCAGCGCTTTGCAAATCACAGACTGGGGCATCCTGCTACTAAAATGGCGGCCGCTGCCGATGTTCATGGCCCCGTGGCATGTGTCATGAAGCTCCACCCAACGCGTTTCGTCATCAGCGTGACTTTGTCAGGGGCGTGGCTACGACACGGCGTCATGCCTTATAAGACCAGGGTACTGGAAATGTTGTGCGTTCCACCGCTACCTATCCTGGAGCAAGCGGACCGGAAATACAATGTATTCAAGCGCCCAGCATCTCTACTGACTGCAAAGTGGTCATGTAAACAAATTACTCATAACAAAGTGACGCCAATCGCATTGGGACATGAAAGGGAAAAAAAATAATTTTCCCCCATGCTGGAACCAGGAACCAGGTGCAGCGCCATCTAGCGGCCGGATAACAATAGCCCCACAGTTAAAAATAAGAATAAGAATAAACATGAATATAAAACAATGGACATGTAAACCCTTCAGGCACAATTAAATGCACCCAGGTCGAATGAAGAATACTACCCTAACAAACTATAACATAAGGAGAGATATTTTCAAATGTGATGGTGTTTTATGATATGGTAATATTTTATACTCTTATATAAGCAAAAAACGTCCCCACAAGGGACTTCTGAAAAAAAATTTTGTCAGATAAAAAAAGGAAAAAGAAAAAAAGGAAAGAAAAGGGGAAGAACATCGATGTGATGCGCTCATGCATTATTGATAAACGAATTCACATCCCATTTGATGTTCAACCCGTACAGGGAAAAAGTATGAATCCAAAATGTTTCCAACTTGGATATATCTCTCTTGGTATTACTGCCCCTCCAAGCTGGCTTAAAATGGTCTTTGGCCAGCACCCTAGTTCCGCTTGGGTTTCTCCCATGGTGTATCGAATAGTGTTTGGACACATTATGATTGGGGAAACTCTTACGGATATTGTTAAAGTGCTCATTGACCCTAACCTGCAGGGTGCGTATAGTACACCCCACATAATACAATCCAAACGGACAAATAAGTAGGTAGACCACATTTTTGTACTTCATGAAATTAAGGATTTTATTGAGTATGTCCTATCATCGTACTGGGAGTGGAAGGAGGTACACTTAGATTTGATACTATTAACCTTGCACACCTTACATCTCCTACAGGAATAGAAGCCCTTTACTTCCCTGAAGAACATGGATTTCTTAGGAGGTTCCAAAATGTTAGGTGCAACCGTTAATCTCAGAGGAGCGCTCCTTTGAACAATACTGTAGGATTCTCGGACAAGAGAGGTGCCAATACCCTGTCATTTTTCAAAATGGCCCAATGTTTACGCAAAATCCTGCCAACCTGATGAAACTGGGTGGAATAGGTTGTAACCATTGGGCAATTAAACCTGGTCTTGGCTTGCTTCACCTTGGGAATCAGAAGTTGGGATCTCTCCATAGCCCCTGCCTCCTCACAGGACCTATTAACTACCACAGGGTCATACCCCTTTTCTGAAAATCTACCATTCAGGGCTTCAGCTTCCTCAAAAACAGTGTCCAAACTCGTACAATTTCTATGGAGACAGATGAATTGGCTCTTTGGGATGCTGCTCAGCCAAGAGGGGTGATGACAACTTCCCATATCTTTGAACCCATTTCTATCCTTGAAGTGTGTTGATGTAACAAGCCTGCCTTCAAGTACCTCTATATTTAGGTCAAGGAAATGTATTTTAGAGGTGCTGGCTTCATACTGCAGTTTAATACCCCTATTGTTAGCATTCAAGGCCGCTATAAAGGTGTCAAGGGATTGCATGTCCCCCTCCCATAGGAGGAGGACATCGTCTATGTACCTGAGCCAAGCCTTAAGCTCGGGTCTCAGCATAGACAGCATCCTCCTCCCACTTGGCCATGAATAGATTAGCCATGCTGGGGGCATATGTGGCCCCCATGGCAACTCCCCTGGTCTGTAAGTAGTAATTCCCACCATATCAGAAGAAGTTCTGCTTCATAGCATAATCAAGAAAGAATAAAATAAAATCCAGCTGCTTAGGAGGTATAGAACCATCAGTTTTAAGAAATCTCTCCACAGCCTCCATACCATGGGCATGGGAGATAATAGTATAGAGAGAGGACACATCCGCAGTTGCCAGGATCGTGCCCTCTCTCCACTCAACCTCCTGCAGAAAATGTATCACCTGTGTGGTGTCCTTGAGGAAAGAGGGTGTTTGAGCTACTAGTGGCTGTAAATGAGTGTCGATGTACCGACCCACCCTGGTGATGGAATAAATGCCACTGACTATAGGCCTTCCAGGGGGGTCGGTCATGCTTTTATGGATCTTGGGTAAATAGTAAATTACAGGTAGCCTAGGGGCTACCGGTATAAGGAATGCTTTCTCCTTCTTGGAGATGATCCCTTCCCTAAATCCATAGTTCACCAACTTAGTCAAATCCTTTTTGAAGTGGGTCGTAGGGTTATTGGCCAGAGGTTGATAGGTATACCTATCAGACAAAAGCCTTTCCATCTCCTGTCGATAGGTATTGTGGTCCAAGACCACGATGCCTCTCCCCCCCCCCCTTTGTCTGCAGGACTTACGACTATATCTCTCCTTTCTTTCAGGGATTTTATACCGCTTTCAAATTTTAAGCCTGGATAGTTCTTTTTAACCTTAATCGCATCAACATCTTTTAGTACAAGGTCCCTGAACACCGCCACAGAGGACGCCACATTCCCTGGTGGATTAAAAAGTGATGTGTTAGCTAAGCCAGAGTGTTTATACTGACCCGGGCTAGAACTCAATCTAGCTGGGTTACTGGCTAGATAACATTTAATATTAATCAGCCTAATAAATTTGTGGACGCCCATATACGTCTCAAACTTATTAAGGGGACGTGGAGGTGCAAACTTCAACCCCCCTGTTCAGGACATGCACTTCCTCTTCTGAAAGAGTCTGTTTGCTAAGATTAAAAATACCTGATTTGCCTACATTCTGGGTCTTTTTTGAGCGGAGCCGCCGCCCCCCTCTGTACCTTCTTTTTGTTCTATCAACCTTTTGTTCCCTGCTATGGCCCTTGGAAAATTTGGCCATATCTTGGAGCAGGTGTCGGTTGTTGCCTACCACCACTAGGAACATTTTGGCCCTGCCTGTATTGCCACCCACCCCCATGACGTGGCGACCTTGGGGATGCCCTATATGAGTCAGCATGGGTGCCATAATCATGGTTAGGGTGCTGGGTTATATACCTCTCCTCATATTCCTCCTCACAGTTGTATAAGGGGGTAAATCTGTTAGGGTAGGAGGCACCAGGGTGCTGTGCCCATGCAGAGTGATACTGATGCTGTCTACCCCTTCCCCCATAGCCTCCCCTCCCATTTCTGGGAGCCCCCGTAGGTTTATACAAAACATTAGGGGAAGTTATGCCTTCTCTGCCCATATTTTATTTTTTATTATACTGCAGAATGTATTCATAAATATCTCTACACTATGAAATATGTTAAGTACAGTATAGTCAGTTGTATGTTTACAAATGTTTGCTCCAAATGTATATACAGTATCTCACAAAAGTGAGTACACCCCTCACATTTTTGTAAATATTTTATTCTATCTTTTCATGTGACAACATTGAAGAAATTACAGTTTGTTACAATTTAAAGTAGTGAGTGTACAGCTTGTATAACTGTCAATTTGCTGTCCCCTCAAAATAATTCAACATACAGCCATTAATGTCTAAACCATTTTCAACAAAAGTGAGTACACCCCTAAGTGAAAATGTCCAAATTGGGCCCAATTAGCCATTTTCCCTCCCGATGTCATGTGACTCATTAGTGTTACCAGGTCTCAGGTGTGAATGAGGAGCAGGAGTGTTACATTTAGTGTTATCACTCTCACCCTCTCATACTGGTCACTGGAAGTTCAACATGGTACCTCATGGCAAAGAACTCTCTGAGGATCTGAAAAAAAGAATTGTTGCTCTACATAAAGATGGCCTAGGCTTTAAGAAAATTGCCAAGACCCTGAAACTGAGTTGCAGCACGGTGGTCAAGACTATACAGCGGTTTAACAGGAAAGGCTTCACTCAGAACAGGCCTCGCCATGGTCGACCAAAGAAGTTGAGTGAACGTACTCAGCGTCATATCCAGAGGCTGTCTTTGGGAAATAGATGTATGAGTGCTGCTAGCATTGCTGTAGAGGTTGAAGGGGTGTGTGGTCAGCCTGTAAGTGCTCAGACCATACGCCGCACACTGCATCAAATTGGCTGTCGTCCCAGAAGGAAGCCTCTTCTAAAGATGATGCACAAGAAAGCCCGCAAACAGTTTGCCGAAGACAAGCAGGCTAAGGAAATGGACTACTGGAACCATGTCCTGTGGTCTGATGAGACCAAGATAAACGTATTTGGTTCAGATGGTGTCAAGGTGTGTGGCGACAACCAGGTGAGGAGTACAAAGACAAGTGTGTCTTGCCTACAGTCAAGCATGGTGGTGGGAGTGTGATGGTCTGGGGCTGCATGAGTGCTGCCGGCACTGGGGAACTACAGTTCATTGAGGGAACCATGAATGCCAACATGTACTATGACATGCTGAAGCAGAGCAGGATCTCCTCTCTTCAAAGACTGGACTGCAGGGCAGTATTCCAACATGATAACGACCCCAAACACACCTTCAAGACAACCACTGCCTTGCTAAAGAAGCTGAGGGTAAAGGTGATGGATTGGCCAAGCATGTCTCTAGACCTAAACCCTATTGAGCATCTGTGGGGCATCCTCAAACTGAAGGTGGAGGAGCGCAAGGTCTCTAACATCCACCAGCTCCATGATGTCATCATGGAGGAGTGTGAAGCACTGGTGAACTCCATGCCCATGAGGGTTAAGGCAGCACTGGAAAATAATTGTGGCCACACAAAATATTGACACTTTGGGCTCAATTTGGACATTTTCACTTAGGGGTGTACTCACTTTTGTTGCCAGCAGTTTAGACATTAATGGCTGTGTGTTGAGTTATTTTGAGGGCATAGCAAATTTACACCGTTATACAAGCTGTACACTCACTACTTTACATTGTAGCAAAGTGTCATTTCTTCAGTGTTGTCACATGAAAAGATATAATAAAATATTTACATAAATGTGAGGTACTGTACATATAAAGGTATGTAACAAAGCTGCAGTTACAATTTTATTTTTTTATTGGAAAATACACTACAAGGGAAATACATGACCCAAGGATTACCAATCCAATCAAGCATGAAACTCTGCCTTTTGAAATAAAGCAGTTCCTAACGCATGTTGCAGGCAATGGCACACATCTGGGCCCTCCTTTCCTTGATGCAAAAAACAGAGTGAAAGAGAACAGAAGTTTTGAAATCTACATGACCTTGTAACTGAATTGCACTGGGACCCAAGCTAGTTACATGGCTGGGTGTGAGCCATTACAGAACTGGGCCACCTGCCATTACATGTGATATAGTCTGGGTGTTGTTAAAATTAGAGGCTGTCTGCCGTCATATCATATTGGAAGACAGTATGATAGCTGAGTGCATGAGTTAGCATATGGAATAGAATCCTGCTGTATTAACATTACCCATGACTTTGCAGAGCATAGTGAACACATATTAGACACATATGGGCTAATTTAATGAGACATAGTGTTTGCGCTTATTGCAGTAAACCATGACAACCCACCAGAAGTCATCTTTCATTGTTCTGACTGCTCTTATAGTAGGCCTTGCACCTAAATGGCAAGGTTAGCTTATTAGGCCGGCCCTCCCTCATGTTAGTTTGCTGCACTAAACTGTCAAAAAACACTTTGTTGGAAAAAATATTTCAATATTCTTACTTTGTTCCTGCTTCCACCCCACCTCCCACATTAACACAGTTATTTGTACACCTAATAAAAGATAAAATCTAGGAGCAACGAATTAGCTTTTGCAGTGTATGCAGCTAATATGCTATTGGTGTCTATCAGGACATGCACGCCGTAGTGCATGCTTAGTTACATTCAAGTCATAGTAATGGTATTGGCTAAGTGTCACTATATTAAGAAGAGAACCAGTACGATAAATGTCCCATGTGTAGGAATGGCTTCTAGAGTATTTGAGGTTTTCCTGGAATGGGAGGTGATTCATGTAGGTGGATGTGTCTGCTTTGTTGAAGCCTGTTTGTGAATATTTTTAGAAATCAAGGTTATGTTTCATTGTACAGTTTATAACACATATTTATGCTTTGACATAGTTTTTGTCTTTCAGATATAAAGTTTATGTTAAACAGGAGGTTTTTTTTTCTTTAATATACTTTATTGAAGATTTTCAAGAAAAGATACAGTCAGCATCAATGTTCAAAATAGATACATCACCAGGAGAAGGTACATATGCAATAAACTATAAATGCGGTACATATAAAGAGTCTGATGCAATACAACATCAGCCGAAAAGAGCTTAAAGTGGGAGTAAACTCCCATCTCTGAATTTTACCTATAGGTAAGCCTATAATAAAGATTGCCTATAGGTACCGTAAATATCTCCTAAATGTGCACAAACTGCAGAGATGACTAAGGAACCTAGCTGACCATTCTAGGACAGATTTCCAATCCATATACTATATATGCTATAATGAAAACTAAGCAGGATTGTGACAGGAGTCACTTTGGGCGGTCGGACCGTGGAACCCAGAATCCCTTGGAGAGGTTGGGACACCTTTGCTTCAGCTCCCCATGCCCCTCTTATGTCTAAGTCACCCTGTGTCTATTAGGGACACAGGGTGACCGAGAAAATAATGGACATGAGAACGTGGTTTGGATTACTGCAGATGGAACAGTAATATTTATCTGAACAATATCCCTCAAGAATATACGAAGATAACGTTGCTAGATGGTTTGAGGTGGGGTTGGTTTGTTATGTGTTTTCTAAGTGCCTGTATCCCATTGTTCTATTGTGTCTGTCTGTCTTGGGAGAAATGTATTATGGGATGTATAAGTATATGTAGATTAGCTGTGAGGAGGAAGGGGAGAATTCCTCCAACAGCTCTCCTTGTTGATAGGATAGACTACGGATGAGAAGTTTAAATACACCTGTGTGTCTGTTACTGAATGTAGTTTATCTCGCTCTGTGTCATTATGTAAAGGGAGGGGGGATTGTCCCTGAGTATATATCTCTGTACCTTTGTTCAAATAAACCATTCTTACTTCTGGTTTACCCCAAAGCTGGTGTTGCCTAGTTATTGGGGGTACTATAGTCAGATTGACGAGTCTCGTGTTTACAAATATAAAAATTAAACAGGGGCTTTTAATGTTGATAGCAATGTATTATGAGTGTAAGCTGCATGGTTCTGAACATGAGACAGAGAGAAATGTTTTTGGCTAAGAAGTTAGACTTGTGCGTGGCTGAAAAATTTGTTTGTTTTCGTTTTTTTATTTTTTCGTAAATTAAAAAAATTTGGAAATCCGCGGTAATTCTGCAATTTCGGTAATTCACAGTAATTTATATTTAATTTAAATTTCAATACCTATAATTTAATAGTTATTTATTATTTCAAATGTTCTTTGTTATTTCCGAATTTTGGAAATAATAATAAATAACTGTTAAATTATATTGAACTTAAATATGAATTTATTAAATTTTATATTTAAGTTCACTAACAGCCAAATTTTCAAGAAAAGTCCAATACCTATAATTTAATAGTTAATTATTATTATTTCAAATGTTCTTTCTTATTTCCAAATGTTCGAAATTCTGAATTCTGAAAATTTGGCTGTTAGTGATAAAATTCATATTTGAGTTCACTAATAGCCATATTTTCAAGGAAATTCCAATACCTATAATTTAATAGTTATTTATTAGTTAGTTATTATTTCAAATGTTCTTTGTTATTTTCAAATTTTCGGATTTCCGATTTTCAGAATTTCCAAATTTCGGATGTTCGGCTGTTCCGATTGCCGAATTTCCGAATTACCGCAATTACTGCAATTGCCAAATTACTGCAAATTTCTGAATTTCCACAATTACCGCAATTGCCGAATTACCGCAAATTTCCAAATTACTGCAATTACCGCAATTGCTGAATTACCACTAATTTCCGAATTTTCAAATTGGAAAAATGAAATTCGGAACTAAACGAATTTCACAAGCCTAAGAAGAACCCACAGGCATTTCAACAGTGGGGGTCAGTGGACCCCAGATATGCTGCGTGTGTGTTTGTGGGGACTTTTAACTCAAGCAACATCATGACTGAGCCATGGAGGTGAGTCACAATATACAGGCAGGTCCATAAATATTGGGACATCGACACAATTCTAATCTTTTTGGCTCTATACACCACCGCAATGGATTTGAAATGAAACAAACAAGATGTGCTTTAACTGCAGACTTTCATACACCTACCTCCTGGAGAGTGTTCTTGATCTGGCCAACTGTTGTGAAGGGTGTTTTCTTCACCAGGGAGAGAATTCTACGGTCATCCACCACAGTTGTTTTCCATGGTCTTCCGGGTCTTTTGGTGTTGCTGAGCTCACAGGTGCGTTCTTTCTTTTTAAGGATGTTCCAAACAGTTGATTTGGCCACACCTAACGTATTTGCTATCTCTCTGATGGGTTTGTTTTGTTTTTTCAGCCTAATGATGGCTTGCTTCACTGATAGTGACAGCTTTTTGCATCTCATATTGAGAGTTGACAGCAAAAGATTCCAAATGCAAATAGCACACTTGAAATGAACTCTGGACCTTTTATCTGCTCCTTGTAAATGGGATAATGAGGGAATAACACACACCTGGCCATGGAACAGCTGAGCAGCCAATTGTCCCATTACTTTTGGTCCCTTAAAAAGTGGGAGGCACATATACAAGCTGTTGTAATTCCTACACCATTCACCTGATTTGGATGTAAATACCCTCAAATTAAAGCTGAAAGTCTGCAGTTAAAGCGCATCTTGTTCATTTTATTTCAAATCCATTGTGGTGGTGTATAGAGCCAAAAAGATTAGAATTGTGTCGATGTCCCAATATTTATGGACCTGACTGTATCAATAATACATATTCTTATGCACTGTCACGTGTTACTTGGTGGAGTTCACTTTTACTGTTAAATCAGTATTAAACCCAAAAAAAATTTTTTAATACATTGCCATTTACTATTCCTTAAATTGGTGGCTGCTTGAGTCTTCTCTCCTCCCTCCCCCTTTGTCTTTCCCTGGTGATCCGGCCAGTAACACATTTCCAAGGGAGCAGTGGCAGCTGGTGAAATTTTAGGATGGGGGGCACCAGACCCCGGCCTTCCTTTTTGACCCCTCCCACTTATCATAAGCCCCACCCCTAATAGATTCCACCCATTGTGTCAGGAGTATACAGCCCAGCATCACCAGATAAGGTATACAGCATCGCCAGATAGAATATACAGCATCGCCAGATAGGGTATACAGCATAAGCGGATAGGAGTATACAACATAAGCAGATAGGGGTATATACATCATCACCAGATAGGGGTATACAGCATCACCAGATAGGGGTATATACAGCATCACCAGATAGGGCTATATACAGCATCACCAGATAGGGGTATATACAGCTTCACCAGATAGGGGTATATACAGCTTCACCAGATAGGAGAATACAGCATCACCAGATAGGGATATGCAGCATCTACTCCCCCGCCTCGCGGGGCTCGCGGCACTGACAGCACCCCCCCGGAGGGCAGTCGGGACATCAAAGTCCTGCACTTACCCCATCTAGAAAGTGGATGGGCAGCAGTGTCCAGTGAGCAGGAGCGTGCTTGGCTTTGGCCGTGCATCCCCCTCCTCCTCCGAGAAAGGCGTCCAATAGGATCGCCTGACTTCTCAGCCAATCGGGAAACGAAGAGGGGATTCAGTGTTAGAAAAGCAAATATTCATTTGCTTTTCTAACACACGTGAGTGGGCTCCAAGAGCTATGCTCTGCGCTCGGAGTCCACTCTATTTTGAAGCCTATTAGAGCCCATGGCTCTAATCAGGTGCTTCAAAGTAACCCCCTCACCACTGTAATTCATGCGGCCGGCATCCTGAAAGGGACCGGACACATGAATAGGGGGTGGGCGTGGCGTCCATGGATAGATTCATTCTATGCTATGCTTTAGCATAGGGGGTGGGCGAGGATAGAGGGGGCGGCGCCCGTGTGCCCTTAATGGGCGGGCCGCCTCTGCAAGGGTGTCTCCTCTCACTGCGGAAGCAAAAGAGACACTGTTGGACAGCAGCATTGTTAATCTATGTAGACGATAGTGTTAGATGCACTAGCAGAATTAGATGGACTTGACTAAACTCCAGATAACACTTTAGATACAGCTACAGCAAACATTTTTGTTTTTTGTTTTTTCCTTTTGGGATAAAGGTTTTACATGTAACACAGACCCCAGATTGGGCTGGCTGTTTGGTCCCAGGTTCCATTCCCTAATAGACACATGGCAGCCAGTCACACGGTAGTTCACAGTCACTGGGTACACTGCACTGCCTCAGGATAATCTGGCCAGAGGTCCCTGAGCCCTAACTGGAGCTAGGACCCCAAAAAAGGATTTCTTCAGTGCTACAGATGGTGCCTCGGTCCTCAGGTTAGGTCTTGCTTCACCAGAAAGCAGTTCTTGGCCCCTCCCAGCCCCATACTGGTCACTCACTCTCCTGACCAGGGATTGGTTGGAAGGGCATAATAATGTAGGCCACGGCCAAACACTCCCGCCCGCTATATCCCAACATTCAATGGGATGCAAGGGAAAGTAGGTGAGCCTGCACAGCAGAACCCAGAACAGAAACAAGCAAAAGATCACTGCTCTCCATGCCTACAGGGAGGCCAAAAACTAAATTTACTTAAAAATTTGCAGCCTATCAAGAGCGCACTACATTCATAAATAATATGAAAAAAAGGGGGGGTGTGCTCTAACCATGAAGCTGAGCAGACACAGGTGAGCAGAGCTCCTTGCAAGCCAGGCAGACCTACAACACCTGCTGATCGTTAGAGGAGAGCAGAGGAGAGTGGAGGCTTATGCCTACACGGAGGAGATTGAAGGTGGGTGCAGGTGTCTCTTCACAGCAAGATCAGAGAGGATATTTCCGCAACCCCACCATGACACTGCCGAAATCAGCCCAAAAAAGGCAACAGCAAAAAAAGGAACAGGGGACATGTGCATTGAAAAGCCCAGCTCCCTGCTGCATCCACCCCTGTACGACCACCCACTGCACTGCAATCAGCTGTGACAGGGACACAACAACTAGAGCTGGAGTCGATACTTACAGCGGCTGAACTTCAATCTATGCTCAGAGCCCTACCAACAAAAGCTGATATGTGTTCCTGGGCATCAGAAATAAAAGACACTTTCAAATTGGAAGTAGATACGATTAAACAGCAGGTAGTGAGTATATCATCTGCAATAAAAAACCTAACTACTACTTAAGCACAACTATCTGCACCTTTGGATAAAGTGGAAAAGACCCAGGAGCAATACCATCAAGCCTTAATAGCAACACGTCTTAAAATGGAGGACACAGAAAATTGCATGAGAAGGAACAACATTAACCACTTCCGTACCACTGCGCATCATAAAACGTCCTTGGGATAGAGTGGAGATATCTGAATGGTGCCTGCAGCTACAGGCACCATTCAGATACAGTTTTCTTTAGCAGGCAATTCTCTCCAAGATAAAAGTGATCTTAGCGGCGCATTCGCCGCTAAGATCACTTTTATCGGTGGCGGGAGAGGTGCCCTCCACTCCTGCCAACTTTCCTGTCACCTCCGCCACTTAGCGGACCGTCAGCAGCAGCGGAGATGATTGGGTCTGCCCCCCCCCCCTGCACTGGAAACCGAGTGAGCGGAAGATGCCGTCCACTTGGCTCCACAACATTGCAGGGCGGAAGCAACGTCATTTTTTTTTTTAACTGTCATTTTTTTTTTTTTTTTTTTTTTTTTGCATTTAACTGTAAATATGAAATCTGAGGTCTTTTTGAGCCCAGATCTCATATTTAGGAGGTCCTGGCATGCTTTTTTCTATTACAAGGAATGTTCACATTTCTTGTAATAGGAATAAATGTGATCACATTTTTTAAAAGAACAGTGTAAAATTAAAAAATAAAAAGTAAAATAAATAATAAAAACATTTTTTAAAGCGCCCCATTCCTTGCGAGCTTGCGTGCAGAAGCGAACGCATACGTAAGTCGCGCCTGCATATGAAAACGATGTTCAAACCACACATGTTAGGTATTGCCACGATCGTTAGAGTGAGAGCAATAATTTTAGCACTAGAGCTCCTCTGTAACTCAAAACTGTTAACCTGTAGAAATGTTTAAACATCGCCAATGGAGATTTTTAGGTTGCAAAGTTTGTCGCCATTCTGCGAGCAGGCGCAATTTCAAAGTATGTTGGGTATCAATTTACTTGGCATAACATTATCTTTCACAACATGAAAAAAAATTGGGCTAACTTTACTGTTGTCTTATTTTTTCACTCAAAAAAGTGATTTTTTTTAAAAAAAAATTGCGCTTGTAAGACTGCTGCGCAAATACGGTGCGACATAAAGTATTGCAACGACCACCATTTTATTCTCTAGGGTGTTAGAAAAAAAAATATCATGTTTGGGGGGTTTAACCACTTCCTTACTGGGCACTTAAAC